>JAQFVV010012705.1:600000-1050979 GCA_028023455.1 Epiperipatus broadwayi
AAATAATAATGAAGATTTTATTGATTTTATAAACTGAAAATAATCTTTCTAATGATAATGTATACTCTTTTTGTTTTGATTGCGATCTAATTTTTTTAATATAGAAACAGAAAACCATTAACACAGCACAAGACCGAAAGTGGCACTAGTTGTACATCACGTCACGAATCTGATTTCTTACTAGTTCACAAACAAACACATATTGTCAAATAACGGTAATAATTAAAATATGTATGAAAAATGTAAAATTAAATACTGTAGTTAATAAAAAAATAAAAAAAAAATGTCTTGTATTAATTTTTTTCAAATATTTGAAATTTTTTATTAGTCATACTTTATTTCCTTATTTTTTTAATTCAAATTTTAAAGTAATTTTTCCTTGTTGCTTTGCTTTTATGCAAATTCTGAAAATTACAGAACCTATCCCCCATTTTTCAAGGTAAGTTAAGTTTATTTTTGCACATTTTCTGAGGAACCTATCTACCGCATAAAACGAGACCCAGGTGTATATAGAAAAGTTTGATATATATAACTATATAAAGAAAGATGCAAAGAAAGTGAAAAGGAGAAGATAAGAATTCCTCATCATATCAGCAAATTAAGACTATGCAAAAATAATTATGTAAAATCTATGTTTTACAAGATATATAAATGAGAATTAAGATGCAACTACTAATGTATCATTATTAGACAAAACAGTAGGAATATAAATGCTCATGTTAAGCATTAGTATTTATATGTGTGTGTTTATGCATGTATTTCCAATCAAATTTTTTAAGCATTTTGATGCACTTCTTCAATGTTTATTATATATCTTGAACTATCACTCAATGAAAATGTTTCAGATTAGCCTCTTTCATCACATACACATTCCATGAAAAACTACAGTCCACCAATAGATCCAGAGTCAAAACACATGAGCAGAACATACACAGATGACACTTTTCTTTTTTATATGTTTTAATTAAAGCAATTTGATTCTTGTATTCAACTCACCGATGCTTCAATATTTATATCCTATAATAGATAATGATTATAAATATCCATATCATAACATCCAATTGCGAAATGCAAAGAAGTATATGTAATAAACGGACTAATGTATTTGTAAATATTTGTTAACAATCAAATCTTTCAGATAATATAAATATTATATTATTATTATCACCATGTTTCTAATGACAATATTATTATAGTCATCAAGCAACTTTGAGCTCATTCTAGTTTATGATATAATAATATTCCTTTATTTATAAATGTCTAGCTGAATTTATTGCAGTATCTCTTGCCTTTATTTTTAATTTATTACTTAACTCTAGTGTTTTTACAAACAATGTGCCAAAATAATCTGAAATTTTAAAACTGGCTTCTATGAATGTGTTAATATCTATGGACCTATTTCTGTTTTACATACTATTGCTCAAATTTTTGAGAAATGTATTTATAATAAAACTATTTCGGATGTTAGTAAAACTGTTTCTTCTTCACATGGTTTTATACATAATAAATGTGTTAAAAGTAATTTGCTAACAATTTATGAACATATAACACATGCAATTGAGGATCAGCAGAGACTTGAGTTATATATTTTGATTTATCAAAAGCCTTTGATAAAGTAGATCACATTATTCTCCTTCACAAATTACATAAAATGGGGTTTCCACTAAACTTATTTACTGGTTTTAATCCTTTCTTTGTAGTCATACAGCATATATATCAAATTATTTTGAATGCAATTTAGGTGTTCTTCGTGATAGTATTTTAGCACCTGTACTTTTTAAATTTATATTAATGCCTTTAAAGATTTCGTGCTACACCGATGACTGTAAAGTCTTTAGAAGAATCACATCAGTGATTAATTGCATTCTCCTACAGAAAGATATAACTTTAGTGCTCAGATTGATCTAAATAATGTCAGTTAATTTCATATTCTAAGAAATCTGAAGTTTTTTAAAATTATTATTTTATTAATTCTCACAAAATTAATTATGTTGAATCCCAAAATGATCTGGGAGTTTTGTTTTCTAGCAATGAATTCCTTCTTCTTCATTTAGAAATGAATGTTGGCAAAGCTTTTAAAATCATAGGTGCCATTGTTAGACATGGTTACCATTTCAGTGATGATATAAAATTCATATTGTTCTTGTCATTGAGTTTTCCCATCATTGAGTATAATACAATGATTTGGAATTTTAATTCTAAACAAATTTGAAAATGCTCATCGCGGTGTCTGCAACATCTACATCAAATTACTCAAGCGGCTCAGGAACAGAGATAGATGGCTGGATCTGGACTGGCTTTTTCATGAAACTTGGGCTAGGGTCACCCTCCCAGAGGAGTGAAGGAGGGCAATGTCCCCCAATCTCGGACCACAGCAAGCTCTACAGAGTGACTGCCTTACAACAGTGTAAAAAGAAGATATCTATGTACAGATAAACACATTCAATTGTATCTAATAAATTTTAATTTATTTTAATAATAATAAAAAAAAACAAACAATGTAATTTATTACAATCAGTGTCTAACAAGCTCTCAGAATATGTTTCTCTGGAAAATAAACTTGTTCTTCATTTTTCTTCTAGAAGGAAATATAGAGATCTTAATTATCTTTATAAAATCTAATATTAATTAACAAGTTATTCTATCTGATATAATTTCAATTATTATAATTAAATCTAGTTTTCTTTTTCAGTTTTAACAGACAGCTTGATAAATTAAAGATTAAAATACAAATACAGATTTAGTTGTGCAATTCATTGATTAAAAACAAAACCAAGAATTTTATCTTATTGGCTTTTAGATGTACATGTTGCTGATTATACTATTTTTACAAATTCAAAAGATGACCAGTAGAATTTACTAATATATATATATATAAACCTTGGTTTACCAAGAAGTCCTTTGTTATTTAGTGATAGAAAGAAAATCTTTCACATTTAAGCTACTTAATATAAATCAACTTTGGTAGATAACCAACTAACTCCAAACAGTACCATTCATACCTATACAATTGACTCAAACATTTTGATCAGATACATAAAAGAAATGCACCAATTATTCTCTCCCCCCCCTGACACTTTTCTTGCATATACCTGGCAACAAAACATTCTAGAGTTTTTATTAATTGTTTAAAATCACATTGCATCTCTGGTATTCATTCATCTACTATTGAGACTATTCCATATAATCTTTAAAAATACCTTTGCTGTAATGGATAACAATATTTTCATTATAATTACTGCAATCTTATCTAATTTGGTTATTTTTTTAAATCGAGACAATAGAGGCATCTTAAAATCACATGACACATTTTCAGCGAGACTTCATATTCTTAAAAAAAGTTCCCTATTTTTTGAGATTAACATCTTAATTCTACATTTTTAAACTTCTGCAGGTATCCCATTAGGACTGCAACATTTTCATTTTGAGAATTATGACAAGTTGCTTTAACTTCTCTATGTTAGATATGTTTGTCCAAATGATGTATGAGTACATTGAATGGATATATCATTAAAAGTTATTTCAATTCTTGTTATCATTATTCAAAAGATAATAAAAATCCTCCTTCTTCTTGCCCAAAATATCATTATTGTCACATAAAAAAAAGCTGTCAATAGATTTAGAAAAATTATAATTTGTTTTCCCAGTTCATATGCTATTTTCAATGCTTCAGAATAAGATATAAAGTGACCAAAGTTGGTGAATGAATCTATTAAACTATCATGACAATTGTTATCATCCAGTAATAAAAATAAAAAGTCATTCACATGTTTAGCTTGTATGATTACTAATTTGAGAATGTAAGCCAAAGTAAATAATTTTGGTATTAGAAAGATGACTTAGATGTTGAAGTGCAGTACAGACTTTGAAGTGTTGCTACCACATTTAAGCAGGTAAAAAATAGGGTATGTCTTAGCAGTGATGCAATTACTTCAACTAAATTATATATAAGTTTCTAGAAGAGATAATAATAGATGGAAAGTTAAAATCTTAAACCGGATTCCAAGAGATTGTAAAATACCTAGAAGGAAACCACATGTAAGATGGATGAATAAAATAAGGAAGTCTTTTAGGGTGCTGTGGAGAAGAGAGGCTACAGATCAGAGAAGATGGACTGAACTTGGAGAGATCTTCATCTTGCAGTAGATCAACAATGGTTGGAAATGATATATATATATATATTATTTTATCTAATTTATTTTATCTAAGTTATTGTGTATAAAAATGAGATTTGATTCTTTATTAATATAACGTACAAGATGTGACAATTTAATTCCCAGAATGACCATGTGGTGTCACCCATGATATAATTGTATAAGTGTTGTGCTTGAATGTTTATGCTAACACTGTGTAAATTTTAAGCTAATAGAACTAGTTGTTAGTTAGCTATTAAATATCTGTGTGTAGCATGGTGGTGTAAAAATGAAGGATCAAAATTTTGAGCAATGTATTAATATCAAATTTTATGTGAACAATTAGAAAATGGGTTACTTAAATGTTACATTTGTGACAAGTGACATATGGTGAAGATACTATAAAGAAATCAAGTGTGTTTGAGTGGCATAAGAGTATCAGAGATCGGCGAGAAGATGTGACCACCAAAAACAACAATGATTGACATTAATATTAACAAAGTGCAAGATTCAATATGGTCTGACAGACTATTAAGGGTGAGATTGATAGCTGAAAAATTGCAGATTAATCAAGAAACAGTTAGGCTAATTTTAAGTAAAGAATTAGGCATGTGAACGATTTTGGTGAAGTCTGTGCCACAGATCTTGACGAATGGTCAGAGACATTTTGGCCAAAATATTAATTACCCAACTACATCATCCTGCCTATTCATATGATTTAGCAACCTCATAATTTTTGTTTATTTCCAAAATTAAAAACTGCATTGAAAGCATAAGGGTTATGCAAAAGAATGTGAGACAACTATTCAGTAGTATTCCTAAAAATGAGTTCCAAGTACGCTTTCAAAAATGGAAACACTGTTTTAATCAGTGTGTAAATACACAAGGGGATTATTTTGAAGATAACAATGGCCACTAGTATAACCCTTACACATGTATATTCTACAAAGGTGCATTCTGGGAATTAAATTGCCCCACCACATAAATACTTTCAAAAAATTTCATTAAGGATGCTTTGTATTGTTTTAAAAATATTATGAAATTATCTTAAATACAATTTTTGTCAGTGTGCTGAATACAATACTATATAGAAGAGATTAGTAAACTTTTTTTAAACCCAAATTTAATTATAAGCTATACTAACAACTAAATCAAGGACTTCCTCGATGCTATTTTTGTCTACATAAGGTCTCTATCTAAATCTGATTTCTAATTTGATTTATGCAGACTCAAGATTTTAAATTGACACACATCGAATGATTTCTTAATGTATTCCAAATATAATTTATTTGGTAAAAGATTTGTTCACAGACGTATGACAAATTAAAAATAGTTAAAGTAGATATTGCTATTTTTTTTTCCATTGTTAAAAAACTGTAGAAATAAATGCCCAATTTTCCATTATAATTTTAATTATTTATTGAGAACGTTTTTAAATTTCTTTCTGCATGTATTAGACCAAATTAAAGAACTTTAAAATTCAATTCTATTTGCAGGTTATCAAGCTCCAAAAGAAAAAAATATATATTGGAATATCTGTGCAACTTTATTTTAATCAAAATTCTCTAGATCTGTGGTATCAGCAGAGAAACATTAATACATTTATGCAATCTTATTCCCTCATTCAATGGATCTTAAGGCTTCACATGGTGATCATTAATAATTTACATCTACCATTTTGACTACTAATCTAATATCATTTACATTTCTTTTTTTAAAATGCTTTTTACAATCAACTATTGACAGTTTCAATTGCCCCAACAACCTTCTTCAGACATATAATTCCTTCCCTGTCTTTTCTATATTAATTTTTTTTTAATTTTTTCATGTCCGCCATTTTTTTAAATGGAGACTACTTCTGAATCTAATAATGACATAGGATAGTGATTTTATACAAATAATATTTAGAGATGCTAAGATGGGGATACACTCTGAAAAAAAAAACCAGGATTTATTTATTATATACAGAAAATATTTAATTTTAGAGTATTGTACTCTAAACGATATCCAATTACTGAGCTTATTTAATTTTAATTCAGCATCCTTAAAGACAATCTGGACTATAATTTTGGCACACCTGATGTAAATAAAAGTTTTATCTTAACAGCCACAATACCAGCAATGCCATTGCAGCACATTGTATCGGTACTGCTGTTGTCTTTGGGTAACCTTCACTCTCTTTCCACTATCAGTAGTGATTATTTGTGAGTTCTGCATTTATTTGACAATAGTGAATGGAAAGAAAATTTTGTCGATTTATTAGTTCACCAAAAAACCTGGAGATGTCAGTATTCATAAAAAAGTGCTATAAATAACCAACCATACAGTATTGCCACCTGTGCTAAACAGAGTAATCAATGGATGCCAGAAGGCTTGTGCATAAAATCCCTATCTAATGCCTACTCATCCAATATCCCCAGACTAGTTTCTGGCTTGTGGCCTTCGTTAGTGAGGAGCTTTGGATCTGAGAGCACTGCATCTAGATCTTAGGATCTAATGCAACCCTCTAGAAACCACCTTTTATCTCTACTTAACTACAAAACTATGAGAATGAAATTGAAAACACAAAAAATATTTTCAATCTAAGCTCAATAGCTTATATAGTCATATGGGTCTGAACTCAGTTCAGCACCCACACATTTTGGTGTCTTTGGCTGACGAAGACCACAAGCCAGAAACTAGTCTGGGGATATTGGATGAGTAGGCATTAGATAGGGATTTTATGCACAAGCCTTCTGGCATCCATTGATTACTCTGTTTAGCACAGGTGGCAATACTGTATGGAGAGTTTTGCTCTGTTTATCAACAATTAATGTGCTAGTATAGGAAATGTGATCATGTGATGCTTAATGGTTTAACTAACCAACCAATGACACTGATCAGTAGATTCTTTTTTTTTCTTCCGGCTTTGAAAACACTTGTGAGAGTACTTGCAAGCACTTTTTTTGTTGTTTTTTCCCTCAGGAAGAAATTTTAATATTTTCTGTAGTTTATTCTCACATTTATGATTATTTTTACAAAATATTTTGGAAACAGTTATCTTAAAACAAAAATATTCATGATTAAATTAAGATTTTACTTGAAAATATTGATTTGAAACAGGATGAGAATTATATAGAGGCAAAACTCTCCATACAGTAGTGCCATTCAGCACAAGTCAAGATAATCAATGGATGCATGAAGGTTTGTGCATAAAATCCCTATATAATGCCTATTCATCCAATATCCCCAGATTAGTAGGCACTAGATAGGGATTTTATGCACAAACCTTCCTGCATCCATTGATTACTCTGGTTTGCACTGGGTGGCATAACTGTATGGAGAGTTTTGCCTCTGAAAAACAGCTTGTGTATGCATAAAGAATGGTGATTATGTGATGTTTGATGGATTAAGTTGAGAATTACCATTAAACAGCAAGTTATGATAGGCTGAAGACAAAAATGTTGCCATTGTGATCACATCAGCAATTTCTTATGATATATTTATAATTATAAGGTGAAAATTTAAAATTTAAAAAACATTTCATTGCTTTAATTTGCGAAGTGCCGATAGTTGAAAATTGAAATAAATCAAGATACGCCCTTTTCTCGTAAAATCTTTGTTGTGTGTTTAGGTTTGGATGTCATTTTCGGCAGCTATCTGTGCTATCTGATTGGCTGTCAGTTAAGTATTGTAATGAGCACTAGAGATTTGCAGTATCTCGATTTATTTCATTGCTTTATGATGCCGTAACAATTACTCATTCAGATTTTAGAAAGAAAGTTCAAATAATAAATTGTTCATTAAAAAAAAATATCAGCGATAGCCAGATGACAAAATATAATTGTCCTGCCACTGTATTTCATCATATGACTTTTTTTTCTATGTTTGCAAATTTGAAATATTACTTTTAAGAATGTTTTTTATTTGTAAACTTATATTTGTAACAAATAAATTAAAACTTTTTGAAATGCAGTATAGAAAAATGGTTTAATTTTTAAAATAAATTATTGCAATTATAATATAATAGCCACTAGGGGGAGTCAAACAAATGTGGAAATTAGTTTGATAATGAAATTGTTAAATGGTATATATATATATCTTTCAAAATATATTCAATCTATTGATTTCCTTTTAATCCTCTTGTGATGATGTGATGACGTGATGTGATGTATTGTGGCTTCTCCTTAAACAAAGTCAAGAATATCTCAGCAATTATGTTCTGATACTTTCTATTGTTCCATCTGGTGAGAGTTTTTGGAAATGCTCAACCTTTCTGTTTGTATAAAATCTTTAATTTATACTAAAACTCAGTTAATTTATTTTTTTAAATTTAATTTTATAAATGAATAATATTCTAAAAAAACCATACTTGATCACTTTAAATATTTAAAACTGATTTGTAAATATGGTAATGTACCACAAACATCACCCAGATGATTGGGTTAACATTTTTTATAAATACATAATAAACTATTTTTTATTATTTTTTTAAAAATATAAATAAAAGAAGATAGATTTATGATAACTCTATCAAATTCTGTCTTAAAATCTGATATTTTCTTATAACATTTTAAAAGATTTTAATACCAAGTCAATTCTGATAAATAATGGTGTAACATACACTGCCACTTTTTTTCTTTATATTACAGTCATGTTTATTAACTTCTGTTTCTAAAAATAAAACATAAATGAATAAATTGAAAGTTTACCTATGTATTTATTTATAATAATCAACCAATTAGTGTGTAAAAATAATCAGAAATTCTTTATAAACAAGAAAAAAATAATTAAATTATACTTAAAAATCTTTACATGAAAACTAGACCAGAAGGGTGCAAAACCTTCTGGGCATGTTCTGTTAAAGAACAAAGGAGAAATCCTTTGATCTTAACTCCAATCCATAAGTTGCTGATCTCTTCAGACTTTTTTTAAAATTTTAATAAAAGCATTATGTTAAAATCTAATTTTACCCCCCACCCCCACGGGTCATTATCACTTAGAATAATGTTAATACTAGAATTTAAAGTTACAGAACAATGCCATTATTTCTGAGGAAACATTCACTGATTTTTAGTGAAGGAAAGGGTTTACAGGTTAATAAACTCATAAACACTAATTCTTCCCAAGGGAAAAATGATCATAAATCTAAACTATTTTGGATAAAAAAAAATAATAATACTTTCATGCCTTTTTCAATCAATCATTATCAACCATTATCAATCCACTGCAGGATGAAGGTCTCTCCAAGTTTAATCCATCTTCTCCGATCTTTAGCTTCTCTTCTCCACATCACCCCTACACATTTTCTTATTTCATCCATCCATCTTACATGTGGTCTCCTTCTGGGTCTTTTACAATCTCTTGGAATCCAGTTTAAAATTTCAATTGTCCATCTATTATAATCTCTTCTAGCAATATGTCCAGCCCAACTCCACTTCAATCTTTTAATTTTTTCAATGAGGTCAGTAACACCTGTTTGTTCTCTTACCCATACATTGCGTTTTCGATCTCTTCTTGTTACTCCCAACATACATCTCTCCATACTTCTTTGAGTGGTCTGAAGTCTCTGTATTGATCTTCTATTAAGTGTCCAAGTCTCAGATCCATAAGTAAGAACTGGTAAAACACATTTGTTAAAAACCTTTCTTTTCAAACACATAGGCATATTTACTTTTAATATCAAGTTATTTCTACCAAAAGCACTCCAACCAAGTTTAATTCTATGATTATTTTTCTCTATTATGTTTCCATCTGTATTAATAATCTGACCAAGGTATTTGTAACTCTTAACTTCTTCTAATTCATCATAATCAATCTTTATTTTCATATTTTGAGCAAATCGATTAAACATTACTTTAGTCTTTTTAACATTTATCTTTAGTCCTACTTTCCTACTTTCATCTGATAACTCCTGCAACATTTCCTGCAGCTCGGAAGCATTATTTGCAAAAACAACTACATCATCTGCGAAATCTAAATGACTTAAATAATCTCCATTTACTTTCACTCCTTTAGTTTCCCATTTTAATCCACAAAATACTTCTTGCAGCATTGCTGTAAAAGTTTTGGAGATATGGAGTCACCTTGTCTTACACCTTTCTCAATGTTGACTTTCCCAGTATCATTATGTAATCTAATTGTTGCTGTTGCATTTTTATAAATATTCTTTAAAATATGACAATATCCTGGATCTATACCTTGATGATCCAATGCTTTAATCACTGAAGAAATGTTTATAGAATCAAATGCCTTTTCATAATCTACAAATCCAAAACATAATGACAACTCATATTCATTTGTCCTTTCTATAACTTCTCTCAATACTTGAATATGATCTACTGTACTAAAACCACTTTTAAATCCAGTTTGTTCTCTTGGTTGGTGAAAATCCAAGGTTCTCTGTAGACGAGTTGTAATTATCTTGGTAAAAATTTTATATAAAACTGATAAAAGGCTGATAGGTCTGTAATTTCTAATATCTTCTTTATCACCTTTTTTAAATATTAATATTATTACTGCATTCTTCCAATCATCCGGTACATCTTTATCATTTAGACATTTGGTATATAACTTTGCTAATATTTTTTGTTTCTTCACCTGCTTCTTTTAATATATCAATTATAATTCCATCATTACCTGGAGCCTTTCCTTTTTTCATACATTTAATTGCATTTCTCACTTCTTCATTTAAAATTCTGGGCAATTCGGAAGATGTAATAGATATAGGAGGTACTTGTTCTTTATTACTATATAATTCTTGATAAAAATCTTCTACCAATTTCATAATGTCATCCCTCTTTTTAGTAATAATTCCATCTTTTTTCCTTATTGCAGATATAAATTTCCTACCAATACCAAAATGTTGTTTTACATTCTTAAGACTTTTATTTTCTTCTACAGCTTTTCTTGCTAGTTCACAGTTATACTTTCTTATATCATTTTCAACTCTTTTCCGCACCATTTTACAAAATTCGAGATATTCAATTCTTTTTAATGCATCATTCTTGCATATCTTCATATTCCTTCTTTTCTTCATAAGTTCTCTAGTCTCAGTAGAAATTTTATTAGTCAATTGCTGCTTTTTTCTACCAGCTATCTTTGTTGCAGTTTTTAAAAGTGTATCAGTTATTTTCATATTAATTTCATTCAAATCTGAATCATGTTCAAAATCTACTAATACTTGAAACCGATTTGTAAGTTCTAATTTAAATTCATTAGAATGTTTCTGAAGATTAGGAATATCAACTGTAAATATAGTTTTTCTTAATAATTTTTTGTCTCTCTAGTTTTACATTAACATGTATCTTACCCCTTACTAATAGATGATCACTTCCTGTGTTAAATTTATTAAGAACATTACAATCTTGAAATATGTATTTCCTGTTAGTCAAAATATAATCCAATTCTGCTGTACCTTCATTTGGATGCTTCCATGTCCATTTCCTTCTAACATTTTTCTCAAAAAAAGAATTCATAATATAAAGTTTTTCCTTCTCTGCAAACTCCACAAGTCTATGTCCTCTCTCATTTCTATTACCATAACCAAAATTACCTACAACACTTTCATCTTTCATTTGTTTACCAATTCTAGCATTAAAATCTTCCATAACAATTTTAAAATGTTGTTTACTCTGATCAAAAGCCTTTTGTACATCCATATAAAAATCTTCTACTACTTCATCACTGTGAGAACTTGTTGGGGCATAAACCTGAATTATCTGCATTTGATATCTGCTATTAAGTTGTATAACTAATCTTGCCACTCTGTCTGATACACCATCAATCTCCACAATATTGTTCTTCCACTTTTTATTTATAATGAATCCTACTCCACTTGTATTTCCAATATTTGTGCCTTTATAATAGAGCATATGTCCACTTTTTAAATCAATTGTCTCTTCACCTTTTCTTCTAACTTCACAAAGTCCAATAATATCCCATTTAATATAAGAGAGTTCTTCTTCTAATTCTTGCAATCTTCCTTCACTTGAAAGTGATCTGCAGTTGTAAGTACCTAAATAAAAAGTCGTCATCAAATGGCAGCCTGGGTCCGCCTCCAGGATATTCTTAGCACCCTCTGCCTTCGGCCACCAACCGCTGCCTTGGTTGGTGACTTTACAGCCTCCTGGGATTAAGGGCCATGCTTTATTTTTGTCTGTCATAATTGTATAATTGGGAAAAATCTTTATCATTTACACAAACATTCATTCTGCCTTATCAGGCACTGAGAAGAAAGACCATGGTGTTTCTTGATCTTAAACTCAGAGGTAAAAAGCCAATAAACTCACCACGCTGGCTAATGCGTGTTGGAGAGCAGCCCATCCATGTTCGTATACTATATGAATAAACATATAGTAATAACAGCTGCAACGACAAGAACGTATGGAGTGGACATTAGGAATTTGCCCTGCTCGGTTCCTTTAAGGCCTCCAATAGGAATCAAAGGGTCTCCTTTCAGTTAATAGCAAACTCCTTTAATATTTAATATTTAATTTTATATGATCAAAAAGTATTAAATGAAAATTGAAAATATCTCTTATTTGCTTATTTTGTATTTATTATATACAACAATAAAATGTTATTAGTTGTAAAGTGTCACACTCTGGAGTATCAGGTTTTTAGATTCAATCCAGTTACATTATTTCTGATGTTCAAATTCTTACCAATTTTAAACAATAAAACTATTTGCTTATTTAATTTTTATTTAGTAAAATGTTTATTCATTAATTATCTTTATGTTTAAATCAGATTTTTAATGTTATTTCAAATATTTTGATGTTAGAATAAGAAGTTATATTTTTGCCATAGGAAATTATTTCTAGTTTTGTATACTAATTTTTATTTATTTATGAAGCATTTTGAGGAACCAGTTGAACTCACTGTGGAATAAAGTTGTATTAAATATTAATTGATAAAATTGATAAAATATAAATTCAGTCATATATCAGTTAATTTTTATTTTTGTAATTTACTAATTGAATAGATAAATCTTTTCTGAAAAGCAATTCATGGGTCATACTAAATGTATTTGTGGACCAGTAAGTTTCTTGCAGGTCTATAGTTTGCTGACCACTATTATAGTAAACTCACATTTTAGTTGGATAGATTTTCTAAAGATATATATATATATATTTTCATATGTCAAAGCATCAGCTGAGAAGTGAACCCAGGACAACTGCTTGTAAGGCAACTGTGCTAACCACTTGGCCACCAGTGCTTGAAAGATATTTTATATCCATTATTTAATGGAAAAAATAGAACCTGTTTACATTATAAAAAGTACTCAGACACTCTGTAGAAGTGCAAAATGGATTGCTTTCATTATGAAGATATGGTTGAGGTTAGAATTGTGTGCAGAGCTATTATTATCCAAGATGTTGAGGTCTTTCAGAAAGAAATGTTTGCATTACTTAGAAAATAGCAATGCAAAATATCAAATACACAGAATGGACCTGCATTTTCCATATGTTGAAGGATTTGTAAGTCATAGATATTGGTTTGCAGAGCCATCACAAAAATCGCCACTAATACTTTATTATTATTATCATCATCATCATCATTATTCAATTTATTTATTTAATGTAAATTCCACAGCACTATAGGCCAATTATAGATTGCATATAAATTAAGATTTATAAAAACGAAAAATATATAAATAAAGCTGATTACAATTATGGGGGGGGGGCATATGTCGTTACTATAATAAATTAAATGCTATATTTTTGTAACAAAAATCATATTATAATTTTTATTATTAAAATTAAAATAATTATTATTGCAAAAATCTTTATTATAAGAGTCCAATAATCGAAACAATGGAGGAAATTTAAGAGTACCTGAGTAACAGGTTTTAATATAAAAAAGACCTGAATTGAATTGATTATTAATTAGAGGGAATTTGAAGCCAGACTTTCAAGCTCCCTTCACTCATCCACTCCATCTTATATAACCGACACACATGACCACATACATGTGAAAAAGATAAAGGATCCCCAATATAAGTATTTTGTGCTAAACCAGTAGTCATCAGTTGGTCCGGATTATCATCTCCCCCCCACACACATATATATATATAATCAATGCTTGGTTTATATTAAGATAGCAAATCTTCAAACTTTAATGAACAGGCTTCAATCTTCTTCAATCTTCTACTCTTCAGCCATCCATATTATTGAAAATCTAATTCTGTTGCCATGTATGTGATCATGTGTGTCCGTTGTATAAGTTGGAGTGGATGAGTGAAGAGTACTTGAAAGTCTGGGTTCAAATCCCCTATATATACTATACTTGTATTTAAAAATATTTGCAAATGGTTGCAACTGATATTGATACATTTTCTAAATAGGTAAATATTATAAAATAATAGTAAATTTGCTTGCCACATCATAGCCTGGGTTTAAATCCAGGCAAAGGAAAATTAAAATATTTTCTAACAGGATTATCGGCAAACTGAGAAATGGTAAATTAGTGATGGAAATCATTCAAACTTTTCAGCAATTTCTAGACGATTGAATACTACCTTCTTCTTTTTCACTATTCCTCTATTTAAGGATTGATTTACCATTTATATATATATATTTCTTGCAATTCATTCTTTTGAAAATATTTATGTGATGTTTATTATTATTACAAAGATTTCCTTATCAGACTTAATAGAAATTCATATCATATTACTTGACATTTCTCTAATCCCGGAACTAAGCAGGGGCTTTTTTTCGTTTGATGAAATTTATAATTTGCGTATATTGGCCAGATAGAAAGCGAAAGCTTATTTTATTGTATTCATCTATTCTATTTATTACTATATTATTTTATTAAATAAATCATAGTATATAAAATAATAAAACTAAATTCTTTTTTTGTTTTTGTTTCTTTAAAAAAAACTCTCTAAATGAACAATAATAACAGGTTTTATTAGTTAAAGTTAAATACTTGCAATCAACTCCTCATTAAAAACTTGTTTAAGAAGCACTCCCCTCAGGTAAGAATATCAAGAAGTCACAGTGACCTGCTTTCACACTTCCTGGATTTCTAACCCAGTAACTCTAGAAAGTTATCGGAATGGTAATTAATTATTTTTAAAAAAAGAAAACTCTTTTCTCCCTTTGAGAAAAAGAAATTAAAAATCTAGGAGGCAAAAAGAATGTTGGAAAATGTTGATTCAGTGTCTCGCTGAAGTTTTCAAATAGCGGCTGTGTGTGCGTGTATGTATACATATGTTAATGAAAGAGGATAAGATTGTATATCTGTCACCTCTATTGTTTTTGGAAGTGACTATTATCTCCATTGGGAATCTTTATTTCACCGAGATTAATGAAAAATGCTGAATAATCGCTTACTTGTTTATTGCATGCAATGTTAAATTTTTTAAAATAAGGTTTGCTGACATCTTTTTCTTACAGCTCTATTAGCATAATTTATTTTTGATTTTCTACAGAATCCTTTGGTTAAATAATGATTACAGTGGACTTAAAGAATAGGACGGCAATACTAACAAAAAGTCACCGTTTGGTCAGTTGGAATGTAACTATCCTGTCTGATACTGCAAAAACTTGAAGGTCATGTGATCTCCAAAGCCCCTTACTACATAATAAAATATTAACAATAAATAAAGCGTAAAGCAACCATTCTCAAATTGAGCTTTAAAGAATTTGAAATAGATTCAAAAATCATTATTTAAACTTGAAAAAATACAAAAAGCGTTTATAAAACTTAAAAGAGAGGGAGGGGCATTTATTTATTTATTAATTAATACATTTGACTACAAACAACAAGGTAACTTATAAACATTTTCTTCCAGGATGCTCTTTCTGAGTCATCTCGTAGACAGCGAGTTTAAAAAGCCGTTAACCTAAAAGTATTAAATTAATAGTTTTAGGTTAATGTGTAAAAGTTTTTATAGACTATATAAATAATGTGCATATAAATTTTAATAAAATCAACTTGAATCAAAAATTCGTAGAAATTGAAAAAACAAATAAATGAAATTTGTTCGGGGAGTGTTTCCCAATCTTTTCACACTTCATTACCCCTTTTAAACCAATTTCTATTAATTGTACTCCTTATTTTTAAAATGGTGATCATATGACGATATTTTTAAAATAATAGTTTCTTTTTTGAATATTGATACTTTTTTTTTTGATACATATATATTAGTCCAGCGGTGAGATATCACATACGTATTAGTTCGGCAATATTCACTTGGAAAAATGACGACTTACAACTTTTTTTACTGGAAATAATGTCTTCCACCATCTAAACTTATATAAAAAAAATAGGTTTACCAAAAAATATTTTGAAAAATGGCCATCTATAACTTTACTTAGTGGAAGTGAAACAAACACCCGTTTGTGTTTTTTGCATCACAAGGTCTTCCAACAAGTAAACTTTTAACAAGTGATAAACAAAGCATATATATACGTATATTCAACATGCAATTCTGTCAATTTACAGAATGTAGTTGTTTAGCATCACTGTTGTGGACTGAACTTTCTTACCTCGAACCACGTTCTATTACGAATGGGTTATTCTCTTTCGACAATCCTGAATGAAACACCGCCATTATTTGGCCAGCCGTAAAATTAGTAGCAAAACCAATATTTGGACTATTAACTTTATCCTTATCGGAATATTATCTAATATTAACTTGCAAAATTAATTCATTTCCTTTTAATTCGGTCTTTATATATATAGTTGTTTGTGCCGACGACTTTCATTACCCCTGTACGTAAGTACACTTTTGTTCAGTGCCTATCTTAACATAAAATAGTAGAATGAGATGAGTTGGAAAAGAAAATTCAACACTAA
Source organism: Epiperipatus broadwayi (assembly GCA_028023455.1). Classification (NCBI taxonomy): domain Eukaryota; kingdom Metazoa; phylum Onychophora; class Udeonychophora; order Euonychophora; family Peripatidae; genus Epiperipatus; species Epiperipatus broadwayi. Next base: position 616,923 of record JAQFVV010012705.1, read on the forward strand.
AAGTACAAACCTCCGATTTAATTTTACAATATTTGTAATACAGAAATAAGTATAGTTTTATATTAAATATTTTCCCGCCACTACTGATTATTGTGTGATTATCCCTGAACAGCACCGCGCGTACCTCCAAGAGTACGTTTCCCCGCAAGTTGTGAATTAATACATTAAGAAAATAAATATTTTAGTCATTTTACAAAGAAATATCAAATGTTTAGATTTTTTTTAAAAATCTGTTACCTGGTTGAAAAAACAAATATCTCGTGTGTTTGAGTACAATGGCAGTGTAGCGAACTCCAAGCTAAAGATTCCAGGTTCAATTTTCAACTGAGGAGAAAAAAGTCCCTGTTTAATCAATTGAATGGTAGTATTAAAGAAGTTAAATATCCAGGTAATGAATCTATAAATTGGAGATTTCTGTATAAAAAAAATTAATAGTTTTATTACTTGGGAATTTATAAAGCACTAGGTGTGACAGAGTTGGGCCATAATTCATGGTCATTGAGCTCCATAGTTTATCATTTTACGATTACATCAAAACATATAAGGCCTATTTCTTGATAAGGTTTGTCAATAAAGTTCTCTAAAACATAAAATTTTCACCCTAAATGAATAAATAGGATAATGAGACTGTTACAAATGCTGCTAAAAATAATTGAAAGTCATGTGACCTCCTAAGCGCACTAACTTTAGAATTATCACTACTGAGGAAATATTTTCATTGTGAACTTATTATATGCACGTACGCATAAATGAGGAAAATCCTTTGCTCTGTGTCTTCCTCATTCATCATCAGCTACTTCTCTTTGTATATATTAACTTTTGGAACCTAATCCTGTTTATTGTACCAGTCATTCATTTGATATAACACTACATCACATAGAACAACATTTTAAAGTATCGATCGATCGACAGTGTTATAAGAGAGTTATCTGTAATATAATTTAAATTTAACAAAAATGTTACTTTTGCGTAAAAAAAAGTATTGATTGTTCATAAAATAAATGTTCTACTTTTTGTCTCAAGATTTACTGTTTCCAAGTTAGCTATTGTTTAAATTGGAATTGTTATGTCACTGTCTTCAAGATGACCGTAGTCTCTATCTATATTTCTATTTCAATAATAAATATATTATTATGATTGATTGCTTTAATTAAAAAGATTTTACACTTGTTTAAATTATACATGATAATTTGTTTATGGTTATTTAAATTGAATATTAGAGATAATATTTTTAATAAAATCCATAATATTATTTGTATTTATATACTGGACTATTTCCATCATCTAACATGAGTATTGATTGTCTTTTAGAAAAATTTAACTTTATTTTAATATTCCAAATACATTCAACTGTTGTAGTAGCACACATGTTAGTATATACATGTTTTGAGAGGTATTATTCTCCCCTCTTCTTCAGGTGTTGTTGGCCTGACCAGTGACAGTACTAACATGGGATTCGAACCTAGACCCTTAGATTCTTGAATATTGAATTTTAAGGTAACGCTATAACAAACTGAGCCATCCTGCCAAAGGCAACAGTCAGTATAAATTTGATATACTTATGTATGAGGTTCCTCCTGATTTCTCCACCTTTTCCTAAGAGCAAAGTTGATGAGTGATATTCAAGAGTCTAAAGGTCCAGCTTCAATTCCTATGCTAGTACTGTCAGTGGTCAGGCCAGCAACATCTGAAGAAGAGGGAAGAATAATACCTCTCAAAATGTTATGCATATACTAACCTGTTTGATGTGCTATTACTAACAGTTGAATGTATTTGGAATGTTTAAATAAAAGTTAAATTTTTCTAAAGACATTCAATACTCATATTAGATGATGAAAGTAGTCCAATATATAAATACAACTAAAACACCATCATCACAAACCTTCAGAAAAACACAATATTTATATTTGATTTTTTTTTTTAAAAAAGAGTTCATATAACTTTCAGTCACACTTTTTAATGTCAATTAATAACCTTTCCATCTTTCAACATTTTCCTATCATCAGTGGTAATTAAAATTAATAGTTCAACATTTTAATTTTAGTATTAAAACCATTAGTCAATAAAGAGAATCAATAAATTGGACTTGATTTGTTAAAAATATAAATTTACAATGAAAAATATCCTAAAAATTTATATTTGAACTTTCTAAATACAAAAAATAATGATAACAAAGTAAAGAATGTAACGAGAACAGTTACTTTTTTCTGATTGGCTAATTTCCATAACACTATTTAAAAAAGTAAATTAATGAAATCTTTGATGAAGTTATCATAAGATTATGAAATTCTATTCTAAAAATTTAAAATTGTATTTATAAAAGTATCATGAAAGACCAGTACTACAGTGTTTGACACTGTGTAAAATGATCATACTTTCCTTTTTATTAGTATTTCAAATATCTTAACGTGTATTTTAAAAATGAAATATATGCATTTTTAAATAATTACTATACAAATATTTTGTAAAAATAGTAATAAATGTTTAAATAAACCACAAAATTATACATTCTTTTCCTCATTGCTAATAACAAATAAAGGAAAATTTACACATTTCTTTATACCCCCAAGATAAAGAATCTACCAATCAGTGACATTCTACATTTTTGTTCATTTGCCTGTCATTTTTTTCCGTGGACTATTCTGTAAACTTCTTACATCTTCAGACTTTTTTAAACTACTAAATCAATATTTATTTTATTTCCAATTTTTATCATCAAATGAATCTATAAATGCAGAAAACATTAAAGATAGCCACAAAAAATGACGTAAAGGCGAACCACAACAGCAACATAACAGTGTCATAAAGCAATAATTATTATTGCTGTAGAGTCAAAGGTTCTGTATTAATTTTTTTATTATGAAATATGATTCTTAATTTTATATTAAAATATAATTTTAATAATGTTGTATATAGAGCTCACAAATAAGCTCTTAACAAGCTTGGCAGAATATCCCCAATCCCAGACCGATTTCTGCTACTGGATTCCTCAGTGAGGTACTAGGATATTCAAGCATTATCATAATGCTTGAATAACATAATGCTTGAATATCCTAGCACCTCACTGAAGAAGCGATTAGCAGAAACCGGTCTGAGGTTGGAGATATTGTGCAAAGCTTATTAAGAGCTTAGTTAGGAGCTCTATATATAACATTTGGGTCATGTGATATATGATTTAATTTCTTTGTAATTTTAATAATATACAATGAGAAGAATAAGAAGACAGACAAAAACAAACTTTTTTTATAATAAATTAATATATTGGCTGTTAAGTAACATTTAGATGTGATTTATTTATTTCAATGAAGAAAAAAAATAATATAACTTTTATGAAAATTGGCAAAGAAATTATTTTAAAAAAGCATATTTTGGTGCACACTTGATAAAAACTTTGTTGATAGTTGGAATCCTTTCAAAATTTTTTTAAATGTTATTAAGCTACTGTTTGTACCTTCTACTTTAAGAATGTTTCGATTTGAATACTTCCTTTCATCATCAGATAAATACATCATTTTAAATTGAATCAATTCGATCATCCTTTTAAAAAGTCAGAATTATCCATATGTGTTGATATATTTTAAAACATCAAGATTTTATATACAAATAGTCAAAATAAGAGTCATAGATCACATGACCCAATTCTCTTAAGCTTGTAAGATCTAAACAATGAGCATTGCCAATTGCTCAACAAGCTTTGTGATAAATGCTTAGCCAGAGAAAGCATTAAAAATATCTCTGTCAGGAAACCCCCCCCCCCAAACCTCTGACCAATGGTTTCATGCTTTGGTACTCCTCAGAGAGGCGCTAGGGTAGTTTCAGACAATAGAACTAAAAATACCAACCCAAAGCCAGCATTTATCTAAAAGTTATCTATAGAGTGGAAAATCTGAAATTTTCAGATACCTACATGTCTTCAAACCCAGCTATCCAACTCAAATAGCTATATGGGGCTGAGAGATCTTCAGCCATACCATATACAAATGTTTATAAATGTTCATATTTAACACAAAACAAATATTAATAATTCAAAATGTACTATTACAATAAAATAACATTGTAAATTTTAAAACTACACACACACACACAAAACCACATGAAAGAATTTGTTAATGAAAGGTGTTAAACCTATTTATAATAACAGAACAAATACTATACCTGAAGAATAGTTCATCATTCTAAGCTAAGGGTAAAATTTATTTCTATTTTTCATTAAATAAATGTGCATACAGATAAATCCACACATATACAAATATATGAATCCAACTAAAACGTTTGTGAACTTACATAATAATGTTTAAATTATAATTATTTTTACAATCAGCATTATAAGAATGTTGAAAGAGAACATTTATGTCAACTCATTATGACAGTCATAGTAGCCCCAGGATACAGATGGGAGAGAGAAACATGAACTGTTTATTTTATTGAGGTTAGAATCATTTAAAACTTTTCTAATTTAAAGCATGATTAATTTATCTTTTGATAAATTCAGCATATGATGTTAATTTGTGTTACAAAAAATAATAATAATAATATTCTACTATAACCATTAAAAGGGTGAACAATTATTGCATAAGGAAGTGAATGTTATTCAACACAGTAAAACCTTTATAATATTAGCTTAAAAGAAATATTATTTAAAATTATGAATAAATCTCAAACTAAATAAAAATGATAATTATTTAAAAGTTTTGGAAAGTTATGATATAAAATTAATATAATAGTGTAAAAATTCATATGTTGATTTTGCATAGTACAGACAGATGACCAAGAAAATTATAATATGTTAACGTTTTGTCCACATAACCCAATGAACTTGAGAAATATTAGCTTTGGGCTTATAATAAAAAAAAAAAATTAAAAACTGTGTTAGTATGAATCTGTGTTAGTAATCATTTGTATTGTATAAGAAGCATGTACTAGTTTTTTTTTTTGAAAAAAAAAAAGTAACATAAGATACTTGTAACATAAAACAAAAAAGCGGAAATAAGAACAAATTCTTTTTTTCATGTTAACTTACGTAACCTTAGAAATTATTGTAACTTTTAAACTGATAATATTTATTATTTGACAAGATACATCACTTGGTTTATAATAATTTTTTTTTAAATATCCACTTTGTAAAAATACAAATTAAAAACATGTTATAGATTTTTATGATTGTGACATGTCAATATCTGTCCAAAGTAGAAATTTTACAACCAAATGTAAGGAATTGCTACAGTTAAGCAAAACTCCAAATCATCAGCGATTGTGATCTATAATTGATTGCTATTCTCTTTCACAATTTGCTTTAGGTGTTTTTTATTTAAATCTATGTAATAAATTTTAGTAATATTTTATATTTAAAAATTCCAATTTATTAATTAGACTACTGATGTATTTTTGTGACTTTGGTTCTTAACGTTTTCAATTAGTTATTAAAGGCATTTTGGAAAAGCACTAATTACTTCTAGAATGTGTGGAAAAAATCATATTTTTTCAGCACTTATTACATAATATTCCTTTTCTTTTATTTTTGCTGTAATATCTTATATAAATCCAATTTATCCAAATCGCTTTGAACACTTTTTAGCAAAAAGTGTGCAAAGTGATTTGAATAAATAGGATTTATACTTATTACATAGATATTCTACATAACAGATACAAGTGTTATGTATGAGTTAGAGTAATCAAAGTCATACTGAAAATGTTAGTTGGTAAATAAATAAAAAAGAAAATTAAATAATTATTACCATTTATTAAAATTTGCAATTTTTTTAAAATTCAGTATAAATAATACATACAACATGTATACTAAGAAAAGTTTGTTTAATACTATAAAATAAAAATGTTAAACATATTGGCAAGTTTTCAACTAAAAAAAACAATTTTGACTATTATAATTTTTGAAACAAACACTTACTACTAACATTTGGATATCTAAATACATTTTCACAAAATTTCATAATTAGATATTATGTCATTTAATGGGGAAAACATCTCACTATATCTAATGCAATTGTAAAATTTAATGAAAATTTTAGAACAATATAATACAAAATATAAAATTGTGCATAATCTTCTAAAAAATAATTGTTTAATAATACAATATTGTGTAATTTCATAAAAAATATAAAATAATAAAACCACAATTTGTTAATAATCACCGTTAATAATATTTAATGTTTTTTTAAAAAATAAGTTATTAGTTTCCATTATTTTTTTGTAACTTAGACTAATTTATATTGTTCATTAAAAATTATTAATAAATTGCACAAGTTTGTATTATTCAGCAATGTATGTATTGTAATATTATAAAACTATACTTAATTTTACAATTGTGTTGGTTCTTAATTTCTTTTTTTTTTTAAAAAAAAAACAACAAAACAATTGCACATTACTTACTTGTTCACATTAGTGTGTATAAATTTCTTCAATGGTTTGAAAATGTTAACTTTATCCATTAGTATCTTCAGAATAGCTTTGGTGGCTCTATCTGGTATATAAAACTCAAACCTTATGTTGAACATCTGTGTGATCATTGCCAAAAGGAAAATATAATTAAAGTTTATTTTTCTAATAAAGTGCCTCTGAAGAAGGGGGAGGGGGAGAGGCCAATTGATTTCTTAATTAGATATGAATATAAAATTTAATATGTTTTATATTAACATTTATTTTATTTTAAAATAAATCCTTAAAATTTTTTTATGCTGAGACAACATAATAGAAATAATGAATTTTAAAAATCTTTTTTTTTATCATTTTTAAATTTTTATTCTTTTAGAATGTACAATCAAATATAATTTTATCTTTCTTATTGCATTGCCAAATCCATATAATATTAATATCATCTATGTTCTTTATTACTTTTTACAATGCTTTTTTACAACCCACTATTGACAGTTTCAATTCAGAACTATAACAAATACAATACAAATACATAAATTCAAATATACATGAACCTATAATTTTACATTTTATATACATATATTCTATATTATAGTCATTATATATATATATGGGTATGTAAATAATGATTAGAAGATAGAGTATATATATATATATATATAATGTAAAATTATATTGTTTTCCAGAAGGTTTGTGATGATGGTGTTTTAATTGTATTTTTATATTGGTCTATTTCCATAATCTAATATGAATATTGAATGACTTTAGAAAAATTGAATTTTATTTAAATATTCCAAATACATTCAACTGTTACTAATAGCACATCAAAAAGGTTGGTATATATATGCACAACATTTTGAGAGGTATTATTCTCCCCTCTTCTTTCATGTGTTGCTAACCTGACCAATGACAATACTAGGATAGGTTTCAAACCTGGACCCTTGGATTCTTGAGTATTGAATTTTAGGATGTTACCTTAAAATTCAATACTCAAGAATTTAAGGGTCCAAATTCTAATTCCATGCTAGTACTGTCACTGATCAGGCCAGAAATCTGAAGAAGAGGGGAGAAGAATACCTCTCAAACATTGTGCATATACTAACCTGTTTGATGTGCTATTACTAACAGTTGAATGTATTTGGAATATTTAAATAAAGTTAAACTTTTCTAAAGATACTCAATATTCATATCAGATAATGGAAATAGTCCAATATAAAAATACAATGTAAAATTATATGTTCATGTATATTTATATTCATGTATTTGTATTGGGTTTGCTATAGTTCTGAAGAAGATTGCTGGGACAATCGAAATTGTCAATAGTGGGTTGTAAAAAAAAAAAACAACACTGTAAAGAGTAATAAACAACATAGATGATATTAATATTATAATCAAATATATATGGATAATAATGTGTGCGAATTGCACGTTCAGTATGTCTTTTAATATGAAAAAAAAATTATGAAGAGAATAATTTAATTATTTTGGTATGACTTAAAATAATATGCGAGTAACATTTTTTAAGTTTAAAATTAAATCAATTAATACAAACATTTCTAAAAATAATATTAAAAATAAACATAGTAAATAAATTAATAGGGTTGATCAATGAAACATGTTTCACGTTTATTTTATTTTTTTTGTTTACTACTTTGAGCTTTAAAGAATAAATCGCCTAATTTGCTTTGTAACTCATAACTTTAATTTTTTTAAACAAAATATCATTTGAAAAAAAGAAAGAAAAAAAACTGGTACAACGTTTTAATTATCAACTTCTTAAAATACATTTCTGGTAATTATATGTAAATGTTATTTAAAAGCTGGTAAAAACTTTACTACAAGAAAGTGTGGGAGAAAAAATGTTGTTAGAACAATTAAATGAAGTAAAAAGAAAAAAACTCTGATTGCTAAATTTCTATTGTAAAGATATTAATCAGATATATATATATATACAAATTTTAATATACGAAGAAATGATACTTAATTTTAAATTAACAATAAGTTGTTATCAGCCTTTGGTACTTTAAAATCACAGGATATATATTAAATTATTATTACATAATCTTATTTAAACTGGTAGAATTGCTAATTTTGAAATTTTTAGGAGCCAGAGGTGTAGAATATTCATGTTTAATTTGTTATTTAAAAGTCTATATGTGAAAATTTTGAAATAAGACTTTAAGTTTCTTTATTATTACATATTTTAATATATGATTTTAAATTTTCATTGAATGCAAATAATTTTTTTTTTATTTCTAATGAATTATTAAGAACCTAGATGCAGATATTTACAAAAAAAAAAAAAAAAAATGGCGGAAAGGTGGAACTTATTCTATGATATCACTGAATATTGTTTTAAATAAGTATCAATTTTTTTTTGTTTTTGTAAACTTAGGAGATATTAAGTCCAAAATGGAGACTTTTTTTTTTCAGGTAGTTAAAAATTCCCAAGCACATGTACTTCCATTTATCAGAAGAGTACCCATGCCAGTGAATAATCTTATCACTTGAATATTCTAGTGTCATCTATTGTAAGTTTCAGTAATCAATGTTTACCAGATGCTAATACAATTTAATCCTCAGTTAGTTTGTGGCTTTTTCATTTATCAATAATGATTTGAATTTTAAATTTCATTAATAATCTAGGTGCAGTACTCTCAGATTTAAGGCTCCTCACTGATGAAGGCCACAAGCTAGAAACTAGTCTAGGGATATTGGATGAGTAGGCACTAGATAGCAATTTTATGCACAAACTTTCCTACATCCATTGATTATTCTGGCTTGCACTGAGTGGGACTACTGTATAGAAAGATTTGTCTCTGTGTGGGAGATTGCTTTTGCATATTCTGTAATAAGTTGAGCAATCGAGTTGTGCTATGAATCCATATATACCTGTATAGAAACAAACAATTGAAATATGGCAATTGTTACATTTGATTAAGAAACACATACTGATTGATGTTGTTATGGAATATTACTACTTATTGCAAAGAACAAAAATGAGTAATTGTAAAAAAAAAAAACTTGGTATTTATGTATTATGTTTCCTACTTAACTTGGCAGCCATTTTTCTAACTTATACATTTTTACAGACTTACAATAAATATTTAAAACAAAATGGCTGACAGGAAGTGGTCACATGTAATATTTATGTTTTTTTTTATTATTGTTGTTATTTTTTAAAAAAGAAACATTTCTGCAAAAATTAATTATAATAGTTCCACTTTGTTTATTATTTTTTGTATTAAGTCAACTTATTAATATAAAAATAAAAATATATATGAAACATCTTTATATATTTTTTTTCAAGAAGGGGAGGATTATTTATATCAATGGCCTGAAATCCCTAATGGCCAGCAAAATTACTGTAAATGAATCTTCTTCTTTCCTAAATAGAAGTCCAGGTGTTGAAATAAATTTTTCGGAATGGAATTTATGAATGATTTATTAATTTTTTTAAACTTAACAACAAACACATATTCCAAAATTGAAAAAAATACATAAACGAATACTTGTAAGTTTCTGAAAATATACAATAAAAAAGCCCTCTAAGCTTGGTAGGAAAAATAATACATAAGTACCAAAAATTTTGATTTTATTGTTTATTTATTCAAAACGAATCTATAATATAAACTATAGATTTATTTAATTATCAGAATCGAACATAGATCTTTTTGAATATTTTGCTCTTGGGTATATATAACCACACCACTAATAAAGACATTTTATTAGAATAGTATTTTTATTACTATGATCATTGATATATATAAATACTTAAAAATAATTATCAAAATAAAATAAATCTATAATATATATATATCATATTCTAAATAAATAATGATTTAATATCAAAAAAGAAATTACACCTATTTATACTAATTCAAATCTATTCACTATTTATTTGCATGTATGAGGACATGCGCATATAGGAGAAGTGCTTATAGCATTAGAAAGTCTCATAAACACAAATCCTAAGTTTCTTCAGCTTATTTCAGGAAAAAGAGTTGTAGAAGTGAGATAATACATAAATTAACTTTTATATAAATGCACTGAGAGATATTAACAATATCATTATAATATATTACAATAGGATGGTATGGATAGCCATGGATATGTATTCAAAGGATTATATATATTAAATTTTCTGTCTTAAAGTAGATGAAATCATTAGACTGAAGAATTTTTATGTGCAAATAATGGCAGTTGACCACCAAAGACCCTCTCTTATTCTAGCATTTCAACACCCTTGCGAGAGTGCCTTAATGATTTAAGTTGTATTGTACAGTAACATGTATGTAGGTTATTCTTAGGTTTCAATCAAAGACATATGTAATTACGGTTGACATTTATTCAAACGCATTGAGTTAATTATTGTTGCGTATAATATTTATTTGATTAATAGTACATTTTGAAAAGTCATACAATTATTTTAGAAGAGGGAAGTAAAATGTATATATAATTTTAAGTGATCATTGAATTTTTTAAAAGCAACGTAGTCAACGTTAAACAATGTTATCTCTGCGAGTGTATGAGAGTATGTGCATTTTTTTAGTTTTATGATAAATATTATTGCTAAATAGAAAACTGGAATGTTAAGGGGTGTTAAAAAAATTTGGCATATTTTTTTTTTTCGTTTATTACATTTATAAATAGGTATTAATAAATTTTTCAAAAAAAGCAGAAAAAATTTAATGGCAATTAAAAATAATAAATTGTTATTGTCTGATGAGATTTTAAGTTTTTTATTGAAAAATAATCACACATACAAATCTAAGGCGAATGTCTACAATTTTTTCTCCATTTAATATTAATAAAATAAAAATTCTGGCTAAAACAATACAAATATTACGCTTATAATATAGTATTTTAATTAGAGGGGAATTTAAACCTGGACTTTCTAACTCCCTTTAGTCATCCACTCCATCTTTAACAACCTATACACGTGTCCACATAAGCGAAGAAGATAAATGATCTTCAATATATGTATTTCGTGCTGAACCAGAACTCATCAGTTGAGCCAGATCCTCATCTACCACACACACATATATATAATCAGTGTTTTCCTGAAGGTTTGTAATAATAGTGTTTAAGTTGTATTTATATATTGGACTATTTCCATCATCTAATATAAGTATATTAACCTGTGTGCTATTACTAACAGTTGAATATATTTGGAATATTTAAATAAAATTACATTTTTCTAAAGACATTAGATAATCATATTAGATGATGGCAATAGTCCAATTAATGGTATCATTGTACAGTTCTTGAAATAATCATTTTTCATAAACATAATCTGGAATTCAAATATAGAACAAAAATAAAAGTAATTTAATGCCAGCTAAACACAATGTAAAAGGAAATCAGTTTTTAAATAGTCTACTGCAGGATAGGTGTCTCTCCAATAGTTATATAGGAATACTAAAAGAGAAATCAATTATTCATAGGGCTTGCCAATGAGAAGGTAGTGGGGGCTTAAATTGTCCATCTTTATTTTACATTTTAGATAAAAATAATTAGAAGCCAATAACTGACCAATGTTTAATGCTAGTTAGACTAACTGTGACTGAGTCGGCCATTTGAAAAAAAAAAAAAAAACCTGTTGAAAGACAAATAAACGTGATTTTTAAAAAATGTAATTTTTCTCGTTCTTGATTCGAACCCAGGCCATACGTATAAGCAGGTGGGTATTTAGTTATTTTTGATTAAAGGCAAATTAAATTTAAAAAAACTACAAAACTCTCCATATCAGGCATTTGACAATCCTGGTTAGTGTCTCTTTTGAAAATGCTTTTGCCTTCGACTATTTAAGACTTTATTAAAATGCATTTTTGAACAAAAATGTATAGATATAAATAGATACATAGGGATATAGCCCGTGATAGAAGGTTTATTGATATTAATATTTGTCAATGTTGTAAAAATTCTATCGACAAATGTGTATGTTTATATAATAAGCCTTATTATATACGTGATATTAACATAATGATACTTAAACTCGATTGTAGCAGATCTCTAGTTCTTGCCGACAACATCGTTTTTTAAAAACATAAATATGTGTAATGAACTTAGCACTAGAATAAATAATTTAATCAGAAATTTGCCTATACCATGAACAAACTCATTTTTCTTTCATTTAAGAGCACTGATTTGATTGGCTGATTATGTCAACGTCGTAAAAAAAAAAAAAAAAAAACATTTTGAATTACCATCTATTTATGTTCTTTTAAAATAAAATAAAAAATCGTTAAGAGTCGCTATTAATGTATTCAGGATTATGAAAATATCTACTGATAAAGCCTTAAATCTTTTATAGTTTTTTTTTCCTTACAGCCTTTTTTTTTTTTTTTAGTTTTAAACTAAGGTCAAACAGTAAAAGCCGGATTTAAAGGTGAAGCAAATACTTTTTTTTACTTCTCTCCGAACCTCTGACGATGCACCAAGTCCAGATTTCCTTATCAGCACTTTCATTGCGTATTGTGACAAGTTAATATTGTATTCATCCATTTGCAAAGTTGTGGCTAGCCAATGAATAAATTACTACAGATGATTTACGCTACTATTTATCAAAGATTATTCATAAAAAAAAAATTAAACTCCTGTTTTTTAAAAGGTGATAAAGGCAAACAGAATGAAATTAAAACACAATATATGCCTGACCTCTCAAGTGGAAACTTGACTTTGTTTGTTGTTGATTTTTTTGTTTTAAACTGCGGAATAAAGTGGTATGATTAAAGATTAGAGGTTTAAAACAAGTCAAAAAGTGCATATATAACAAAAATAATCAATCTGCTTTTAATATTAAGGATTAAAAGAATCAAATAAATGATATTATTACTAAATATATATATTTGAGAAAGTAACAATGTACTTTATGCTCATACATGAATAAAATTGATTAGCAATAATATTTTAGTAATCAATAGCATTAATAAGTGCGTAGGAGAAAGATATCATATACACTCCTATTTACTGTACTATTAAACACAATGCCATTCGTACGATCGCAAACAGTCAATGGTAGCTCATACATGTTGATGCCATATATATATATACAAAAAAGTTATTGTCGTATTTTTATTAATACTGTTTACGTGTCTTTTATTCTGTTATTGTTAGGCGATATCAAGTTGACATCGATTCTTAGTAGGCTCAAAAGTAGGCTCACAAACACATTTCTCCAGAATAACGTATCAACAACTTGATTCTTCAGGCTCTTCAATGATATATTCATTATAGAATCTATTGATCTTATTATTGGCCGTTCTCGAATAATTTATGCTTTTTAAGTTAATATCACTTCATGTAACTAAAGTAATGAACGTTCAACGTGATCATCCGTGTCTGGATTTTTTCTATAAATATAAACAAATATTCATTTAAAATATAAACAAAATGACTATCTGACGTCTTAAAAATTATTTTAAATAAGCAAATATCTACTATGTTTGAAAAACAACTCAGATGAAATAGAAATTAGTTTAATAATTTTTAGGGACAGGAAAAAATATAGTTCACACACTAATAATCGAGGCTTTTTTTTTTCTCATGTGTTATAGCATCAGCCGGGAAGCGAACCCGCTAACCCGGGGCAACTGCTTGTAAAGCAGCTGTCGCTGACCTCTCGACCAACAATGCTTGATAATCGAGGCTTTAACTGCATTTTTAAATGTTATGACATCATAGATTACGTTTAGAATGAATATAAATGTAATATTCTAAACGTAACTTAGATGTAACAAATTTTAAAAGTTATATCTTAACTAACAGTTTTATTTTGAATTGAGCAAAACTTATAATAAACTTTCTCTCCTTATGAGATCTGACTGTAGTTTGGCTTAAAAAAAAGTTAAGCATTTATTGTTGAAGGGGTTGCTTTAAAGAAGGTGTAAAAAATTATTATTTATTGATGTGATTTTTTCTTATTAATATATATATATTTCTTATTAATCCTCTAGTCTGGTGGAAGATCAGCTATTTGATGAACCACACCATTTGCCAAATTATGTATGTATACTCTTAATTATTTGACACTAAAGACGATTATCTATCTGCAGTTTTTGATAACCAATGGTTGTCAAAAGTTGTACTGAGTTTAAACAATATTAGGAATAAGTTGTAATTAGTTATAACAGCATAACTTATTTAATGATTTATTTCCGTGTCGCAGACAAATTTATAATAATACAGCAATGTATCACAGTTAATTTACAGTAGGTTTTCAATTGCCAAATATATGTTTATTTATCTGTATATAAGGGAAAGGCTTCATTATTGCTGATCATGGTTGTCATATCTCACCTTCAGAAGTGGAATAGTTCTAATTCCTCCCTTATCTGATTGGATTAAGTATTCACTGACACTAACCAATGAGTAAATATAGATAAAACTAACCAATGGTTAGTATGGGCCAATAGGCAGTAATTCTCTCTGAATCTAATTCCTTCCAGTAAGATTGGGGATCTGACAATAAATAGTCCGCCTTTTTGGAGGCAAGGAGAGATCGTCTGCCTAACCTAAGTGACAGTATACATTCTCCATTGAAGCCACTGCTAACAGTGAGTGTTTAATGGTAATAAATATTCTGAAATTTAACTTATGTTTATAATCAATGTTGAATTTCAATGTAAAACTGGATTCAAAGTTCTTTTCTTCCCGATATCACCTAACACTTCTCACCTGACAATGAAATTGTCAAGTATACTTTTTTGATCTTCCATTATATTTTGCAGTAGATTGGAATAGGTTCACGAAATATCAGGATACTCTATTCTTCTGGAATATGAAACATAGTAACATTCAGAAGTGTCTAATTTGATCCTTAGGAAAAACAATAACAGCTGATTTTAAATCAGATAGAATAATATCAAGCAATATTAATTGGATAGATTTCTGGATTGATTGTGAGTGGGCTATGGGAGAAAAAAAAAGAAAAAAAGAAGTTAAGAAATTCTTCAGCTGTCTAAAACATTTCCTATTTTTCTCTAGATTTGAATTCTGTATCATGTGAACTAATAACAACATTGTGAGGCTCTTTCTAATTGTTGCTCTATTCTTAAAACACTATTGACTAATCAATTTATTGAAGATTATTAATCAATTACTTTCTCCTTTTACATTTTTTTCTAACATATACATCCAAATGTATTCCTAATTTTTTTTATTTCATAAATAATTTCATATAAATAAAGATATTATAAAAGACAAATAAACCCCAAAATGCATTTCGTGCTGAACCAGCACTCATCAGTTGGGCCAGGTCATCATCTCTCATATATATATTTATTACACGAAGAATATTTATGTAGAGCAAGTAATAATCATTATGTATTCCTAATCTGATTTAATAATTTTCCCAATAACCCATTGTTTTCATTACATTCAAATATCAGCCTTTCAAGCTAATTGAGCATGCACCTTTTGAGAGTGTTAAATAAATGAATACTTTCTTTCTTCAATCCAAGATATAGTATTTATGCAGGAATAAAAAGGATCCTCCTATTCCTACGACTCAAATTCTTTTATATGAGCAAATCTGAAGAACTGTTGAGGAGAGCGTGAGGAGAGTTCTCACTTTAAATTTCTATTTAAGATGTTCTTTGACTGAATGATGTCAGTGAAATTACTTAGAATTTACTAAACGTCATTATTACTGAAACTTAATTATGAGTAAATAAGCAATTATTTTAAATAAGCAATTGTTAATTATTTTAAATATTTCTATACTGATATTTTTACCTTTTCTATTTTATTTTTCTCATTCCTTTTTATATTCACATTTCAAACGCGTTTACTCTTTTTTTATTATTATTATTTTTCTGATCTTAATAAGTCTCTTTGCTCCAATAAGTTATACTCTAGACAAAGCAAGTTGTTTTTTTTAACTTTTTAAAAAGATTTATTATAGCTCCAATTTTATATATAATAATGTAACATTAAATACTAGCAATATAACTAATTTATACTAAAATTCTCCCATGAACGTATTAATAAATCGATCTTTTAAAGTGAAAATCTACTAGATATTAAACACACATATACAAATCAGAAATAATCTTCCCATAATTCATTTGGAAAATCGCCCGATTTTTGAAATGAATTATGGGATGTATATTTCCGTCTTATATATATATGTTTTTACGTCTAATTGATTTAAAAAAAAAAAAAAATGTAATTTTACTTTAGAAGGGCTATTTATAACAGATGAAACCATGGTCACAAGAAAATTGTAATATAAATATAATGTTATATGATTTTCTATTTTCTTCATTATTATTAATATTGTATTAGGCAAATGTTTAATATATATATATTGTGATAAAACATTTGTAAAGTAATATTTGTCGAAATCAGTACACATAAATATTTGACAAACAGTGATGGTGTGAAATCTAGAACTTTATAAATTTATAATACACAATTTAGATGGTGCCTTTCTGCGAGTACCAGATTTATGTATATATTATGTGTATATGGAAGGAGTTGTATGATGAAGTCCAGCATTTATTTCTTTTAAAAACATTTTTAGTTGCTTCTTAGATGGTCTGTCTTAATTAATATAATACTTTTCTTCCAATTCCACGTATTTCCCATTTTTCTAGATGTTTTAATAGCTTTCAGAGCATAACTGTTTGATTATGATATAATATATAAACATGATAGAGAATTATAATTCGGTATAGAATGTAGTTTAGGGATTGAAAACTATATCTGATTATGAATTTTAATTTACTAAAAGTTATCAGTCAGTATTAGTAATTGAAAAAAATATATATATATACAGGGCCAATCAGGGGGACAGGAGGGGCAGCTGACACAGACTTCACAATATTAGGGGCCTCAACATATGTTAAACAGAAATATAGAAGGCAAAGTGATGTCACAGCTCATAAAACAGCCTTCATTTTACAATTAAATTCCCCCCAAAAATATTTGAAAAAAACTTTTCCAAGCAGGCATTCCACGAGTTGAAAATGTAAGCCAATTTAAGAATGAGGTGCTGATTTGACAACTCTGCAATGAAACCGACTGCAGTATTTGATGACTGGCAGAACTAATAGTCTCATCCCCCTGTCAGTCAGTTTTGTGCTAAGTGTTTTACGATACTAACAGTGCTAAAATAAATCTACCCTATCCAAGTGCTGATTCTGATCTGCTTGCTTGCTTCTGCAATGCATAATTAACTGCTCCCAGAGCCCTATTTTCAACCCTGTAAGTAAAAACTCATTTTTTCTCTCTTCCACTTCCCATGTTCTTACTTTAAATTTTGAAAGATCTCTAAAATATTAGTTGCCCTGGACCTCACATTTTCTCTGAAAGGCTCTGCCTGTATACATATTTATATTGCTTTCCTCCTCAAATTAATAGGATGCATAAGAATAACAATAACTAAATATAATATTAAATTTACTATCTGGTAATAATGAAAGATATGTGTACAAAATTCTATTTTTATAACTGTAATCATGGTATAATTTACACAGACATTTGTATAATAATGAAATTAATATTACAGATTTAAAAAACAACAACATATTAGTAAAATATCCTTCACACACTTCTTTGCTTAACAAATTATTCAACAAAATGTAATAACTAAAAAACCCAACTATTTATTTTAAATATAAAATAAAACAGTAGGAAAATGTATGTTTATTATATGATGATTTAAAGATTAAATCAATATGTATTTTATAGCAACATTTAAGAAAAAGATATGAAGTGGTTCCCCAAAATAATCAGAATGATTCTTTGGAGGGCATGCATGTTGTAGTACATGTTTTCACCACTAGATGAAAATTTAGAGTGGGGAATGGAAAATAAAGTGGCTAACAGGTTTATCTGGGCATAATTGCTGAGATATTCTTGACTTCATTTAAGGAGAAGCCACAATACATCACATCACATCACATGCCAACCATCATCATCAAATAAAGTCATGGTGACACATAGTAAATATTTTTGTTAAATGTGTCTTGCTTATTTCCAATTTTTGTAAGGGCCGAAAAGTTAGAATAATGTGAAATTCTTGATTTCTGTTAGGCAAAGTGGCAGAGTAAACAGTTATAATGCTTGATACAGCTTACAAGCAAATAGTTCTGAGGAAAATACAACTTTATGACTCATTAATGGAAATATCATATTCACCACAATCCAAAAAAGTGTCATGAGTAACGTCTAATGTCAAGATGATGCTGAATGATGATAATTTTTTTATGCAAATGACATTGTTCACTCAGGATTCATTCGTAATAATCAGATATTTTACCTACAAGTTCTGAAATGTTTGTATGATGTGATAAAATGAAAATGTCCAGATTTGCGACAAGATGAGAAGTGCAAGCTTCAACATGACAATGAACCAGTGCACAAAGTCTTGAGTGTGAACCAATTTTTAATTACAAACAACATGACCCAACTTATCCATCAGCCATATTCACCTAATTTCACTCTATGTGACTTCTTCCTATTCTCCTGAATGTAAAAATGCCACAAAAGAAAAAGGTTTTGTGGTCTTAGAAGTGGTGAAGAAAAAACAAAGGAGGCATTAATGGACACCATTTTGTGAAGTTCCTATTCTCCTGAATATAAAAATGCCACAAAAGAAAAAGGTTTTGTGGTCTTAGAAGTGGTGAAGAAAAAACAAAGGAGGCATTAATGGGCACCATTTTGTGAAGTTTCAGGGCGATTTTCAAAAGTAGAAACTATATTTAGATCAGTGCATTCATTAAATGAACAGTACTTTGAAGGAGGTTTAATTTGTAATACTTAAAAATAAATACATAATTTTCATTATGTAATACAGAGAGCATACTAATAGCTCAAACAAGCTCTTAATTGATAAGTGTAGTAAGAGAAAATATTTACAATCTCTATCTGGAACATTCTTATCCCCAGACCAATTGGTTTTGAGCTTATGGCTAACCTCAGTGAGGAGCTAGAATATTCAGACACTAGATCTAAAATATCAACTCAAACTCCAGAACTTATTTCATATGTTATATTTAAATAGAAACTCTGAAGTTTTCGGACATGACAAATGTCTTTTACTCCAGCTATCTAACTTAAATAGCTATATGGTACTGAACCAAATTCAGATCTACCATATATTAATAGCCTCAGCATAGCCAAAGCCATAAAGGTAAAATTATAAAATAAGTATGAAATAAGTGCTGGGTTTTGAGTTTATATTTTAGATCTAGTGTCTGAATATTCTAGCTCCTCGTTGAGGTGAGCCATAAGCTCGAAAACAATTGGTCTGGGGATAAGAATGTTCCAGATAGATTTTAAATATTTTCTTTTACTGCACTTGATCAATTAAGAGCTTGTTGAGCTATTGGTACACTCTCTGTATTACATTTTTTTAATACAAGCTTATAAAAGCAATGCCATGTTATATATGATTTGCTTTACTGATTATTATAATTTTTCATTATAAAATTTCAGTTATTTTGGGCAATTTCTCATTAAGACAAAAAGTAATTCTAAATCTTAAAAATGACAGGAAAAAAATATCCAAAATTTAAATATTTACAGAAAAAGTATTTTGAAATGCATATTTTAAATTATAAACATATTCACAGAACAAATAAGTTTGAATGCATTGCTAAAATAATTCTCAAACTAGATTCCAAAGAATTATTTAAATAAATAAATAATATTACCCATCTTTTATCATATCAATTGCAATCTATTTTGTTACATAAAAGAAGATTGACATTAAAACAGGCAAAAGTCACTATATGTATTGCCACACACAACAAGCTAGAGTAATAAATGGATGCCAGAAGGCTTGTGCATAAAATCCCCATCTAGTGCCTACTCATCCATTATCCCCAGACTAGTTTCTGGCTTGTGGCCTTCGTCAGTGGGTGGCTGCTAGAGGGTTGCATTGGATCCTAAGATCCAGATGCAGTGCTCTCAGATGCAAGGCTCCTCATTGATGAAGGCCACAAGCCAGAAACTAGTCTGGGGATATTGGATGAGTAGGCACTAGATGGGGATTTTATGCACAAGCCTTCTGGCATTCATTGATTACTCTAGCTTGCTGTGTGTGGCAATACATATAGTGAGTTTTGCCTGCTTTAATAACAGTATAAGCAAGCATAAGAAATGGTGTTCATGTGATGTTTATTGGCTTAAAGATTGACATTGATATTTAAAAAAAGGTTAATGGCTTTATTGTTCAGGAGTTCGTAAGAAGTTCAAACGCCAAACTGTGAGCACTAGAATCAATCACAAGACTTATCAATCTCAGGTCGGATGCTTAACTAAACTGTGTCAAACTTTTCAGGATGTTGTTAATATAATAAAGGGTAAATATTATTTAAAAATTCATTTAAATAATTTTTTTATGAATTTAGCATTGAATTATCTTAGCGTTAAATATCCGATAAGTTGAAAATTATTTACATGCACCTTAAAATCGTTAGAGTGTTTTATATTATGTAAAATTTTAATTCTCATCTACGATTTCTATTTGTGGTTTGTGCACTTCTACAATTTTGTCAAAGCTTTCAAAGATAATATATACTTTTCAAGTTAATAAACATCACATGATCAACATTTCTTATGCTTGCTCTTAATTGTTATTAAAACAGACAAAACTCTCTATACTTATTGCCACTCAAGCCATCCTTAGATCTAGGTGAAGTGCTCTCATATCCAAGGCTTCTCACTGATGAAGGCTACAAGCCAGAAACTAGTCTGAGGATATTAGAGGAGTATTCACTGGATGGGGATTTTATGCACAAACCTTCTGGAATCCATTGATTAATCTGGCTTGCACTGTGTGGCAATATGTATAGAGTTTTGTCTGATTTTACTTTTCAAGTTAGTATTTTTGTCAGTTTTGTATGTTAATTTTATTTTGTCATTTCACTGTTCAATATCTTGTAGCAGTTATTATATTGGAGACAGATTGATAATTTTTCAAATTCATGGTTTAACATGGAACAATGTTATCTTTGTGGGGGGAGTGTTGGTATTATGAGATTGTATGTACCATTTTCATGGTTACTATATGCTTACATGGCTAGGAGAAAAACAGCAATTCAAATGAGTACTTTAACTGATCGTGTTATTATATTTGTTCATATCATTTATGAATACCATAATTCTAGAGATAGAGGTGATTTATAATAATAGCTACAAATGTATTTGCTGTAGCAATTATCTATCATAACAATGGTTTCATCTTTAATTTGGCAAATGCTGATTGGTTCTCTTTATTTTCCAGATTTTTATCTACAGCTTTCTAAACTGCAGCATTAGTATTATAAATAAATTAAATAAATCTGAAAAGCTGAAGGTTTGAACTTGAAAACTGAATACTGACTACAGCCAATATTTCTTTGTATATTAAATCAAAGGCCTATGCATTCAACTTTGTTTGATAATCATGTTGTTATCTAATTTAATCTATTGAATACTTAAATTAACTACTTGGGTTTTTTTTTTTGTAGTTAATCTTAATTCATTGATCTTTAATTGATTTGTACATTTAATTTATATAAATTTAAATATTTTATTATTTACAATTTTAACTGAAACAATTTTAATTTATGTTTGGCCTCAATAAACTTTATTCTGATTACAAATACAACGATGAAATCACAATTATCATAGAATTAATATTTCGAAGGGATGAACAGAAATTTTTTTCAATTTTTATCCTCAATAAGAATATTATATTATTTTAATTTTACATATTTTTAATCTATCTTGAAATAATTGTGGAGTAACCAAGAGAGAGTACTCTTTCACAAGAACATATGTGCTTCAAATTAATAATAATCATTAAAAAACAGTCAACACTTAGATAATCCCAATCTCAATAACAATCAACAATTTCAAACTGTTGTCAAGGCAACCTCCTTTTAACAATAAAAGTGGAATCTCTTTATATATATCATTAAAAGCCAGTCAACACTTAGACAATCCCAATATCAATAACAATTTCAAACTGTTGTCTAGGCAACCTCCTTTTAATAATAAAGATGGATTCCATTTGAAATTGTTCATTTTTATTAACATTGGGATTGTCTAAGTGTTTACTGGTTTTATGATTACTTGCAAACCCATTTAGCCTTGAGTATTATTACACTTATTATTTAAATTAATAATAATACATATTTATAATTTATGATTTTAATAATAAGTTTTGACATATATTTATCATATTAAAGCATGGTTTAAACACTATTATCGCTTATACTACATTATTTAAATGTTTGTTATTGCAGAAACTTTTTGTCTTAACATTTACATAAAACTGATCACATTTATTATATTATAGCACATTACTCATTAGATCAAAGATCACAACAACGTAAAATTGAAACTACTCTCTTTTACTATAATCCATCTTCCCTAACTGAATAATTGATTTCCATATCAGAATAATAACATGATCTTTATATATCATAAATGTGACTTATTAGTTTTTAAAAGTGAATAAATCCACAGTATATACTGTATTCTATTAATCAAACAATAAATCTCATAAGCAGACATAATTTGGATCCTTCTTTTGCAATTCCATATGTAACTGTTATGTCTCACCTTGCCTTCAAATAAAAGACTAGCCCAGATTCCTTCTTACCTTAATCAGAATGAGCATTCACCACAACAGACCAAGGTATATACAAATAGATAATATTCATCAAACGGTAAGAATGAGCCCATAGGTGATTCTTGCTGAATCTGATTGCTCTTATCATGAATGAGATCTGACCATAAATAGTACATCCATTTGGAAGTAAGGTGACACAAAAACTGCAAGACCTGAATGGTCATACACTGGTTGTTCACTATATGACACAAGTCCATATTCAGGATTTGAAGATGCTAGAGTGCAAATCAGACATGTGCCAAGCTGTCAGATTACAACTGGAGATCTCACCATGTCCACCAAGAGACATGCCATCACAGCACAATTGGAAGTAGTAAGTAAATTTATAAGGATACCCAAATTACCTTCTTTCTTAGTTGCATGATGGCTAAATACTATAATAACTCACAAAATAACACAATAGTTTTGGCACACTTGACAAAATAACAAAATCTAAATATCAGACTGCAAAACATTATCCTACTTAAAAATTTAGACCATACTTTCTCATTATATTTGTATCTCAGATGGTGTGGTTTGTGCATAGGCATTGTGGAACTGCAGTATCCCCTATAATGTTCACAATGAGTCTTTTTTCTTAATTCTTTATAAATGTACATTATGTAATCCTTAAGCGTAATGTCAGTAGCCATCCCCTAATTCATGAAAAAATTACAAAAATTCTTGTATGGAATTGTGCGCTTTACAGTTCCACAGTTCCAGTGATGTAGTGTTTGACTGTTGTGCACATGCACAGATGTTTGAGATAAGAAACTGAATGCTAGGTAGAGAGAGCACAGTCACTCATTCAGTATTGATTCTTTCTCTATTTTTGATAACATTCAATACAATGACTTAATGGGTTTTTTTTTTAAATTCTTTTTTTATACTTGTACATTATGTAATCCTTAAGCAACAAAATAAAGCAAGAAGAATGGATTTTATTTTTAAAGCTTGAACTATAACAATTTAGGCTAATAGTGAGTAAAAAAGGTACCTTGGTATTAAATCTGCTGTGAAATGTTATAGATGTATTCATCCGGAAATAATTATTCCAACTTTACGATTTCATAAAATAATGCCAGCAAGGGATTTTCAGAAAAATGGCAATCTAAAATTTTATTACAAAAAAACAAACACCTATTTACCTCATAATGATAACCACCTTCATTCTAATAAAAGTAATGAGCAATCGTCAAGCGTTGGTGGTGAGTGGTCAGCACAGCAGCCTTACAAACAGTTGTCCCGGGTTCACGGGTATGCTTACCAGCCGATGCTTTGACACATGAAAAAAAAAGTAATGAGCAATCACTGGGATGGGCCAAAGTTTTTGACATCTTCCAAAATAGAAATAAAAGTGTCCATTTCTTTGTACCAGCATTTTTGCACGATATCGCAGCAGAGTTTAAAATGTTAAATTACCAGTGAAAACAAGATTTTCAGTAAGGACTTCATCCCAATCACAAGATTATGTAACATTGAGATAGAAAATAATATAGTTCCCATTTTAGAAGATTATAAATGTGTTTAATTCTATACTTATTTAAGATTTGTTTCTGAGGTAGAATTTTCATCACAGCAGGTCTAATACTTGTTGAGGATTTTATCGAGTTTATGTATAAATTTTCTTTTTATACGTTTGTTTCGTTTTACATATTTTCTGAAGCAGCACCCCATGAATTTTAGTTATGAGCTACCACTGATCTCAGATATTACCTATCTTCTTCAGGGAAGTTAAATACTTGCTTTTCACATACCATGATAGTTCGGTATATATGTATTTATTCTCTTACTAACAATTTAAACACTATATATATATAAACCAATTCAAGCTAAGCATTTATCTAAAAGGTAATTCTCAAGAAGAAGGTCTAAACCTTTAGACATCCGCATGTCTTTAAAGTCAGCTCTCCAACTGAAAAAATTATATGGGCCTAATCTATCACTCTTAAAAAACAGTTAAGTTGTACTTAATATTTAAATATATGTATATTGTCTATATTAAACTTAATGAAATTATAAAGGATTTGAACTCGGATTTTCAAGCTCCCTACATCTATCCAATCTATTTTATACAACCAATACATATCATGAAAATACATATATTGGAGATCATTTATCTTTTTCACATGTATGTGGTCGTGGGTATCAGTTGCATAAGATGGACTGGATAGATGTAAAGAAGCTTGAAAATTCAAGTTCAAGTCCTTTATAATTTCACTAAGTTGTATTTGTGATGAAAAATATACATGTTGAACTTTCTATTATCCTGACTGATTTCTTTACGCTTCTAGTCATGTGACCAAGATACACTAACACTTGAAATTATATGCATAGTTTGAGACACTGATGTTTCCCAACCTGTGGTACGCGAGTTGCTGGTTGGTGGTACGCGAAAAATAATCAATAATGGCGGACATAAAAAAAAAAATTAAATCATAAAAATATAGAAACGTTTTTTCCTATAATTCATAAAAATTATTTTAATTAATAATATTATGCAGTAAAGTTGTTAATATGTACAGTCGATAACGATCTTTAATGTTAATGATAAAATTGAAAGTATGATTAAGAAATTAGATTTTTGGAAACAGTAATATATATATATAAGTATCGAAAACAATCAACTGGAAGTATTCGAAACTTTACATAAGGTTAGTCTGTCTCAAGATATACGAGAAAATATAATAGCACATTTAACAGGATTAAAATTGTCTTTCATGGAATATTTTCCAAAACCCGAAAACACAAATGATAATTGGACTTCAAACCCCTTCTATGCAGAAAATTTAGAAAAAGCTACATCATTATCAATAAAGGATAAAGAAAATTTAATAGAATTATCATGTGACAGAACTTTACAAGTAGAATTAAAACGACACAATCTAATTAATTTTTGGTTAAACATTATAGAATATGAACAACTTTCAGAGAAAGCTCTTAAATTATTATTACCGTTTACTAATATGGAATTAGTAGGAAGAGCTTTTTCTTCATATATTTTTTTAAAAAATAAGTACCGAAACAGATTGAACGCAGCTGTAGACTTAAGGTTATACCTCGCATCTTTTGAACCAAATTTCAAAAAATTATGTTGTTCGAAACAAGCACAAAGATCTCATTAAATTTATTTTATAAAAATATTTGATTATGATAAGAAAATATACTAATTGGTTTTTTATAATTTTGTGTTTTTATTAAAACCATTTATTAGTAAACGAAATATGACAAAATAGTAGATAAATAACGAGTCTGATCAAGGCAAATCAATCTAAATTATTTAATTTGAAAGAATGTATCAGAAAAGGATCATACCCAGAAATTAGACTCTCATTAATTCTTGATCATCTATTGTGGATTACTAGATGTAAGCTAATATTTAATCATCAAAATTTTAATCCTATTAACTTCATGCTGAACAATATAAAGAAAACAAGAACAAGGGATAGCCTGATAACCCCTGTGGTTATTTTTACCATGACTTGGGACATGCTGGATTTATCCTCTCCATGGCCCAACCAATAGCAAGATGCTCCAAAAAAAAGAAAACAGACTCAAATTCGGGAAAACCAAATGAAGGAATGAGAAAACACTTTGAACAAAATATGTACCAAATAACCTTTAATGTAATCTTTAATAAATTATTTTGGAAAAAATATGAAACTTTGAACAAACACATACATATAAATATGTTACAGTGAGTTTATAATTTCAGTGAGTTTATAATCTGGCCTGACGTTTAGGCGTGTTTCAATGTAATTTGTCTCATTATGAGATGTGAATACATACATGGTCACCCTATAATATTTATAATGCAAATAAAATAACACACTCGCAATAACAAATTTCACGAAATACAATCATTTTTACGAAGTGGTACAATTTAGCGTGATGTACTACCAAGTGGTACGCGAGCCAAAAAAGGTTGGGAAACACTGATTTAGATATTTATGTTGGGTGATAATCTACAATATAGGTTTGTATCTAATAAAAAATGCACTATAAAACTATAAATTTGATTGGTTATACATATATATCTCGGGCGCAGCAACTAATTATTACACGCACATACATACACACATACATATATAATAGGAATTTAAAATTTATGATAAAAATATGTATTTCCAAATCAATTGCTATTAAACATATGAATAGAATTTTTCTGAAACTATCTATTTGCTTTTCCAGGCTTAAAGGATCAATCATTATTGTGATAATGAAAGATATTCATTTCATTATTAGTCTTCCTTTTCATTATTAAACTTGGGGGAGGGGATCAAATTAAAGTAATAGAAATATAAAAGATTATACTATTACAAAAGTAGCCTCAAATGATTTTATTAGATATCATATTATCAACAGTATATAATCTTTTAATATCCAAACAACTAATTAAAGTCTAGTATGAATTTCACTACTCTATGAAATGGAAGGCTGAAGAGTTGTGGGTCGGAGTAGTTTGAAGCCTGTCCATTAAAGTATGAGGGTTGACTATCTTAATATAAAGCTGAGCACTGATTATATATATGTGTGGAGATGATAATCTGGACCAACTGATAGGTGCTGGTTTAGCACGAAATACGTTTATTGTTGATTATTTATTTTTTCAACGTGTGTGTGATCAGTTGGGTCAGAAATATAAGATGGCACTAAGAGTAGTGGGTCGTGTGAAAGTCCGAGTTCGAATCTCGCATATATTACATATATAAATGCAGGTTTAAGCCTGTATAATGTATTAATATATTCGATTAGGTAATTTACATTTTCAAGTTTATAGCTTACAGAATTGCTTTGATAAATTCTAGACTATTATACTCTAACTATTTATAAACAAATTTTTCTTAAACGGAATTTTAATTTTAATAGATCACATTTTCACAAATTAAACGCTCCCTTGTAGCCATAACAATCGTCATTCTAATATTATAAATACATTTTAGATGTAAACTTTATAATGATATATATATATATTTCACTTTCCTCATCACATAAATGCATATTATATACGTAATATTGTATCTGCATATTTCCACGCACGTGTTCAAGTAAATATTTGTATATAAAAACAGTCATACACATTTAAATACTGATTTACAGGCACATTACACGAATCATATTTACTCAAAGCATGTAACCCCCAAATGATATAATGCAATTAATATTCTAAGCACGATTTATAAAATATTACTAACCCCATTTTAACAATAGGACAATAAAAAAAGTAACCCAGTAATATATTTCCTTGTTAAATAGTTATTTTTTAAAAATAACTTTAAGGTAAATAATTGTATTTTAACTTTCCTGATAATTAAAAAAACAACATAAGAACATTTAATGCGTTATTTGTCGCCTTTCTCTTTATATATATATAGGCATTACTGTCTTTACAAGAGGAAATAAACTCAATTTTCAAGGATTTCATTATGTTATTAATAGAGTGATAAATGATATCTAATCAACATTGTTGAAATATATTCGAATAGCTTTATTGCTCGGAAAGTTCGAATGCCGGATCTAACGGCCTTGCATTCCGATTCTGATTCAGCATGACGGCGCTTTAACTTCACATGTCGATATAGACTATAATTAAATATTGAATTTTTATAATTTTCTAGAGGTAAAAAGTTTATCAGAATCGTGTTCAGATAAAAATTTTAACTTATATACATGTATACCTTTATACACTTGTTTGTGTGGGTGTGTATATGCATGCAAACGTATAACACTAATTTTCAAAACTAGGATGATCTGAATGTATCCAGTTTGGACGGTATTAAATATAAAGACTTAATGAATCATTTTAAAAGTCATAGCAATGCATGGTTGCATATATCAAAGAAAAATGTGTTGAAAAAGTTCCACTCTATATATGCACCCCAATCCTACTTGAAATTTGTTTTCAAACTAGTGAATGACTTGTTCCCCACAACTAAGGTTCTAAATGAAAGACTACATATGAATTTAGATCCAGTCTGTTTGCTGTGCAAATCTGGTGATGAGACTTTTCAGCATCTATTCGAAGAATGTTCGGCATTTAGGCAGATAAGAGCTAAAGTGTTCCGCAGGCCAATCATAAACTTAAAACTTCTACTTAGTCAATACATTGAGAAATTTAACCCTCACAATGCAATGGTGACTGGGCATACCCTTAAGACAATATGGTATATAAGATGTACTATGAAATTCGATAACAAGAAATTCAACTGGCTGAAAAAACTCTATAGTGATTGGGGAACTTATTTCAATCAATGTCTGAGATACTTGCCAAGGAAGACGATGAATTGAATCTGGGGTGGTCCTGGAATAACTCTATGTGAGATTATCAGATAAACATTTGTCTTGAATAAAAGTTTAATTCTTATGGGTGGCTTATTCCTTGGGCTAATCAATCATTTTGTTACATGCTTTCCTCATTTGAGTTGCATGTCTTAGCTTCTCCTTCTAGTACAGTGATACAAGTCAATCTCCTCCAGTTGAAGAGAACTAGTTAATTGCTTGCAGCCTTTTTGTCTTAATAGTGGAATATATCAAATTCTTTTGCTTTTGGTATACAAAACTGTAACATATTTATCATTTTAATTACTTGTATAAATTGTAAATTGTTATTGTGTTAATAAAGGTTTTTTTATTTTAAAAAAAATATTCCGAAGTATTTAGAATTCGTTTAAAGTTTGATTCTTATTTCAGCAATACTTTATGATCTTTTAATTTGTAATACTTTTGATATTCATTACTTTGTAAATATTTTTTCATTACAGTTATTAGAATATGCTTTGCTATTAATTAATATAAGCAAATGCCAACACATTATATATCTTCTTTTATTCAAAGTCAAATTTTTATTAGTACATCTTTATAGTAAACGTAAACACAAAGAATAATTAAAGTGATGTCATGTGACTGACCAAGATATTTACTAGCATAGTTTCAAATTGTAATCAACTGCTGCACATGTGCTATACTGTTATATTAAATCAACGCTGTTTTTGTTTAATATAAAAAAAACTCTCGATCCAAGCAGGGGCCATCTTATCTTTGTATCTAAATGCAATTATATAGGCCAATCATAGGTGTCTTCAAGAGCATGAAAATTTTATATTATTTACTTTATTACGCATATAAAAAGATGTAAGTAAATACTGCTAATAATGCTTGCATATAAAGTAAATTCTGTCTCCTTTTCTTTTTCTATTCTTAGTTTTGATTTCTTCACAAAATTTCCAAGGAAACAAAAATCCAAAACTTAATACATAAAGTGAGTAGGGTATGTGCGACCAGCATCAAAATGTTATATGCTAACTTGTTAAAATTTTGACATGCATGAATGAATTTACAGCGCTAAAATTCTCCGTACAGTAGCACCACTCAGTGCAAGCCAGAGTAATCAATGGATGCAGGACGATTTGTACTTAAAATCTCTATCTAATGCCTACTCATCCAATATCCCCAGACTAGTTTCTAACTTATGGCTTTCATCAGTGGCGCTACTGTATGGAGAGTTTTGCCTTTGTGAAAAACAGCTTGTGTAAACATAAAGAATGGTGATCATGTAATGAGTGAATTTATATTTATAACTAAATTTGAACAACAAAATATGTGACTGCGTAATTTATAACTATGCCTGAATACAATTAAATATAAAAGGTTAGTTAGTGTTTCATGTAATTAATTTTTTGCTACTGAAAGTTTGCAAAAATGGTATTTTACTTATAATTATACATGTCCATCTAGAATTAATTGTTAAATATCTTTAAAAAATTCAAACTTTATTTAAACTTTTTGAATACATTAATCTATTAATAATAGCATATAAGTTAATATATAATAGAATATACAAATGGTATTGCTTCTCTTTAAATGTTGTTGACCTGACTAGTGACAGCAATGGTACTGAATTTGAACCAGGGATTTCAAAACTATTGTGTCAAAGGCAACAATCAGTAGAAATTTTCTATACTTTTCTATGAGATCCTTTTGATTTTTCCATTTTTTCCCTAAGGGCAAGGTTTCCAAATATTAGAAATCACATTAGGTTCACTGGCAAGATTATTTGCCATGTCAGATCAGCAGCTTTTTAAATTTCATTATTTTTATTTTTCCTCTTTGCTCATTACTGTTGTCCTTTCCCAGTTGCACATATATCCATTATTATAAGCACAATCTGTTACTTTAGATATATTTGTTTTTTCCTCTTTCCTATTTTGTGTCTTTCATTTTTTAATATGGCAGCTGTTTTCACTGATATATGCTCTTTCACATTCATGTGGTATTTCGTAGATGCAGTTTTGTTTTTCAGAAATTCTGCTTTATTAAGTATATAGTTACAGATTCCTCATAGCGAGTAGTGGTTTTGTATAGCTATTCGCTATTACATTAATTATAAAATTTCTTTAATTTGTCTGAATCCCTGTATGTATGAATCATCATTTTCAACCACTAGCAATTCACTGCAGGATGGTCTCTTCAAGTTCATCTTCCCCGATCTTTAGCCACTCTTCCTCATCACACTAGTATACTTCTGTATTTCATCCATCCATCTCACATATGGTCACTTTCTAGATCATTTACAATCACTTGGAATCCGGTTTATAAATAAAATTTCAAATGACTATCTATTATTGTAAGTTCTAGCAATATGTCTATCCCAAATCTACTTCAGTCTCTTCATTTTTCAATGACGTCAGTAAAATCCTGTTTGTTCTCTCATCCATGTATTCCATTTTTGATCTTTTTGTTATTTTTAACAGCATACCTCCTTACTTCACTGAGTGATATGAAGTCCCTGAACTGCAGTTCTGTTAAGTGTCCAAGTCTTCAAATCCATAAGTAAGAACTAGTAAAACTCATTTATTAATACCTTTTCACTGAGTGATATGAAGTCCCTGAACTGCTGTTCTGTTAAGTGTCCAAGTCTTCAGATCCATAAGTAAGAACTAGTAAAACCCATTTATTAAAACCTTCCTTTTCAAATACATATGCATTTCTTTTAATAATAAAGTTATTTCTATCAAAACCATTCCAATCAAGTTTAATTCTATGATTAATTTCATCCATTATGTTTCCATCTGTAGTAATGATCTGACCTAGGTATTTGTAGTTGTTAACTTCTAATTCATCATCATCAACCTTTATTTTTTTTTTTGAGAAAATCCATTGAACTTTACGTTAGTCTTTTTAACAGTTAACTTTTAGTCCTCCTCTCTTATTTTCATCTGATAACTCTTGCAACATTTCCTGAAGCTCTGAAGCATTATTTGCAAAATAATTAATCCTCTGTAAAATCTAAATGATTTAAATAATTTTTATTAACGTTTATTCCCCTAGCTCCCCATTTTAATCCACAAAATACATCTTGGCAAAATTGTTGTAAAAAGTTTTGGAGATATGGAATCCCCTTATCATAAATCCTTCTTAAAATTAATCTTCTAAGTATTGTTATGTAATCTAATTAATGCTGACACATTGTTATAAATATTCTTCAGAATATGACAATATTCTGTCTCTATACCTTGATGATCTAAGACTTTAATCACTTAAGTAAGAATTATAGAATCAAATGCTTTCCATAATCTTTAAATTCAAAACAAAATGGCAATTCATATTCATTGGTCCTTTCTATATCTTCTCTCAATACTTGAATGTAATAAATTGTTGTAAACCAGTACTCATCAGTTAGTCCAGATCATAATCTCCCATATATATATACAATCAGTGCTCAGTTTATATTAAGAAATCTTAATATAAACAATTTAAAATGTATAAAGGATTTTTACGTCATTATATTACACATTTCGCTTTTATTCATAAGTAATTTATTGTAGTATTTTTGATACATATGTATCAATATGTATCATGCTATGTGGTTTGATACAGAAGAAGAGTGGGAGATTTAGAAGCTGTAGCCCTATGGCCTGTAGAAGCAATTCCACATTCCTCTCTTTGAACTGGTTACGAGCCTCTGATTAATATATTAGCAGTGTGTAACCTGTGGATCATGATCTCCCAAGGGGTCACAGAAAAATTGATGAAGGGTCCTAAAAATTTTGAGATGTTCTTATGTTGGGTAATAACTTTTTAATTGAAAAAACAAAAATCTGAACATTATTTAAAAATACATCAAAACTGCTCAACTCATTACTGTGTGTCTGACCACTTTTGTGTCTAAACACTTCCTTCTTTATAACTTTTATTATTACTATCCTTATATGGTTATAATAGGTTGGTAGTAACATATAATGGGTCGCGTAAAATTTCAGTCTGAGTACGGGAATCGCAAGTATAAAAAGGTTGTGCCCCATTGCAATAGGCTACTTGATTATCTTTTTAGTATGTATCAATAAGACAAAATAAAGATTTTTTTTTTGTTATTATTGTTAATTACTGCTTTGGCCCAGTTGGTAGAATGCCCTACTTCGGTTCGGTAGATCCCAGAATCGATTCTGGCGCTCGCAGGACTTGGGTTCGAACTTCTTATGAACGCCGAGCAATATATATATTGCTTTTAAATGCTTTCTTTTTTATGATTTTTTTTTACCTTTCACAATTCTATGCTTTTATTTAATGGTATTATTTCGGGGTTTTTTTTTTTTAAATAATATTTTGCTTTTTCGCCTAAAGTGAAACTAATATCAAATATTATACAATTTATATTTTTACTAAATGCAAATAAAATTCTATATTGTTGCTTTGAAAATATGCAAATAGTGTAGCTATTAACATTTCAAATAAGTAAAATTATAATATTTATTTATGCTATTGGATTTTCGTCCTCCTTTTTATAGGCTTTGCTTTGCAAATTATGTTTATATACAATCTCTGATACTATCTTTTATGTTCTTTGTAGTCATGATTTTAAAAACCATAATAGTAAACACAATGCGACCACTGGAAAAAAAAAAGAGAAGAGAAAAAATAGAAAAGCAAGAAAAACAAAAGAATTTGTCATTAAGCTATAAAAACTTGACTTGTTAAATTATTTACAAATATTTTTTTAAAAAGTAATACGTATTTTTTGTTTTATTAATCACAAATTAACGTATTTTAATTGGATACATGCTGTCGATAATCGATAATTTTTCACTCTAAGGATAAAGAAATCTTTTTGTCCCTTTTTAAAAATTTGATGTAGTAGAAATAAAACGAACAGATTGTGGGAGATTTTTTTCATAAAAACAAAACCTAATGATATAACTCACATACAGGTATGTCAGTTATTATATAGTAGAGATGTCTGCCCATCCCTCGTATATATATATTAAATGGATTATGTCCTGTACATGAGGGGTCAGATTTACTTTAGGTCAGCATGGGTGTGATGAGAATCTCGGCCTCAGGGTGGCCTTTGAGCGTTCCACTATCAGATTTTCAATTGTATGGATCATTGAAGAGTTGGAGTATGTAGTGGATTGAAGTCTGTCCATTAAAGTATGAAGATTGGCTATCTTAATATATATCTGAGCACTTATTGAATATATTTGTGGAAATGATAATCTGGACCCACTTATGATTGCTGGTTTAGCATGGAATACGGATATTGGATTATTTATCTTTTCGACATATATGTGTTCAAGTGTATCAGTGTTGTGAGATAGAGTGGAGAGTGGTGGCTTGTGTGAAAGGGTGTGCTCATATACCCTATTTAAAACCTAATAATGTAAAAGATTACATTGTTTAGCGAAAACCTTCCAACCACTAATGCTCATTAAAATGTACAATCATCATCAGTATCTCCTCTTTTCCACATAACACCAGAAAACATACTTATTTCATCATAATCTTACATGTGATTTCTTTCTAGATCTTTTACAATCTCTTTGGATTCCGTTTAAGACTTTAACTGTACATCTATTATCACGTCTTCTATCAATATGACCACTTAGCTTTATTGCAGTCTCTTTATTCTTTCAATGATATCAGCAATATTTGCTTATTTCATCATCTATGTATTTCATTTTTCATTCCTACTTGTTACTTCCAACATAATTTCTCTGTACTTGATTGAATGATAGAAAATCTTCATATTGCTCTTCTGTTAAGTGTACAAGTCTCAGATCATAAATAAGAACTGATAAAAACACATTCAATATAGAGTTTTAATACCTTGTACA
Source organism: Epiperipatus broadwayi (assembly GCA_028023455.1). NCBI lineage: Eukaryota > Metazoa > Onychophora > Udeonychophora > Euonychophora > Peripatidae > Epiperipatus > Epiperipatus broadwayi. Next base: position 652,035 of record JAQFVV010012705.1, read on the forward strand.
GGCTTAACCTACAATTATGTAGGTAATATATGCAGGATTCGAACTCAGACTTTCACATGACCCACCACTCTTAGTGCCATCTCATATTGCTGACCCACCTGATCACACACATATTGAAAAGAAAAATAATCACCAATATGCGTATTTCATGCTAAACCAGCAATCAGCAGTTGGTCCAGATTACCATCTCTACACATATATACAATCAATGCTCAGCTTTATATTAAGATGGCCATCTTTATACTTTAATGGACAGGCTTCAAACTCCTCCAACCCACAACTCATCAGCCTTCCATTTCGTCGAAAATCTGATGATGGAATGTTCAAAGCCCATGTTAGTGCCAAGGTTGTCATCCTACCTATGTTGACATATTAGTCATTCTGACCCCTCATGTGAATGAGATCTCTGCCCTATAAACGTAATATCTGTTATTTTAAAATTAGTTTAAATTAAAATATACAGGCTGGTTTAATTAAGTTTGCTCTTTCACTGTTATTGTTTTAGATAACTCTAAATAAAAAGATCTAAAATACTGTAAGAAGTTGTCCATTTATTTACTATAAAAGTGATTGAACATGGCCACTAGAGATTAATCCAATTATTTAAAATAGACTTGGTAAATTTCATGACATTATATTTTTTTCATATATATATATGTGTGTGTGTGTGTGTGTGAATAATAAAAAATATAGATTTGGTGAATTTCAAATGATACTATATTTTTTTAATATATGTGTGTGTGTGAATAATAAAAAATATATAAACTAGCTAAAGGAAATATATAAATAAAAACAAAACACAAATAATTGTCTACACAGCCACTATTAATATATCAAACAAAAGTCATCAAGCATTGGTGGTCAAAAGGTTAGCAACAGCTGCTTTACAAGCAGTTGTCCTGGGTTAGCAGGTTCACTTCCCATCTGATGCTATGACACATGGGGAAAAAAGTACAGTCACTTTTCATTTTTATCAACTGTATTCAATAGGTTTTCCCAATAATCTGCCTACAGTGGTATGTTTATAGATTGTTTTCCCTTTACGAACATAAATTCATCTTACAAGTATCATTTTTAATACAAGTCAGAAAGGAATAGTTGAAGGCATTTGAGAGATATGTAACAACTTAAACTAATTATAACGCTAAGAATATAAGCCCATTCGTGGAACAAAAATTTTATTCACTTAATGTAATTTTTATTTATTTAGATTTTGTTTTTGTTCTTTTTTTTTTAAAATAGTGTATCATTTTCTGAAGTGTGATAACATTAAAAAAAATCAAAAGTTTTACTCATTCAGTAATTACAAAAAAAATATTGATAATATAAATTGCAGCAAAAATCAATTTAAAAATGAACATTATATTAACATAAAGTTTTTTAATATGTGCTTTATTTTAAGTTAACCTCACATCTTTAGCATTATGATAGTTTTAATTGTTTTCCTTATCTAGAGGCTTTCAATATTAATTTTAATATCAAATCATTATTATTTATCAGAATATAATATATTTAACTTTATTTGATATATATTTTTGTTTAGAAATATAAGATTGGCCTATAAAAGTAGGAATTTAGGTTTTTAGGTTAAAGATAAGATGGCCATTCTTATCTTTAAAGTGACATTATCTAGTGTTGAGATGTCCCTCTATAGTCAAAAAACTACATCATTTGATTATAAATGTTGAAGGTGCAAATGATAAAGGTTAAAACCTTTCTCTATTTAATTACATACTTCCTATGTACTTAATAAATAATCAGAATGTTACATCAGTTTCTATACTTCCATTAGAAAAAATCATAATATTAACTCACTGTAAATCACAAGATTTCATGTAAGTTATTTTTTGAAGAAAATAGTGGACTTAAAAAGGGAAGAGAATAACAGCTTCACACTCTCAAATCATGATTCTTCTGATTGGTCTGTATAACTGGAGATTAAAGATAAAATGGCTATTCTTATTTTTAGGTCCCTCTATAGTCAAAAAACTACATTGTTTGAATATTATAAATGTTGAAGGTGCATAATGGTTAAAGCCATTCTCTGTTTAATTAAATATAAGAATTCTAAAAAATTCACATTTAACTCTTGCAAAAATGTAAAAAAATTACATTGTAATCAATGCAATAAACATTTTTCATTATCAAATCAGAAAGAGCACTTTATTTCAGAAAATAAATGAAATCTTTATTATTTGACATTTATATTTAAAATGTGAATGAATAAATATCAATATCTGATAAATCTATCAAATTATGCTTTTTTAATAATTTTTACAATACTGTAATATATTCTAATGGATGATTGGTGATGACAATTAGCAAATAACTTGTAACTGACAGCCCCATAATTCATTTCTTACAAATAGAAAGAATTATATACATATTAATGAAGAATCTTCAACTATGGCTTCCTATAAATATGGAATTCGACAGGGTAGTATTCTTAGTCCAATTCTTTTTGCCATTTATACATCTGATTTAACATCTGTGATAAATGGAAAAAATATTTTATGTTATGCTGATGATATCAAGATATTTATAAATCAGAAATGGAAACAATCCTAATATATTGCAAAGTTATGTTAATGGATTTGCTAAATGGTGTGAAGCTAATAACATGAAAATAAATCCAAGTAAATGTAATATAGTATCTTATTCCAAGAAACCATGATTAATATGGTTTATTATGATGTTAATGGTAATAGAATACCTAGGAATAATATACAGAAAGATTTGGGTATTACCTTTACTAATAATTTCTCTTTTAATAATCACATTCAGATAGCAATAAATAAATCCTGTATAATTATGGGTTTGATATTGAGATTAAATATTAAACTCGAATTAGAACCCTACAAACTACTTTTTAATACACTGATCATAACAGTCTTCCATTATGGATCTGTAATGTGGAATAATGGCAATTATTCAACAATAAACAAACTTCAAAAAATTCAGGATAAGTATTATACATACATTCATGACGATACATATTTAAATAAAGCATATAGTATGGACAATAGAAGATTAATAGCATATGTGATGTTTTTGCTTAAATTAATAAATGGCAAAAATATCACCAGAATATATAACAAATAAGATTTTTCTCAAAATTCCAACTTTTAAATCTCAAAACAAAGATTTATTTTATTTACAAACATTAAACAGAATAACTTATTCCCCAATTTATAGGTTACAGATGGAATATAACAATAACTTTAAGAAGGTGGATATTTCCCATTTAAATGAAAACAATTTAAAAATAAAATTAAAGACATTATAAAAGGAATACCTATAGGTAAATATATATTATTGTATTATTATTGTGGCCACTAAGCTGATATTTACAAATAAATTGAATTAAATTATTATTTTTTTGTTATTATTATTGTTATCATTGTTATTATTATTGTTGTTGTTGTGGTTATTATTATTGTTGTTGTTATCATCATCATTATTAGTTCTTTTTGAAATTATTGAATTATTATCTGAGTGATTGCTTTTGCATTTTTATTTTGAGATCCATTAAACTGTTCTGTCAATGACTGCATAAAAAACATGAGTCAATGTTATAACCATTTCAACATTAAGCCTTCTTGGTAAAGTTAAATAATAAAAGTATATGAGATACCATTCGATGGGATGGTAGCCTTGGTTTTCGCATTTCCACAGATAAGCAATTTTACTTAAGAATAATTTTAAAAATACACTTTCTCTCCTCCCATTATTAATTTCCATATCTTTAAAACAATTATAGGTTTCTAGAAATTTAAATAAACACTACTATTAATTTTAATATGTCTTATATATAAATACATTCTGGGTATTTATTGCCATGTAATCAAATAATAAAAACTAAAAGTTTATTCAATCTTCCAATTCTTTTTTTTTCTTTGCTGAAATCTATTTTTGAAAATTATATTTTTATTTTATTTGAAAACTTAGACTTGCAAACTTCATATCAGCTGATTTAGAGATAAGTATTCTTCCTCCAACTTTTTAAAATAATTCTCACTTTGGTATATTATCTAACAAGTAAAACCTTTTTAAATGAATAAAAAAAACAAAAACTGATTTAAAAAATAATAGACAAAAATCTGTTCACATCAATTAGGCTCATTTCAAAATGTGTGTTTATATTTGTTTATTTTATTGTGTCTATTATTATTTGTTAATTGCAATTTACTAAAGATAAAATAAAAATGATAAGTTAATCCTAACTTATACTAAAAGAATAGTCTAAATGTTAGAAAACTTTAATAGCCAGCTAATATATTTTATACTTATAATAGAAATTTCTAAAATAAAGTCATGCTTATTGATACAAAGGAGAGGGAAAAGACAAAAACAAATAAATGAACAAAAAAATACTACAGTTTAGTTGATAAGTGTCAAGCTTCCATCTTTGACACAAACCACTTAATGGAAGTATATTAATAATTTTTATTAATTACTCTAAACTAGAGATCATCATCCACTTAATGAATAATATTTCTGTAGTGTAATTTTCACTACACCACTTTCCCAAAGATAGGGACTGGTTTCTATCCACTTTCAGTACATTGCATGATAATGGTATGTGTAAGAGATTGTAATGTGGGCCAACTGATGAGTACTGGTTTCACACAAAATGTGCATCTCGAGTATCATACACCTTTTTTACACGTCTTTGATCATATGTTTATGACTACACCCCTCTACAAGATATTAAAAGCAGTTAAAAACTAGTCCCTACCTTGCATGAGAGTGGTGAAGTGTAACTTACACTGCAGAAATATTCTTTATTAAGTGGATAATCTCTAGTGTATTGCTTGACTAGTGAAAAAAAAAATTCTTCTGACAAAGATTTTTACATAGGTTGTCCATTTTCACAATACTTGATTTTTTTAAAAATGCTTCCTCTTAAAATTCAATAATTTATTTTAATTATTATTTTTGTCCTATTCTCCCATACACAATAATAAGTTTATTTTTAACAATATTTGATTTTTTTTTTAGGCATTTGTATTATACTTCAATAAAGTTAATGCTAACCTATACTAATAACTTGGCGTTCAAATTATTTTTTGTTATTACATTAGAAATATCATTTATTCGCATTTACACATAAATGTTTAAGTCTTTTTCTATTTATTAATTAGGCCTTTTTTAAATTAAGACTTTTTAAATCTAAAAATCCATTTTAATCATTCTTGCTACTTTAATCTCACTGAACTTCTCATTTTTATTATATTCCTCATATTGAGTGTTAAAAAATGCGAAATGCGATGAGGATGAAAAGTATTTGTTAAAATGTTTGTTGATAAAAAAAAAACCAGAGACACAAAGTTAAATTAATACAGGACATTTAAACTAGGATCAGCAAAATATGCCTCGCTGGCCAAATGTGGTTCTTTGATCCCAATTATTTTTTTTTCCTGTGTCAAAGCATTGAATGGGAAGCGAACCCGGGCCAGCTGCCTGGAAGGCAGCTAAGCTAACCACAAGACCACCAACGCTTGACCTTGCGACTCTTTTTATTATGGTAAACATAAATACATTTTAAATTTCCTCTTCTAATTTGAAAATAAATATTTTGATGACTCTAGGAAAGGAAAAGTGGCATTACAATGTTGTGTCTTGAATTCAACCTTATTATAGAATAGTAATTATTATTGAAATACAAATATAATGTATATGCTTAACCTAGATGTAATTAAAGGGGATTTGAACCCAGACTTTCAAGTTCCCTACATTCATCCACTTTATACAATATATCCAACATCCATGACCACATACATATATATCGGCAATATTGGATAGAATAGAAGACTATAGGGAATTTGAAAGTCTGGGTTCAAATCCCCTTATAATAAATATTTAAGTATTAGAAATTTGTGAATAAATCAAACTGCAAAGTAATCTTTTTTATTGATTTATTTTTAAGAGAATTTTAATTTTTATTAGTATATATACAAATTCTATGATGATCTGTTATTAAAATACATATCCACAGTCATTCAAAAATTCACATTTTTCAAAGACATTTTTCTCATCATTCCTAGTGATACTTTGATATAGGGGGGAGTCCTAATCCCTGTCGCTCTTTAATGAAGGGAGGGAGATTTAATAAAATGTCTTTTTGTGTTAAAGTTTGTTAACCCCTGATATAGACAATGCTGTAGACGTTAGAAATTGTTAATAGGATTTATTATTTGTTTGTTTTTAAATGCAAGTTTAGTTCTTTATTATTATACATTTTATCATGACATCTAAAAACAATATGTTTCCAAAATTATTTATATTTACTACGTCCATAAATTGAAGAGTGTCAATGTAATTAGCATATTGGTAATTTATTATTCAAATATAATTAGATGTGAATAAGTTAAAATATTAAGATGTAAATTAATACATTGTACAGGCTTCCACACACCTGCACATATATAATGTAATGTAAGGAATTCGAACTCAGACTTGTATACAACCCTCAACTCTCTGTGCCATCTCATATTGCCGACCCACTTGATCATACACATGTTGATAAGATAAATAATCACCAATATACATATTGCTAAACCAGCACAATCATCAGTTAGTCCAGATTACTATCTTCACACATATATACAATCAGTCATCAGCTTTATATTAAGATAGCCAATCTTCATACTTTAATGGACAACCTTCAAACTACTCCAACCCACAACTCTTCAGCCATCCATTTCATTGAAAATTTGACGATGGTACAACATGAACATGGGTAGGATGACAACCTTGGCACTAATGTGGACTTTGAATGTTCCATCATCAGATTTTCAATGAAATGGATGGCTGAAGAGTTGTGGGTTGGAGTAATTTGAAGCCTGTCCATTAAAGTATGAAGATTGACTATCTTAATATAAAGCTGAGGACTGATTGTATATATGTGTGAAGATAGTAATCTGGACCAACTGATGATTGCTGGTTTAGCATGAAATATGAATATTGGTAATTATTTATCTTTTCAACACGAGTATGATCAGGTGGGCCAGCAATATGAGATGGCATAGAGAGCTGAGGGTTGTGTGAAGTCTTAGTTTGAATCCCTTATATTACAATATTAAGGTCCATAATTGTTCTTATCATAATAAATAACATACAAAGTTTCATAGTATTTTAATAAACAAAAATGAATCCACTTTTGTGTACATCTAAAGATACTATTAAACATCCAACACTTTGAGAATGAAATTGTGTTTACTGCAAATGCAAACAATGCCTGGTCCTGATTTAGTTTGTGCTCATTGCCATTTTGAAATCTAAAAATCACCGCGTTCACATCTAATTGATAATGATAGAAATATTGAATAAAAGTACTTGAAATGTATATTTTAGAAATTATAAGCTAGCAAAAATAATATGTTTTATTTTATTAGAGTTTTTTTTAATTTACTTTCATAAAATATTTGAAATATGATGAAGCAAAGTGCCAGAAATTTGTGGGAGGGGGGAGGATGGTTTGGCCAATATGAAGAATTGTCCAAAAATTGCAAAAGTCTAATCAAACCAAGCTTATAATTTTCCAAATACTAAAAGATTATACTATATGTCCATATGAATTATTATTTTTACTAGCTTATAATTTCTAAAATATGAATTTAAAGTACTTTTATTCAATAATTATGTCATTTATCGGTTGGATACGTCAGCGTGGGTTTGGACTGGTCTTTAGATTTCAAAATAGCTGTGAGCACAAACTAAATCAGCACTCAATGCCAACTGAATTTGATTTCACTTAATGTTCTCATGACAAATTCACCAAGTATTCATTTTTAATAATCTTGAAAAATATCAAATTTAATACTGATATTAAAATATTATAAATTTACATAGTTGTTGCTGTTACTAATGGAGTAAAGTATTCTTTTCTTCCAGTTATGAATAAGTAACACTCTGCTGAAATAGAATGAATCCTTCAACTATTGAAGCTTTTGATATTTATAAGCTTACTCCTGTCTGACACTGATGGAAATAGAGTAAAATTTAATATATCATCCACATAAAAATATTAATAATTATTAAATTAATTTTCCAATAAAAACAATGCTAGCAGCTTTATTACTCAGGAGTTCATAATTAGTTTGAATGTCGGAACTGCAAATACCAGAAACGATCCTGAGACCCCCAATCCCAACTCAGATGCTCTGCTAACTGTGCCAAACTGTACAGGATAGCTCATCAAAATTGATCCTGAGACCACTGATTCCAAGTTGGATGCTCTATCATTTGTGCCAAACTGCATATGGTAATTCACCAGAATCAATCCCAAGATCCAGTTGGATGTTCTACCAACTGTGCCACACTGCACAGGACAATTAATCAAAATTGATTCTGAGACCACTGATTCCAAATTAGATGCTCTATCATTTGTACCAAACTGCATATGGTTATTCACCAGAATCAATCCCAAGATCCAGTTGGATGTTCTACCAACTGTGCCACACTGCACAGGACAATTCATCAAAATTGATCCTGAGATCTCACAATCTCAAGTCAGATGCTGTACCAACTGTGCCAAACTGCACCAGATAATTGACCAGAATTGATCCTGAGACCCCCAATCTCAAGTCAAGTGCTTTAGCAACTGTGCCAAACTGCACAGAGTAATACCCCAGAATCAATCATGGGACCCCCAGTCCCAAGTCAGATTTTTTACCAACTGTACCAAAACTGTGCAGGGTAATTTCCAATTATATATAAGAATGGAAAGTCAATCTCACTTTAAGTAACTTTCTTTTAGTAGTTAAACATAAATTAATAATTGTAAACATTAAATTAAAAAGGCTCAATATTGAAGTAATATAATCATTTCAGGTGATTACAATCACCCATTATTTCATAACAGATAGAGGTGGGGGGGGGCAATGCAGCATAGGACCCAGGGTTTAAAAACAAGCTAGGAAGAGCAAGAAAGATTAAAGTTATTTAGATATAATAGTAAAAGCATATATTTCTATTAGAAAGCAAATAACTCATAACAAGTAGGTATGTGTTGTGCTATGTTATGTATGTATATATGTGCATGCGTGTGTGTTTGTATAATATTCTATTTATTTATTATACAAGTTTGATTATTAAAAATAATTAATAATAGTAATATTACTGTTAATAATAATAATGTAGAATTAATATTTTAAAACTTCTAAAATGCATAACAAATGATGGGTTAATTCCTACATGTATGTGGATCACATGTTATTAGTAACAAGCTGCTTTACAAACAGTTGCCCCAGGCTAGCGGGTTCACTTCCCGACTGATACTATGACACACGAGAAAAAAAATGAATATATTATTGCCAAGCGTTGGTGGCCTAGTGGTTAGCATAGCTGCCTTCCAAGCAGCTGGCCTGAGTTTACTTCATGGTCAATGCATGTTGGTGCCCTAGTGGTTAGCAAAGCTCCCTTCCAAACAGCTAGCCCGGGTTCAATTCCTGGTCAAGGGATTTGACATATGAAAAAGAAAGGGTATATTATTAGTAATGTAAATGTGATATGCTTTGTGATTTTTTTTAAATTTCATACTGAAATATACAGTAATCTGCAATAAAGTTGTTTTTTTTGATCATGTGTCCCAGTTAGGGGTTGTGGGAGTATGGACACCCTACTATTATAGGAAAGCTAAGAACCTGCTACCTGTTTGTAACTTTTAAAAAATGTTCAAGGCTTATCCTGACTGCATTCAAATTCTAGGCTGTGAGCACAGCTGGTAGGTGTATAAATCATTATTACACCATGAGACAATTTTATGTGCATGTGTGCATTTTAATGACAAAGGGTTCATTTATTAAAGTTTATTGCATAATTTTGAAAATAGAATGCAACCATAAGTGATATTAATAAAAAGGCAGCAAGCACTTATAAACTATCACTGATGATGATCAAACATGAAATGTACAAATTTTATTCCTTAGTCATAATACATTTCTATTTAACTAAGTTGCTTTGTGATTGAGAACAAGTATGTATAGTTTTTATATAAGCTAAATGGAGGTATCTGAACTTAATATTTTCAATTTATATTCTCCCACCACTCCATTTCAAACAACCAATATGCATGACCACATGCATGTGAAATAGGTAAATGATCCCCAATATATGTATTCTATGCAGAACCAGCACTCATCACTTGAGCCACATTATAATCTCCATACATATATACAGTCAGCGCTTGGCTTATATTAAAATAGCAATTCCTTAAACTTTAATGGACAGGCTTCAATTTCTCACCCTTCCAACTATTCAACCATCCATTTAATAGAAAAACCAACAGTGGAATAGTCAAAGCCCTTATTGGATTGCCAATCTAACCGTCATACTACCTGACAATTACTCATTCATTTATATTAATAGAAGAGGGAATGGATTAGACTTATAGTATGATGTAACCTATTTCCAAGTTAATTTGTAATTAACCAATTCATTCAGTATACTGAATGTTTATTATAGTAAATAGAGGAATTTGAACTTAAGATTTTCAGTTTATATCTCATCCTCCACTCCATCTCAAACAACCAATACACATGACCACTGCATATGTGAAAAAAATCAATGATCCCCAATATATGTATTTCAAGTAGAATCCAGTACTCATCAGTTGGACCAGATCATAATCTCCCGCACGTATATTTACAATGAGTACTCGGCTTATATTAAGATAGCAATTCCTTAAACTTTAATGGGCATGCCTCACTCTTCCAACACATCAACTGTCCATTTCATTGAAAAACCAATCCTTGGTGGATTTGATATTGTAGTCATACCCATGTAGCTGCAGAAATGGTTGTTGTTTTTAAATTTTTTTACAATTAAATCGTTTTTGCTGAATCCTAGTAACATTGCATAGATCTATTTTTGACGTAAGGCACATGTGTTTCGAAAAAATGCAATTAAAGCTGTCAGATTTCAAATGTATGCATGTAGACATTGAAAGAAAATATGCAAATGGCGGCCAAAATGTATTTTGACCCAACCAGGTCTCTAGGTTAATTTGTGACCTAATAAAAGTTATTAATAATCATTTATTTATTATAAAAAAAAGATAATTATAGTGCAAATTATCCGTTAAAAATATGCTACTTACAACTTACAAAACATATTTGAGGATGCTACTTACAACTTACAAAACATATTTGAGGAATGTTCAATATATATAACATATCTGGACATATAAACAACATTCAACATAGAAAGTAATAATGTTTGCATATTTCCCTTATTTTGTAAAACGACTCAATATTATTTATCCTCTATTTCCGGTTTTTATTTTTTTTATAACATATCAATGAAAAGAAAATTTTACCTGAGGCTATACTTTAAAAAAAAAAAAATACATGTCACGTATTTTCCCAAAGGCAAATACTTTAAACAAAGATCAGGTTAAGACGAAAACAAAAAAAAATTACTTCCGTATTTGTTTGTTTTTTTCCTTAATTTTTTCTCGTTAGCATTTTTTTTTTACACAAACATATCTATGTACTACATTACACATTCATATGTATTACTTTACATCTACTTCTGAATTCTTCTGTAGTCCTCAGATTTGACAGTATGAAATGTTTTTGCAGCCAATTTCTGTTCTTGATCATATTATCTACTTTTTTGGATAAATAATAATATTCAGAATTGAATCTAACGGTGATTTTATTTGCCCAGTGGTAGAGTGATAGGGTCCATGCTGTTTTTCTATTACTTGAATTTCTTATAAATCCCTAAGCAATAAAACTAATTAGTTATAATTTGAATGGTTTTACCTCAGATAGCAGATATTGGAATGGCCTTTTAGATGTGATTAACTGCAAATAATTGATGGGTGAGATAGGTCCAAGATTATTTCTTGACATAGTATAGGATAAGATGCTAATTTTTCAAAGGCTAGATACTGTTTCTGACACAGTATTTTTTATTTCCATTGCGCTTTTTTTTTTTCTGACTAATTTTCATCTTCTTTTTACGTTACCGCTTTCATTTAGCAGATAATGGGACAGACGGTTATGGGACTTTTACACCTGATGTCAATGGCAATAATGAGTTTGAATTTGTGAAATTATTTTCAACATTTATGTAATTCCAAGAGATTTAAACTTTTCTCAAATATATATATAATTCAATATAAAAAAGCTTGTTTAATACTTTTTTCATCTTCATGTGTCATAACATCGGCCGGGAAGCGAACCCGCTAACCCGGGACAACTACTTGTAAGGCAGCTAACCTGGGACAACTACTTGTAAGGCAGCTGTGCTGACCACTCGCTAAATATATCAAAATAGTATTTATTTTTATTGTTATTACAATAGTTTTTCATTAACGGACATTTTATTTGTATTATATATATATGAATTCATGATAGATTTGAATACAGTACTTAAAATAGACCCATATATTAAAAAAAGAAGTTTACAAAAATAAGAGTGTAGCTTAATCTTATAAAGTATAAATGACTAATAATTTAGTATCTTTTATTTTAAAGTAAAAGAAAATTATAAAAGAAAATATAAAACTGTCTAAATTTACAATATGTACGTAGCTCGATTTTATATATACTGTTATTATTTTCATGAAATTTCATTATTATCTACACTTCACTCATTTAACTATCTTCTTTTTTTTTCAACAATTATCCCAGATCATAGCATTCTCACCTGTACAAACTTTGCCATTATAAAGAAATATAAAAGATGTAATCTAGAGTCAAAATATTTGGACTTTCTTCTAAAGCTAAATCTCAATGCCCTTCCAACAAGCCACTTTCTTGTGATGTATAGAGGTTTTTCATCTTTGGACCCTGTTTGCTCACTCTGCCATAGGGAGGATGATACCATATTTCACATTTTCAACAATTGTTCCTCTCTTCAGGGCTGTAGAATATTGATTAATAAAATTTATACACCAAAACATCCAATTATCAACACACTCATAAAAGGTTTTGCTTATGGGGATTTTGCAATTATAAGAAGTGCAACTTTCATCACTTTCTGTCTATGGTTTGTCAGATGCTTCATAATCTTCAAGTCTGTTATACCTGATCCAACATTAATTTTTTTACAAAAATTAAAAGATATCAAAGAAAGAGATTTGAAGTTAGCTCCTCACCTAATAGCAAATTCCACATGGAATCTTATTAATATTGAACATTAAGTAATTTAATGGTTTATAAATGTATTGCCAAATTTAATGTTATTTTATAATTTTTTCTTTATTGTAAACATAGTTAAATAAACCTGTTTTTGATACTAACTATTACCATTAAATGAATGCAAATATTTCAAATATAACACAAATGAGAGCTTCAACTTTTCCAATATAAATCATTTACAGTATATTTCCACAAGAATATCGAAGAATAGATTTAATACAATAAGCAAGTGGACTGTTAATTTAGATTTTTTATGGTTTTCCTTCTTTATTCATTTCTAAGAATAGCTAGATACTTATAACATATATTTTAAATGTTACATTAGAGTTGAAAATAGGACTAAAAAATTTTAGTTGGTTTAAAACCAGTTTGCTGAAAATGTCATTTAAAACACACACAGATTTTTACATTAGTATACTATTATGAATGAATACATGTAAGCAGTCTCTATTAGCTTATTGTTTATCTACAAAAGAATATACATGTAAATGGAAAAATATGGGTGATTTATTTTGTAAATTATGTAAGGAAGGAATTGAAAATATTAGGCATTTGTTAATTGAATGTAAATGTTTGAAAACAGAAAGGGTACATATAATGAAGTTGTGGAAAAATAAATATGAAAAGAGTGATTATACAGAAAGTGAATTATTGGTTTTTATGCTGGGTTTGGGAAAAGATAAGGGGGATTTAGATATAAAGGTTATAGAGTTGACAAAAATTATGTTGTGGAAATGGGATAGAGCAGATTATGGGTAAATTTAGAGTGGGGAATGTAAAAGAAAGTGGATAACAGGTTTATCTGGGCATAATTGCTGAGATATTCTTGACTTCGTTTAAGGAGAAGCCATAATACATCACATCACATCACATCACATGTTATGAATAAAGAGCAGGCAACAAGATGGGTGAGAAAGGTAGTACAGTATTAAGAAGATTTGGGTAAAGAATTTATGTCTGTATATTTATACAAAAGATGGGATAATTATGTTAGGAGAATTTCTAAGGGTTATAGTGACAAGGAGTGAGATAGAAGAATAGATGCATTAGTAAAGAATAGGGAGTTGGAGAGATGGAAAACTAGTATGGAGAGTAAAGAGTTTAAATATATATAGAAGTAAACAGAATATTGAGTGCAATTTAATTTATGATAATAGCAAGGAAAATAGTTTACTGTTTAAGGCTCAAACAGTATCTTTAGCAACAAGAAATATACCCATAAATGGAAAAAATGTGAATGATTTAGTCTGCAAGTTGTGTAAGGAAGGCATAGAAAATATTAGGCATCTGTTAATTGAATGTAAATGCCTGCAAGCAGAAAGGGTACAAATAATGAAGTTGTGGAAAAATAAATATAAACAGAGTGATTATACAGAAAATGGATTCTTGGTTTTTATGCTGGGTTTGGGAAAAGATAAGGGAAATTTAGATATAAAAGCCATGGAATTGACAAAGATTATGTTGTAGAAATGGGATGGAGCAGGATAGTGAAAAATATGGGGAAAACTTAGAATGGAGAAGGTAAAGTGACTAACATGTTTGTCTGGGCATAGTGGCTGAGACATTTCTGATTCTGAAAAAAGAGAAGTCACCGTGAATTTCAACTCATCTCAATATTATAAATATATTACTTATAATACTTCATTCATATACAAGATATGCAAAGAAAGTGAAGGAGAAGAATAAGAGAGTATTATAAATATAGCTATAGAATGTATTAATTAGGTAAAACATTCCCATATTTTATGGTTATGTATGGATACAATTATATACATATTTAGTTACTATTATTAGCAGCCATTGATAAATGAATTTGATCAGTCTAACTTCACAAAAAAAAAAAAAAAAGTGAAAGGGAGAAATTTTGGGATAAATTCCTACTTCACATGTTGCTTTTAAATATGTTTAAATCTTTCAATAGGTTTTAAATTTTTCATGCAAACTTTTTTTTTCTGGGAAACTTCAGCTTTTGTCTATCTGTAGCTCTTCATTATAAATCATTCTTAGTCACATCCTCCCAAGATATTCTGTATAATGTAAACAGGAGCTAATTTTTCTATTAAAAACATGATTAAATTTATAAGACTTTTTAAGAAATCATTACTTATGTATTATCCATAAGCCGGAAGTTTGCCAGGCATTTTTGTTTAATTATCCACTTTCAGGGGCCACCAATAAATATGGCTGACTACAAGCTATCATATTTAATATTTCTGTTTATTTATTTTTTAATATGATTATTAAAATCAGAAGAAATTACATAAAAGCACAAAGGAATTGATTATAATTAAAATAAATGTGGATCTACAAAGTTATATCTGTGATGTATTTCGAATTGTTCAAATTCAGCATGGAGTAATTTCTGTTTTATAGCCCATCCAACAATATGAATAAATAGTAGATCCCTCAATGACTTTTCTGTGATTGCATCCATAAGAATAGGTACTGTTCTATGTGCAACAGTTATAATAAAGCCCCCACCAGTCTCTCTGCACAAAAAGCCATTGAAGTGTTACCCCTTCTGTTTTTTTCACTGCTGAAATGACTTTCTGTAAACATAAAAAACCCATAACAATGTTCATTGTGTTCATTTTGTATGTTATAATATACATTTAACAAAAGGAATGGAATTTATAAGAGATTTATTAATATTTTATAAAACTTAAGGAGAAATTATAATCAATTTGTTAATATTTTTTAAAGTTAGCAAGCAACATGTGTTCAGTAAAATAATTTTAAGGAAAAAGCAAATAAATACTTCGGTATCCTGAAAAATGGATAATTAAAACAAAAACACTTGACAAGCTTGGCTTATGGATAATATGTAAGTACCAAAAAATCTATTACGCCTCATTGTATTTTATATATCTAATTTTTATGAAATTATGCTCTTATAAATTGTAGATGTTCATTAAATCTAGCAAATTGAAAATATAATCAATGGTTTTATGAGCTTGCTATTGTATTTCAGAACACTGCATTTAAATAATTTTAAAAT
The DNA here is from genome assembly GCA_028023455.1 of Epiperipatus broadwayi. NCBI lineage: Eukaryota > Metazoa > Onychophora > Udeonychophora > Euonychophora > Peripatidae > Epiperipatus > Epiperipatus broadwayi. The sequence continues at coordinate 668,187 of JAQFVV010012705.1, forward strand.
TCTTTCTCTCATAGTAAAATTATGATATCGACATATTATTATGTCAAAGTATTTGCTTTCACTTTATATGAGGGTATCAAGTATTACTACATAAACTATATTTAAGGTTTAATCAACAAACTCATAAATAGGTTCCATAATCTATTAAAACTTAAGAATTAATCTACAAAATTTATTTACATAACTTAAATAACAAAATTACTATCAAATAATAAAAAAAAAAAATAGACATCATTAGTAATCTGAATAAATTTATAATTATGAAAATCCTCTAGAATAAACTCTGCAATATTCAAAATACCAATATATAAAAATAAATAGTAGCTATAACCAGTTTATGGTATGCCTGCCATCCTGAGTAGCATATAACAGTTAAAATAAATAAATAAAAATTTAATCAAGTCAACACAACAACACTAACATTCACACGTAAATAGCTAAAGCATATATTAATTCATAGATCAATCTGGTTGTATAAATGGGGGATGGTATCTTTATCATTGTATTGCAATGCAGAATTAAAAAAACAGCTTTGTGTATATATATTGGTTATATACTTTAAATATAAGGCAGTATATAATTTGCTTATACTGAATGTTTCTATATATGTATATAGGGGAGTTTGAACTCAGGATCCATCCTTCACTCCATCTCAAGCAAACTGATACACATGACCACACACATATGAAAAGGATACCTGATCTCTAATATGTGTATTTTGTACAGAACCAAAACTTATCAGTTGGGCCAGATTATAATCTCCCACATATATATATATATACAATCAATGCTTGGTTTATATTAAGATAGCAATTCCTTAAACTTTAATGGACAGGCTTCAATCTTCTCACCCTTCCAACTATTCAACCATCTATTTCATTGAAAAACTGATGATGGAATGATCAAAGCTCTGGCTCGGACTACAATAACAATTCCAAAAAGGGCTTGGATCATCAGTTTTTCAATGTAATTTTGATGGTTGAATAGTTGGAAGGATGAGAAGATTGAAGTCAGTCCATTAAAGTTTGAGGAATTGTTATCTTAATATAAACTGAACGCTGATTGTTTATATGTGTGGGACATTATGATTTGGCCGCGCTGATGAGTGCTGGTTCTGCTCAAAATAATTATATGGGGAATCATGTATCTTTTTCACATGTGTGTCATCATGTGTATTGGTGGCTTGAGAAGAAGTGAAGGATGAATAGATTGAAAAATCTTGAGTTCAAATACTTTAAATAAATTATAAGAGGTGATAACCAGACTCAGGATTTAACTATCAGTAACAACAATAATCACACATTAGTAAACAGTTAATCAAAACAAAAGCAAAACTCTCCATACAGATCTAGGTGCAGTGATCTCAGATCCAAGGCTCCTCACTGATGATGGCCACAAGCCAGAAACTAGTCTGGGGATATTGGATGAGTAGGCACTAGATAGGGATTTTATGCACAAGCCTTCTGGCATCTATTGATTACTCTGGTTAGCACAGGGTGGCACTACTGTATGGAGAGTTTTGCTTTTGTTTACAACAATTATGTGCTAGTATGAGATGGTGATCATGTGATGTTTAGTGGTTAAACAGTAAATAACAAACAACTAATAGTGGCTTGTAAAAATGCCAGAACTAAAATTATTCCAAGATCTTACACTCCATGGTCTGACTTTCTGCAACCGTACTGAACCATGAAGGTACCTATAAAGTTAATGAAATGCTATTCACAAAAAATACAAAGTTGTTTTACTATTTCTTGTGATATTTAAACATAAGTATATTGTATATAGTTTTAAGCTAGACGTAATTAATGGGGATTTGAATCCGACTTTCAAACTCCCTTTTGTCATTCGTTATTATATGTGTGTGTGGAAGATGATGATCTGGACCAACTGATGAGTGCTGGTTCAGCATGAAATGCATATATTGATCTCTTTTTTTTGCATGTATGTGGCCATGTTTATCGGTTGTTTAAGATAGAGTAAATGACGTAAGATAGTTTGAAAGTCTGGGTTCAAATTCCCATTTTTGTGATTTTTTTTTTTTAATTTAACACTAGAATCATGAAACAATTTATATCTAAAATAAATTTAATTTGGATCTTCTCTTTTTTGAAACGAAGACTATCTAGAAATAGTAATATATATATATACTTGTACGTTGTGTAAACACAAATATATAATTAGGTGCTGATTAAGTCAATTGATGTTCAAGTTATACATTGGTAAAATAAAAAATAGATCTCAATTAGCAAAATTGTTTTTTTCTTATCTTAATTATACTTTAACTGAAAACTTTAGCTCATTATTTTGCAACTTCGCCAACAACTCAGAATACAGGCAATGACATGCTTTTAAAATTTTTATCATAATTATTGTAGTATCTGAACTATTACTTTTTTAAAAATGAAATCTGTTGGTAGAAAAATGCATTAATAACCTTTTGACATATTTTATATTTTTGAAAATCTTTTTTTTTAATATTTACATATATATTAGCGATAAATTTCAAAATAATAACTACCGAAAGGAAAAAAAACGTAAACTACGCTGGTTTCTTTTTTTTTTTAAATACTTCCATGAGTTAAAAAAGAAGCAGCATTAATATTTTAACTAGCTTTTTATGTTGACTTTTCTATTTTAAATTCAAAAATAGACATATTTCAGTTAGTCACACGTCATTTTTGCTTATAACACAAATATTTTAATGGTCTTTTTTTAAAAATGAAGTGTCAAAAATGGTTAATCTATTGTCTAAAGCTGACTAATACGTTATTAAAGTCTCAAAGTAGCAAATATTTGCGAATAATAATTGTATATCCAATAGCCTGTTTCATTGAGAATTTATATATGCATTTGAATCAATAAACCAGCAAGAATGATAGCTTTGACTGACTGAAATTATCTTGGAATTAGAGAACTGTAGTGTGAGAAAACACATTAATTATCATTGCAAACCGTAGATCTAACGTTTTTGATTCTCCTATTTCTATATATTGATATTTATTAACTTTTTGCCCATTTGCTTAACGCAATTTATTTTAGTAACTCTGATCTGATGGCTGAGATATGCTGGTACGAGTACAATGAATCTTAAACCACTAAACATCACATGATCACTATTTCTTATGCGTACACAAGCTGTTTACACAGAAACTAAACTCTCCATACAGTAGTGCACCAGTACAAGCCAGGGTAATCAATTTATGCAAGAAGGTTTGTGCATAAAATCCCTATCTAGTGCCTACTCATCCAATATCCCCAGACTAGTTTCAAAGCTTTATAATTAGCTAATGAGGTAAAAGATGGCTGCTGGAGGGTTGCATTAGATCCTAAGATCTAGGCGCAGTATTTTCAGATCCAAGGCTCCTCACTGATGAAAGCCACAAGCTAGAAACTAGTCTGGGGTTATTGGATGAGTAGGCACTAGATAGGGATTTTATACACAAACCTTCTTGCTTCTATTGTTTACTCTGGTTTGCACTGGTGGCGCTTCTGTATGGAGAGTTTAGCCTCTGTGTACAATTATTTTTTTGGCAACATGGCATCATGAACAACAAATAATTATTTGATTATCATTAGCCTGTCATTGCTTGCTAAAAACCTTTTTCAAAAATAGTTTAAAATTATTTTTAACCACATTTACAAAAGAGTCGATTAACGTTAATAAATCCTTGTTTTAACTATTAAAGAATATACATTTTGAAATTAGTGAAGGATTTATGAATGGACTGTGTATTGAAAGTAAATATTCCAGTGCATATCTCTAACTGAAAATTAAAAGGAAAATATTCAAATCACCCTACCAAATGTTATATTTCAGCAACACGCCCTCTATGAAAAAATATAAAGTCTGAAATGTCGTAACGTTTGGTAGGATGATTTGCATATAACTGAAAGTTAATGTAACCTTTAAATAGAACATTGCAGGACCAACAGTATTGCAAATAGGAACGATGAAAGAGAAGATATTTCACCAAGATGAGTACTTTTCCATCGTTTTACCTTTGAAGCCAATCAAAGATTTGTGATAGTATTATGGAGGTTAAGCTTAAACCCCCCAAGTTAGAAGGCTTTAAGGCTTATCAGTCTTTAAGGCTCATCAATATTATTTTCCATGTCTAGTATACAAAGTTTATAATTTTGATTTAAGTTTGCTTTTTGATATAGCATATACACAGTAGATTATATATATACATATCATCATCATCATCAACCATTATCAATCCACTGCAGGATGAAGGTCTCTCCAAGTTTAATCCATCTTCTCCGATCTTTAGCTTCTCTTCTCCACATCATCCCTGCACACTTTCTTATTTCATCCATCCACCTCACATGTGGTCCCTTTCTGGGTCTTTTATATATATATTTGTAATTATTATTTGTAAGAGAAAATAAATTTAAAACATTTTAAAAAACAAACATATTTTTAAAAAATTACTGTACATAAATGATAAGAATTCTGAATGATTTATCCTTAGATATTATTATTTAAATTTGTCTTTTTTTTAAGTACAATTATTTAATCTGTCAATAAAACATTAGCACATTTTAATTGCTTTCTTTTTTTCTTAATGAAATTGTGTTGACGTTAGGATTTCTTTGTGAGAAAAGATCAGAGTATTAGTTTTAATTTGTCAGAAAATGATAAAGAAGTAAAAATAAAGATTATATTATCTATCAAAATTGATTTATTAAATGTTCACTCAAAAAGTGAAGGGCCATTTTCTCTTTTGTAGAGTACGTGTATGGGATACATTAGCACACTCAATACTGAAATAGATAATCAGTTTTACTGTATGGTTTTTTAATATATATATATATAAACTCTGACTTGTATAAACAAGATTGTAAAAGACCTAGAAAGCGGCCACGTGCGAGATGGATGGATGAAATAATGAAGTGAGCTGGAGTGATGTGAAGACGAGAGGCTAGAGGTCGGAAAATATAGGCTAAACTTGGAAAGACCTTCATCCTGCAGTGGATCGATAATGGCGGAGAATGGTGGTGATGATTGGTTTAAATGCACAAGCACAAAAATAAATACTTCTAGCAAGCTTTTATTGTCAATTATAGTCTTTTTGCTTTTTAATAAATAGAAAAACAATTACAAATCATCCCTTATCAAGTAATCCCAGATGTATTATTTAATTTTTTTTTATTTATAAAATATCAACTGTATATTTTTTTATTACATTATATGTGAAATGCATAAACAATCATGCCTTAAAAATTATTAAAATATGCAGTAAAGATATAAAGCATTATTCATTTTGTTTTATATACATTTTTCCATAGATTAAATGGTAAAAATTAAACATAAATATATTTCAAATAGAAGAATTCGATTTTAAATTCATTCAAAGAAATGATTTTAAAAGTAGTCAAGCATATTTACATATGTAGATATAAAAAAGTAAGGAAGATTACATAAAATAAAACTCGCTATACAATTTGTTACATAATTAAAACAGGCAAAACTCTCTATACCTATTGCCACTCAATGCAAGCCAGAGTAATCAATGGATGCCAAAAAACTTGTGCATAAAATCCCCATCTAGTGTCTACTCATTCAATATCCTGAAACTAGTTTCTGGATTGTGTCCTTCATCAGTAAGGAGCCTTGGACCTGAAAGCACTGCACCTAGATCTTAGGATCTAATGCAATCCTCCAGCAGCCACCTTTTATCTCTACTTAGCTACAAAACTATGAGTCTTAAATTGAAAACATTATAATATTTTCAATCCAAGCTCATCAACTTATAAAGTCGTATAGGTCTAAACTTAGTTCAGTACCTATACATTTTGGTGACTTTGGTTCTTTAATAACCATAGCCACCACTATCCTATTAGGCAGAATTGGTTTTAAGCCAATAAACATCACATGATCACCATTTCTTATGCTTGCTTATAACTGCTATTAAAACAGGCAAAACTCTCTATATGTATTGCCATTCAGTGCAAGCCAGAAACTAGTTTGGGAATATTGGATGAGTAGGCACCAGATGGAAATTTTATGGCAAACCTCGTTGATTACTCTGGGTTGCACTGAGTGGCAATATATATAGAGAGTTTTGCCTATTTTAGTAAGTTATAAGCAAGCATAAGAAATGGTGATCATGTGATGTTGTTATATAATAACATGGTAACCGCCATAAGGCAGTTTGCTCAAGGAAAAGATGGGGAACTGCAGACTGAAGATTCATGGTTTAGATAGGCTTGTGGCTGTTGTAATGTGATTGCACTTATAAAACCAACTAGTTTTCAGCAAAATCAAATTTATATATATATTAAGAAAGTTCTTATGAGTCTTAATTAATGCATCCAACTATTACCATTACGATCCAGGGTTTGAATATAGACAAGTAAAATGTAATCTTTTTTTCAGATTCTAATCAGAATTAGGACACTTTTTTCCAGATATTTGTTTCATTCCCTAGAGATTTATTCAATTATTAGTCAGTAAATGGGTGTCAATTATTTTTATTTAGAATAGAAAATAAAGATGAAAACTTGTTAACTAACATCTTCTTTATATATATTTTATGTGGTACTATTAAAGAGCCATTTGTCATGCAGTGGGCTATGTAGTTTCCTTTTTATTTATTTTTTTCATATACCAAATAATATTTGTTTGCAATTAATAACAAATAAAATCATAATTCTTTTTATAAGTGTTGAATTTTTTTTTCTCATGTGTCATAGCATCAGCCAGGAAGTGAACCCACTAATCCAGGACAACTGCTAGCAAAGCAGCTGTTGCTGACCTCGCGACCACTGATACTTGACGAGTATTAAATTTTTAACAAGTATTTGTTGTTAATTGCAACATTTATCAAGTCAGAAATTATTATATTTCTTTAACCCCAAGTATAATCTTTGTTTATTAAAGGTCATATATATATATATACACATGTGTATAGTCAATTTGATGTCTGTATTTCTTTAAATCAATATAGGTAATCTTGTAATTGAATATTTATAAATACAGTAATCAGATATATGTAAAGTATAACTTTAAAAATTTTATCCACTTAGGAGTGCTTTCTACTATCTTCATAGTCTTTGTCAACTAACACTTTGAAAGGCTAACCTCCCCACAATTCTATGATCTTAACATTTGCAGCCTGCCTATTGATTAAGTCTTATATACTTTGAAAGGCTAACCTTCCCACAATTCCATGATCCTAATGTTTGCTGCATGCCTGTTGATTAAGTCTTGTTTGTATTACAATACAAACAAGACTTAATCAAAAGGCAGTCAGAAAATGTTAAGATCATGGAATTGTGGGAAGGTTAGCCTTTCAAAGTGTTAGTTGACAAAGACTACGAGGATTCAAAAGCGCTCCTAAGTGGATATAATTTTTAAAGTTATGCTTTACAAATATCTGATTAATGCATTTATAAATATTAACTTATAAGATTACATATATCAAAATATATTGTACCCTTATAATTGGTACAGATAGATAAGGTAGGGTTTGAAATGTGGCTATTTAAAAAAAATGTAATTTAGGTGATTTTTTAAATATGTAATTATGATGTCATAGGTAATAGGAGTTCAAACTCAGTAAATAGAAGTCTATAAAGATGTTTAAAGAGTATAAGTTAAAATAATATATATTGTTTAAAATATAGTATTAATTTTATTTATTATATTCAAAAGATGCTATGATAATACAATAGCTTAATTATAGCAGTAAATATTTTATATAATATGCTTAAAGTAATTATTTTTGTTTAAAATAATTAAATAATAAATAAGTTAATTAATCTAGAATGTTCTGAAAGTGTCACATGGTCTAAGGTCTTTATGTGAGCTTTCAAGAGTTTTTTTTTTTTAAAGAAAACTTTGATTTCTAGCTTGTTTATAAAATTTAAATCATAATAATATGTAGCAAGAATTAAAGATAAAGATAATGTTTTAAAAGTAATAATAATTATTATTATTTTGTTTAATTGTAATATTTTGTTTTAAAAAATAATATTTTAGACTCATTAAAATATTCAAATTGTTTTATGAAGATATTTAATATTTAGATAAAAATATTTAATATTTAAAGTATTGAATAAATCTGATAATATTTAAGAAATGATGTCTCATAATTTTAAAAACTTAATTTTAAAGATGAAATTGATTTAGTTGTGTAAATTAGCAAGTTTTTACAATCAGAATTAACCAATGAAACTGCTAGATTAGATCGGTATAAAAGCAAAGGTTTGATCCAGTCTAGACAATGAAAGAAAAAAGTAACAGTACAAATGGTACAAGTAATAGTAAAAGTAACAGTAGTTTGAAATTTATAATCAATATTTTTTTATTGTGACAATAGTAATTTTTTTTTAGAATTATTATTATTTTCTTTTAAAAGTATTTAAAAAGTATAATTTTATAACTATTTTAATAATGAGTGAATAAACACAAAAGTTCCCTGTCGGAAGATTCTGCTTGAAACTTAATTTCATTGGAATATTGGTAAGTATAATGTACACCAAGTGCTGAAGAATATTGTACAACAAGACCAGAGATTTATGTAAAGAATTAATTTTTTTTATAAATAACATGCTTAGATGAATAAACATTTAACCTTAATAACTGAGACTAATTTTTCAAGAAAGCTTAATAAAGAGGAAATGAACATTTTATATAAAAATCATCATCATAATATTAAGTTTGAGAAAAGGAAGAGAAGAGTTAATACTCTGCATTTAAACTACAAAACCAGATTTAAAATATTTTTCTTTATGATGTGGTTCGAATAATGTTTTGTTATATGAATGCTAATAACACATTTTACATTTTAATTTAACTTTAAAGTTTAATCTAAATGAATTGAAAAAATGACTGGTGAATATTTTTTATATTTTAAAAAAACTTATTATTGATAAAATCAATAAATAAACTATATGCTTTGAAATGATTTTATCTGGAATAAATGAGATATAATACATTTGTTTAAAAGATTGATATTATTTTAGTTAATTAATGACTTTGATAGTATAGCTGCCATTTTACCTGAAAAATCTCTATTGAGAGATACATTTTAAGGATAAAAGTCTTGAATATTTTAAAAAAAGAAATATTTACCTTTAGTTTATAAAATGTGTATCTGCTGAAAAATATACTAAATGAATAATTTTATATTATACATTTTTACTGTTTTTTGACTAATGGAAATGCAAATATTACATGTTATATTTATTGCAATATGTCTACTATATACAACTGTTGGAATTAAAAAAAAAACATGTGTAAGAAATATTTTCATATAAATGGATCTTTAGATTATTATTTTATAGAGATATTACATGCCTGGATAAGATATTCAGAAAGGACTGGAATAAACATTTTATCTTTTCAGGATGTTTAATTTTTTTCCTAGATTTTATTTTGTTATTTATACATTTCATTAAATGACACTGAGGATGGAATATGATTTTGATCAGAGCTTTCTGTCTATAACTAGGTAATGGGACAGATTTCTGACAAGCATTCAACTTATAAGAAAAAGAGAAGCTTTTTTGTAACTTTAAAATTTCCTCATTATTTTTTTAGTCTAACATTAGTATTTAGAATATTATTGATTTATTAAAAACTTACCTGTTACAATAGTATATTTTAAAAAATTTAATCTTAAAATAGATTTTTTTATTATTACATTAAATAAGAAAAATGGGTTTTCAGAAATTAATTTTCTGACCAGGTAATTAGTAATGATATTTTGGTTGAATGTATGGTTAAAGAAGATCACTATTACATAATTTTGACAAATTGTTGAGATTATAGGTAATTTCATTTATTATTTACATGGCATTTGCTTGATAATTTTTTTAAAATGTTCTATTTTAAAATTAATACTTTATTTTATAATTATTGTATTACTTGAATTACATAATGAATGGCTGAATGAACTGTTGATATAATTATCATCATATGTGTTTTATATATAAAAAAGAATGCAAGTGAAAATTTTGAAACATCTAAGGACATTTTAAAGAAAAAATATTTGTTTATTATAAAGGCTTGAATATACATACATTTTATAACAATGTTGAGTTATTAAATAAATGTAGTATCTTTATGAATGTTATCTTGTAAGGTACAGAGAAATACAGCAATACTGATCTCTAAATTATATAACATGACAACAAATAAATAAATGTGTAAAATCGATGTATGTTTTATCAAGATCATTTGTGCTCACAAACTTTTTAAAACCATCTTGAATTGAATTTAGACCTTTGTTTTTTTTATAATGCTATTTGAAACTTATTTTAAAATGAGGCTTGTATATTTTTATAATGTTAATAGAGTTATTCAGTGTGAAAGATATAGGATGGTGGTTGGGAGAGTAATTGTTATATGAAATCCTAGGTGTTTAGGGATATATTGAAAAGCTGTTACATGAGAGCTGTATTATCACACTTTGAATTTGTTAAATATACAGGTAACAAAGGCCTGTATATTATTTTCCATGGACAGTCACATTCCCTTATAGTCAATAAGAATTAGAATAAAGGCATGAGATGAATTTTAGGTGCCTGACAAATACAGACCTATTATTTTTTTCACTGTATCCATGATGATATTTTTTTACTTGTTTGAGTTATTATTTTTATTATTCCATATCCTACACCACAATCATTATCTATCACCACAGGAATCACATTGTAGTGGATAGTTTTATAAAATCATAAAGTAATGGCTGAACTGTTAGAAATTGATAGTTTATGCGAAGGCAAGATGTGACACAAAATTTTTTATCACAAATGATATTGAAATATTTGCTTGGTATAATATAAAAAATAAGAAAGAAATGATTAATATTCCTACAAGTATTAGAGATCATTTAATTCAAAGTAAATGCATATTTGAATTGGAATGAAAGTGAGAATACGGAAAAATGATTTGAATGCTATGATAAATGTAAAAATATAAAAATAAAGAAAATACAAAATATCAAGCGATATAATTTATTAGTAGTTTTTTACATTTTGTTAAAAAAAGAGACACTTATTTAAATAGAGAAAACCCATAAAATTATATTTTAAATATGTTTTCCATAAGTAGATAATTTAAAGGGAGGTATTCATATTTTCTTTATTTAAACTTTTTGATATTAAAGTATTAGAATGTATTAAAATATCAAGATGATGCTTTTGCTAAACTGCAAAAGACATATTTTAATAATTTTTGAAAAATATCTTATTATTTATTGCATTTAGATAGGTGCATTTTAGACTTAAATTTATATTTATGAACTACAAAATAATAAATATACTTTTATGATAGTATAAGTGTATCATTAAGTTTTTATTTGAAATTGGAAAATTTATTTTAATTATTTTCCACTACAAAAATAATAAAATATTATTGTTTTATTAAACAATGATAAGATTTTGTCACTATTGTTGTAAGATTTATTTCATTTGAAGTGGCCGGAATGAAGGCTATCTTATTTTATTTTTTATTATTTACTTGTAAAATTTACAGTATAAATATTTATATATATATGTTGTAAATATATTTTTTTTATTTCACAACTTTTTGTAATAGATAGAAAGTTGTTTAATCATAATAGATTGTTGTTTTAAAATTAATATCCTAGTTGAGTTTTGATTTGTCTGCGTGTTATTCATTTGATTTTTCAGTTCACATGCATGTTCCATGGAAATTAATGATTTTAAACATGACTTATTTTGCACATGATTCATAAAGATTGCTTAAATGTAATTTTTATTACATTTGAATGAGTAATAAAGTATATAATCAATTTTATTATTATTGAAGATGTGATCATTGGTGATTATATAAATGATCCAACAGCAATTTGAGATATTAAATATTGCCACTATATTCAAATATATTATATTTTAAGAAGGCCACATAAAATAAAGAAAGATTGTACAGTGTTTTTCCAGAATCTTATTATTTTATTTATATTTAAACATTAAATAAATTTAATGTTAAGAGTCATTATGTTATCTTAGTTGCTTATTGTTGTAATTGTTGTAAGGGTAGTTTAGATATCATGTAAAATCCCTCATCATATTTAACTACAGGGTCTTAATTAATTTATTTTTATTATTAATGTCGGAAATGATCCTGAGATTATTTTTAAAAGAATTGCAGAATTTGTTTGAAAGATGATGAGTATGAATTATCAGCTAATATTTACATTTTCAATTAGAATTTATTAGTAACGGAGTAGTAATTAATTTATTATTTTTATAATACAATTTTGCAAATTGTATTTTAGAATTATTGTATATGTGTTTAAAGACATGACAGTATTATGTAGTAGTTTTGTTATGTGAATTTGGTGGGGTAATACTCTTATGCCATTGGGAGTGTATCCTTAGGAATGTATCCTTAATGTTTAAGTCATTGTACCTTGCTATCTATCTCATATGAAAAGTTTCATAATTGTATTTGTTATTTTTAATCGAACCATATTTATTTGTAAGAATGAGCTAGTTATAAATTAAATTTATTAGTAAAATGAAGGAGTTAAGTTTTCTAGTTAGAACCCTAATTATTTATTGTGAACCTAAGTGTTATTATATTCTAATTTAATAAATTTTTTATAATTAATATTTATAAAATATTGATTTTTATTAGATATTGTGTATTAGTAGTGTATCTTGAGCTAGTCAGAATAGATTTATTTCTTAGGAGTCATTGTTTACGTAACTTGACTGTAGTATAATAGTTATATTCTAGCTAATCAGATTCTTTAGTTCAGAAATATTTCTTTAGTAAAGGTACTATATATATATAATTGAAATAATATTTTTAAATATAAACAATTCAAACAATCTTACCGCAGAAGGAGGCAGGTAAAGAACCAAAGATTCTGGTTTAGATTTTTAATGTTAAACCGTTTAAAAATATTATTTCAATTATATACAATATATATATATATTAACATATATATATATATATATTGAAGTTCAGTTATACTTATTCACTGAAGGTATTGTTGAAATAATAACATTTGGGAAAGTAGGTTCTTGGTTTTTATGCCGGGTTTGGAAAAAGATAATAAAAATTTAGATATAAAGACCATAGCATGAGCAAAGATAATGTTGTGGAAATAGGATCAAACAAAATGGAGAAGAATATGGGGAAAACAGGGTGGAAATGGAAAGGGAAGGGAAGGTGGCTTCAGGTCTCTCTGGGCATAGTAGCCAAAAGATTCCTGTATGGAAGAGTGATTTGAACATTGTTGTATGTTTGAAGTATAAGAAGAAAAAGTTGTAGTCTAAAATATATTAATCTAGAGCTGATTTAAAGTGTAGTCTTTAATTATGAATATGCTCAAGGAAATTTCCAATTCTTAAATAATTAGTAAGAAATTACATGACTCTTTACTATATTAATAAAATTTTCTAACAATTAGAATGCAATTCAAGAATCTGGATAGGCAAATACTTTATTAATGTTAGAGCAACTCTTGTTGTTAAATAGAACCGATTTTTTTTTACAATTAATTGTGGATTATGAATAGACTACACTCAAATAAAAAGTAATAATTTTATTCTCTCTATATATATTGTGCCTACTGAAATTTGAGATGAGTTTCAATATGTGGTAAAATGATAGTCATAATTTTATTGTTGCTTGATTTTGATGGTGGTATGAAACATTGAACTGTATTACTATGATGACAATAATATTGATATAAAATTGTTGGTTATTAATGATATTGCATGATTGTCAATTGACTTTATTCATTTAAAAAAAGGAAAATGAATATGTAAATAATAAAGCATATAGTTTGGATAAAATTATTCTGTTGTTATTTGTTTTTGTTACTGCATTCACAATAGTAAATTGTAAACAATACAAATGAATGTTTAATATTTCAAATACATTTGTTTTTTTTTTATTTGCATAATATTATACTGGGACGATATGTGCAAAATATAAACATTTCCAGTATAAGGTAGTGGAAATTGTTCATTTTATGTTAGAATAAAAATATTATTGGTATTGTGAAATGTAAAATTTTGTTATATGTAATAATTCTAAAATTTTTATTTATTGTACGATACAATTTTTATTAGAGAGACACCACTGGAAATTGCTTAAAAATGAATATATGCTATTGTTATAACATCAATGAAAAAAATTTATAAATGGAACTGAATAATTTGAACTCGCTCTCTTATTTTGACTTTAAACAGAGGCACACATAAAATTCTATATTTGATTTTTTTATATTTTAAAAGTATATAGTTAACTGAATAAAATGGAGGGATAAGAAGCAACAATATCTGCCCATGAACTGGGCAGTATGGGAAAATGACAATTTATTATGAAAGTAAAAATCATCAAAATCACTTCATTATATTATAAACCATCATAATATTTATATCCTTTAAAATGAATGTTACCTATATTTTAAAGATGGAATACAAATGTCAGAAGGTGTTCAAGAGTCATATCTACCTGCCTGTGTAATTTTAGTAGATCAATTGATCAATTTTATTTAAGATATGAATCAGTTTAATTTCCCATCATACCATTCTAAATAAAACTAGCATCTATTCATTCGTAATATTTTAAAATAATACTTGTTCAGGAAAGGATATCACTTTATGTCATTGTAAATATAAACAGGTACCTATCTGTGTAATGTCATATAAATCAAATAATTTTTATTTAAAAGAATAATTTGGATATATATATAAAATATCAAAAACAACAAAATATATTTTGAATTTAAAAGTTTTCACAAATATATCTTCTCTGGAAAAAGAACATATTATTGGGTTTGTAGTTTGAAATAAACATTAGAATTGTGATGTCATTCTGCAATTACAGTATTTAAAGACTCTCGTTCATTATTATTGTTATATTTGTTTTTTGTTTCTCTTTATTTAAAATATATGGTATTTATAGAAAATATATAATTTTAAGTTAAACAGTAATATTTACATACCAAAATATAAGACATTTATGTGTTTCTAAGTTTAAATTTATATCTTGAAGCATAGTAATTATTATTTTAATATTTAAAAATATTCATTTTTTATTTATTTATTGATTTTAAATTAACTTGGGGTATATCATTTATGTTAGAAGTTCAAAATGGATTTTATCACAATAAGTATTCACTTTAATGTTCTCTTAAATTTTTATTAATTAAATAACAAGATTCATCTTTCTCTCTCTCTCTCTCTATATATATATATATATATTATAATAATGGGACAGCCTATTTGATAGCCTTAGTTGAGGCATCAAATATAACGGAACGGCATTTAATCATCCCAGTTGATGTATTAATTGTAATAGAATCAATTATATTTAATGTTTAGAAATCATTAACTTAATGCTTCATAGTTAGGTTCGCCAAATATAACAGAATGGATTATATTTAAAATCTAAGTTGGTCTTGTTAAATATAAAGAGATGATTAAATTCCTTAGAAAGAGGATACGCATTTCACTACAATCGGACTTTGGGTCTTCAAGTAGAATGCTAGAAATGAATCAATGAAATACTAAATCCATGATTATATATATCTTTATTATGCTAGCTCAATATCTTTAAATAAGTTTAAATACAATTTAGACCAGGTCATCCATCTTTCATCCCTCTTTCAGTCACCATTATGCCACGATATTTAAACTCACAGAGAATTTGCAATTAGCTCTTTTCAGGAATAATTTCAAAACAAGTTATTTCATATGCCTTTATATAAGCATTAATTATAACTATTATTCATATGATATTTATAATACTAGCATATATATAATATAATTCAATAATGATTAGACAAAGAGATCACGTTAACAAATCAATATTTAATAAACAATAAAAAATATAATAGAATAGATAATAAAATATTAATAAATAAATATGGATGAATTTTATCATTTTAAAAGAATATTAATAAATGATATTTTTTTATTTAATACCCTATGATAAAACTCAATACTATAATAAACTTTCAAAAATTAAAGAAAATAGCTTAAATTAACAGATATATAAAAACAATATCTGGGTTCAAAAATTAATAATTTATGTAACTTATTAATTTATTTATCGTTCTTATTTATATGCTTCACAATTACCCATATATAAGTATTATTTGCCATTGTATAACTTATATATTATATGTATTTTTAATAAATAAAAATACATTAAACGTTTACAATATTACGTAGTAAACACAATACAATCCTGTTTAAGATATCTGTCAAATAATAACTATTTTTTATATCCCTCATCTAATTTGATGAATTATGTTAAGCTTTCAATTAATTATATTTAATAATAAATATAATTTTCCTTTTAAGATATATATGATGTGATGCCAAATTTGAAATAAAGATAATAATAATAATAATAAACATATTAAAATAATATAAGCATTATTATAATATATATAAATAAATAATAAAGGAAACTTATTTATAAGAGAGTTGAGAGTAGATATTGAAGTCTATAGTTCATCATCCCAATGAAGATCTCTTACGAAGCATATCACCAATCCATTTGTACAATGATGATTCCATTTATCCTTAAACGATAAACTGTTAATAACATCCAATGACCGGATTAATGTGAAATAAAATAAATATTCTTCGAATGTAGATGTTCTTAATCTTCATTTCTCTATTATCACTAGACGTTCTATATATTCAATATTTCAAAATATTTTAAAATAGCATGCAAGGTTGTTTCAAAACCTTTACGATATAAGTTGTTTTACTCAAAACACATTGTTTTATCCTATATATATATAATTATCTTAAATTTATATATATCCGAAGAATCATGGAAGTATTAAAACAATGTAGTTTCCAAAAACTTAAACAGACGTTCTTTTCTTTTATATTGCTTTTCCTTTAAGATTGAGTAGAAAATTAAATATATTTTCCTTGCAGACTTTTAATCCACAAATTATTTTAATTTGGAAAAGTTAATATTTAAGTTCCAATCGTTAAATAGTAGTATTGATAAAAGAAAAATGCTGTTTTTAAAAAGAAAAGATTTTCTTTTTCTTTCGTTTTTTTATATCAAGAGAACGAACGAATCTGCTCGTGTGTTATATACAAGTTCATGCTTAACTCAACTATCAATTGTTCCACTGACATTAAGATTTAATAATAAAATTAAAAAAATATATAAGTATTTATTCTTAACTTCAAATCTGGCATTTTACTCAAAAGCTTAAGGTATGTATTATTTAAAACTTAAATGTATATATAAATAGTACATATATGTTACATAATAAAATAGTCAAATAAAAATTTATATTTATAAATAATTTCACAAGAGATAAAACACGTTAGACCAATAATAATAACTGTTAGTTACTATTATATTTCCCCTTCCCTTCGGAAATTTAAAATTTTAATTTAAGTTAAAATTTTAAACACTTACAAGGTTGAATTTTTTTTTTTAACTGTTATATCTTCCTAATACTTGGGCTATTTTATTCTTGTGGTAATGATCAAAAATAAAAAAAATTAAGGACTTTGATGGGTTAATATTTTTTTTTTTATAAAAAAAAAAAAAAATAATAATGTTTCCTTCTTGGACCACAAATATATTTACTAGCCTTATTCCTGCTTCTTTAAGACTTATGGATTTGAAAAGGACTAAATAAATACTAGAGTATCCTTTTATAAATATGAATTGACTCTATGGTTTTAATTATTTTAAGGCATTAAAGAATACCCTCACCAACGCTAATGTTTTTAACTATACTTCTCTTTACATTGATCACTATTATTATTATTTTTTATACAACCGTATGGTTTACACTGCCCAATTCTTATCTTGGTCTTCACCTCATTTCTTTATAAAATATTATAAGCAGCCAAAATATGGTTTTAAAATTCGTGAATTGTATGTACCACGAATCTCTCCTTCTTGGTTAATCCAAAATGCATTTGGACCTGCCTTTTTAACGATAGTATAAGGTCCTTCATACGTATTGAAGAATTTATGGTATTTATTCTCCAATGGTTTGCTGGGATGGAAAGTCTTTATCAAAACTTTATCTCCAACTTTAAATTCATAAATACATTTTTTTTTTATTCTGACTTCTATTATTTGCCATTTTAACAAGTTGTTTATGAGCTTGTAAAATATCATTTTCTCCATTTATTTTGGGTTCATTAATAATAGGTTTATATTTTTTAAATAATATAGGTATAATTTGATGAAAGTGTAGTCGGATGGGTGAGAATCCTGTAGATTCATTTAAACTCCAATTGATATAGTCTACTACACATTTTGTCTGCTTTACCCAACCCTTGTGCTCCTCTTCTAAATAGGTCCTAAACAAACGTCCAAGCTCCCGCATAATACGTTCACATGGATTTGATTGTGGATTCCTAATAGAGATTAGCACATGTTTTATTTTTGATATATCTACCCATTTCTTCCATTCCTTAGATAGAAAAGGTGTACCATGATCAGTTAGTATGGTTTTTGGCTTTCCTATCATTGGAAATTGGAGAGTACTCAATACTTTGATTGTATGTTTAGCATTGGCTTGGGGTATCGGGTAAGCAGCAACATATTTGGAAAAGAGATCATAAGTGACTAATAAATATTTTTGTTTGTTGAATGGAGGCAAAGGCCCATAATAGTCAATTGCTAAGATCTCATTTGGTCTTTTTGGAATGATAGAATTAATTGAATTAATATAATTTTGGTTTACTGACTTAGCTCTTAAGCAAATTAGACAATCTTGGAGTGATTTCAAGATGTCTTTATACATTTTTGGCCAGTAAAACCAATTCTTAAGGGTATGTTCTGTCTTATGAGCACCATAATGCCCGTATAGACAGTGTACATATTTTATGAGTGGGTCACGTAAAGACTTTGGTATTATTGTCCTCCACTCATCAATGTTATCATTCACTTTATATAGTAAGACCTGTTGTTCTAATTTAAAATGGTTAAGATCTTTAGGTGCATCCAAAACTTCCTCCCCTAATAAAACTTTTATAATTGGGTTTAATTCTGGGTCATTAAATTGTATCTCTGGTAAGTTTTCCAACTCATTCTCTACATTACTATCAGCCATCACATTGACATTTGTAATGTAGGCATTGTCTACCATCAAATGATTTTGTTCTGACCTACATGGATTTCGACTAAGCACATCAGCAATGATATTCTCGGATCCTTTGCAATAATGCACAGTGTAATTAAATTCCTGTAGTAGTAAACTCCATCTAACTAGACGACTATTAGTCAGATAACTGTGATTCAGGAATTCAAGGCTTTTGTGATCAGTGATCACTATCACCTCTGATCCGAGTAGCATTTGTCGAAATTTTGGAAAGCCCAGACTATTGCTAGTGCTTCCTTCTCTGTAACCGTGTAATTTATTTCTGGACCTTTCAAGAGCCGGCTAATAAAGTAGAGGACACCTGGTTGGCCATCCTCTTGGATTTGGGATAGTGTTACCCCTAATCCAAAACCACTACTATCTGTTTGAACAATGAATGGTTTATTAAAATCAGGGAAAGCTAACATAGTTAACTTTAAAAACCCTGTTTTAATATTCTCAAATGCATGGTCTTGTTCTTCAGTCCATTTCCAACGTTCATCTTTTCTAATCAATTTTAGCAACGGTTCCATGTGGTCTGAGAACTTCTGATAGAAACGGTTGTAAAAATTACATAGGCCTAAAAATGATCTAATTTGTTTCGAGTAGATGGTTTAGGAAAGTTTTGAATGGCAGAGATCTTCTCTGGATGAGGTCTTATCCCATTGCAACCAACAATATGACCTAAGAAGACTACTTGGTTGGAAACTAAAGTACTCTTCTTGAAGTTAATTTTTATACCTTTCATAAAACACTCTTTAAAAAATATAGATAAATATTGAAGGTGTTCTTCAAACTGTGGTGGATGCAATAATTACATCATCCACATAAATAATTATGATTTGTTTTACCTCAGGAGATAAAGTCTTATCCAAACACCTGATTAGACCTGCACCACTATTTATCAATCCAAATGGCATCCTATTAAATTGGTATGTAAAACCCTCATAATGAAAAGCAGTATATTGGTGATCTTCTGGATGAAGTTCAATCTGCCAATAGCTGGAGGTTAAATCGAAAGTGGAAAATACCTTCTTGTTTCCAAATTTCATGAATAATTCATGTATGGGCAGTGGTATATTTCTGTCTGGGACAGTAATTTTATTTAGTTGTCTAGCATCTAAACAAAATCTCATCGACCCATCTTTCTTCTTCACAGTTACTACTGGATTACAGTAAGGTGAAGAGCATTTGGAAATGATTTCCCAATCCAGCATTTTATTAATTTGCTTAGATATATCTTCCCAATATTGGTATGGAATAGGATATGATTTAGATTGAAATGGTTGATCATGAATTAATCTAATTCTCTGTTGGAATCCCTTTATCACTCCTGGTATGTCTGAGAAAATAGAATTAAATTCTCTTATAACAAATCGTAATTTTAATATATCATCACTTCCAAGCAAGTTGGATTCTGCGAGTTTACTCTCTAAAAGTGTTTCTGGAATGCTAGATGTTATAGAGTCAACTTCAATTTGATCATATCTTGGAAGCAATGTCATCTCTAAGACTTCATCATTAATTTTAACTGTTTTATTACAGAAATCAATTACACAAGTGTTCAAATGTAGGAAGTCTGCCCCTAAAATAACATTATGAATCAAACCATTCAAAATTAAAAATACATGATAGAGAGTTGTTTGGCCGATTTTAATCTCAACCCAAATTTGTTTTTGGATTAACTTAGCTTTTCTACTGTTAGCCATGGTAACCTGCATAGATTTCAGTGGTAAAATTTTGATATTAGGATTTATTGCTAAAATCTTTTGGTAAAATGTCTCTGATATCACAGAAATTTGGCTACCAGAATCTAATAATGCCTTAACCAGCAAGCTCTCAAACAAAACTTCTATCATAGGGCAACTTTGTAAAACAAAATTTGGTGTTTTATCTTCCCATGAACACATCATGTTAGTGATTTCTCGTCTAAAAGATTAATTCAAGTTCCTCATTGGGTATTTGGTTTCTTGAGGTGAGGAACATTTCCTCAAGTACCCTTTTAGTTTGTTTTATGTGAATCTATAGATATATCCTTACTACATCCTGGTTTTGGGGAATTTCTTGGATTATTAGAAGAAGTTATTTTTACTTTATTTAAATTATCACGACTTATTTTGGGAGAGGGGTCATAAGGTATATTCCTTTGAGATGTTTTTCCCTTCCAATAATTGGTATTTCTATTATTTTTCCTTCTATTATAAAATATTGTATTGATTGAAGCTTCCTCTTTTTTTTTATCAGGTAATCTAATTGATAAATTGGTTTGATTCATATCAATACTATTTAAAAGTTCTACTATTTGTTCTATTTTTGTTATATTGGTACACAATAATAATTGTTCTATTTTAAGTGGTAAATTTCTTTTTATTATTCTAATCATTTCGCCTTCACTTAAATGATAAGTATTAAGTGTTCTTAATTTTGTTATTTGACGGCGAAAGAATTTGGTCAAGGTTTCTCTGGTGTCTGTTTATACTTATCTTGGAATATTTGGTACAATAAAGCCTCTTGTTTATCTCTATTCCAAAAATTTTTAATTAATAACTCTTGATATTCCATATAAGTAGATGCAGTTTGTGATAAAGACTCCCACCACATCAATGCATCTCCTTGTAAGTGACTATATGCAACAATCACTTTTTCTCCTTCTGATAAACTACGGTTAACGGAAAAATAAAGATTAAGGCTTCTAATATGTTCTATCGGAGATTCATTATGAGATCCTTTGAATATTTTTAACCTAACAAATTGGTTAATTGTACTACTTGGTATTGAATGGTTGTATACCTTTTGTTTTTCTAAAACATTCAACTGAGAAGTTGATGTTTGATTTTCATGATTAATCCTATAAGTATTTAAGTTTAACCCTTCTAATTCAAAATTACTAGGATAATTTTCAACTTCAGGCATTATATGATACTGAAAATTTGATCTATCACCAGAGTCAATTACTTGTTGTGGATCTTTTTGAATGACCTCCAAATGATTTTCACCATGATTTTGTTCTTGATTATAACTATAAGTATTTACATTATTTTCAACCTGATGCATTTCTATAGTTGGTGTTCCTTTACATATCTGTGTTTCAATAACCAAAAATCTACTATCAGTTGATTCCTTTATTTTATTTACTCTATTCCAAGTTTCAGTAGTATCTTTCCTTAATTTTTCCAATACATTTTTGTCTATATTTGTATTAATTTCTATTGAATTCATTTTATTTTCTAAAGTTTTAAGTTGATGATCAATAGTCTCCAATACATTATTCTGAGATTATACCTCATTATTGTTTGGTAGATAGTTGATCTATTCTTGCTTGTGTTTGTTATCTATCTACTTGGATTTCATTCCGTATTTTATTTTGTTCTTCTTTTACTTGATCCCTAAAAATTCCTTGATTTTTATACATTTCATCACATTTAACATTAAATTTATCTATTATGTCACTTTGGAACTCATTAAACCGTTGTTGACATTTTGAATTATTTTCATCAATTTCATTCTTTAAATCATTTAATGCTTGTTTAATTTCTATGTTATCTTTTTTAACATTATCCACATTTAAATTTAATTGTTGGATTTTTGTAGATAGTTTATTTTCAATTCCTGTTATTTCAACCTTCAAATAACTATCTAATTTTTTACTATTATTATCCAATTTTTGATTCAAATCACTTTTTAAACTATTAATATTATCATCCAATTTTTGATTCAAATCACTTTTTAAATTATTAATATTATCATCCAATTTTTGATTCAAATCACTTTTTTAAATCATCTAATTTATTCATAAACATTTGTAACATTTGCTGAATTGTTCCAACATTAGATGATTGACTAATCTCAATTGTAGATGATTGATTTAAACCTTCATCAACTATATTTTGTGTTTGAGATAACACTTGATCTAAACTCGGTGTTTGTTGAGGGTATTCAATTATGGTTGTAGAACCCCCAGGTGCTTGTACTAATGATGATTGTTCTATAATATTACTATCATCACTTAGTTCACTTTGCAAATCATCTTGCATTTGACTAGAGCATTTAATATCTTTGTTTGAAAACATTTTCCCACTTCGCAGCATAACAAATTTTAACTTAATTCAAATATTACTTAAGTGTATATATATTTTTATAACCAAAATATTATATCGTAAAGTTCTCTACCACCCCATGCTATTTATATATACTTATGATGTTCTAATAATATATGTGTATATTTTTAAACGTCTATGTCTATATAAAACTTTATCCCACTCAACTCTTGTTTGAAACATAATTTAATAATTAGTTATTTAAATATTGATCTCTCTAAATCATATTATATATATTACCTTTTTTTTTTATTTATATTAATCTTGCAATTATAAATATCATATATAATGAATCGAAATTATAGATTCAATGCCTAAAACGTTGCACACCAGATAAAACGCAGTCTACAGGGTGTGAGATTTAATTAATCGAAGCCCTTAACGTTTGGGTCGCCAGATATAACGGGACAGCCTATTTGATAGCCTTAGTTGAGGCATCAAATATAACGGAACGGCATTTAATTATCCCAGTTGATGTATTAATTGTAATATAATCAATTATATTTAATGTTTAGAAATCATTAACTTAATGCTTCATAGTTAGGTTCGCCAAATATAACAGAATGGATTATATTTAAAATCTAAGTTGGTCTTGTTAAATATAAAGAGATGATTAAATTCCTTAGAAAGAGGATACGCATTTCACTACAATCGGACTTTGGGTCTTCAAGTAGAATGCTAGAAATGAATCGATGAAATACTAAATCCATGATTATATATATCTTTATTATGCTAGCTCAATATCTTTAAATAAGTTTAAATACAATTTAGACCAGGTCATCCATCTTTCATCCCTCTTTCAGTCACCATTATGCCACGATATTTAAACTCACGGAGAATTTGCAATTAGCTCTTTTCAGGAATATTCATATGCCTTTATATAAGCATTAATTATAACTATTATTCATATGATATTTATAATACTAGCATATATATAATATAATTCAATAATGATTAGACAAAGAGATCACGTTAACAAATCAATATTTAATAAACAATAAAAAATATAATAGAATAGATAATAAAATATTAATAAATAAATACGGATGAATTTTATCATTTTAAAAGAATATTAATAAATGATATTTTTTTATTTAATACCCTATGATAAAACTCAATACTATAATAAACTTTCAAAAATTAAAGAAAATAGCTTAAATTAACAGATATATAAAAACAATATCTGGGTTCAAAAATTAATAATTTATGTAACTTATTAATTTATTTATCGTTCTTATTTATATGCTTCACAATTACCCATATATAAGTATTATTTGCCATTGTATAACTTATATATTATATGTATTTTTAATAAATAAAAATACATTAAACGTTTACAATATTACGTAGTAAACACAATACAATCCTGTTTAAGATATCTGTCAAATAATAACTATTTTTTATATCCCTCATCTAATTTGATGAATTATGTTAAGCTTTCAATTAATTATATTTAATAATAAATATAATTTTCCTTTTAAGATATATATGATGCGATGCCAAATTTGAAATAAAGATAATAATAATAATAATAATAAACATATTAAAATAATATAAGCATTATTATAATATATATAAATAAATAATAAAGGAAACTTATTTATAAGAAAGTTGAGAGTAGATATTGAAGTCTATAGTTCATCATCCCAATGAAGATCTCTTACGAAGCATATAACCAATCCATTTGTACAATGATGATTCCATTTATCCTTAAACGACAAACTGTTAATAACATCCAATGACCGGATTAATGTGAAATAAAATAAATATTCTTCGAATGTAGATGTTCTTAATCTTCATTTCTCTATTATCACTAGACGTTCTATATATTCAATATTTCAAAATATTTTAAAATAGCATGCAAGGTTGGTTTCGAAACCTTTATGATATAAGTTGTTTTACTCAAAACACATTGTTTTATCCTATATATATATAATTATCTTAAATTTATATATATCCGAAGAATCACGGAAGTATTAAAACAACGTAGTTTCCAAAAACTTAAACAGACGTTCTTTTCTTTTATATTGCTTTTCCTTTAAGATTGAGTAGAAAATTAAATATATTTTCCTTGCAGACTTTTAATCCACAAATTATTTTAATTTGGAAAAGTTAATATTTAAGTTCCAATCGTTAAATAGTAGTATTGATAAAAGAAAAATGCTGTTTTTAAAGAGAAAATATTTTCTTTTTCTTTCGTTTTTTTTTATTATCAAGAGAACGAATCTGCTCGTGTGTTATATAAAAGTTCATGCTTAACTCAACTATCAATTGTTCCACTGACATTAAGATTTAATAATAAAATTAAAAAAATATATAAGTATTTATTCTTAACTTCAAATCTGGCATTTTACTCAAAAGCTTAAGGTATGTATTATTTAAAACTTAAATGTATATATAAATAGTACATATATGTTACATAATAAAATAGTCAAATAAAAATTTATATTTATAAATAATTTCACAAGAGATAAAACACGTTAGACCAATAATAATAACTGTTAGTTACTATTATAATATATATGGGGGAAAAAATAGATGATTTTTTCTTACATTTAAATAATATGCATCCTCATATTAAATTTACAATGGAGACAGAGTCTGATGGAAAACTCCCTTTTCTTGAGGTTCTAGTCACCAGAACACCAAATAGTTTATCTTTTTCAATTTACAGAAAGAATACACATACAGACAGATATTTACATTTCCATTCTCATCATCACCCAACTTAGATAGTTTCTGTAGCCAAAACTCTTTTAAATAGAGCAATTAACCTTTCAGATGAGACACATCTGAAAGAAGAAATAAATCACATTAATAGTGTTTTGTTAGCAAATAGTTATAATTATATATTTATAAAAAAAAGCCTTATTTCAAGCCCAAAATGGACAAATTAGGAAACAAAAAGATGATAAATCAGCTATTAGGATTTGTATTCCATATGTAAAAGGAACTACAGACAGTATTGGACGTATATTAAAATGTTATAATATAGATACAACATTTTCTACTCATCAAAAGATCAACAATATAATAACCAAGCCTAAGGATTCAATCCCTCTTGAATCTCATGGTGTTTACCAAATCTTGTGAAAATTGTAAAGCTTCTTACATAGGTATGAGTAATCGTCGCATCAGTGTTAGGAAAGATGAGCATGCTAATGCAGTTAAACAACACTCATCATCATCAGCACTCTCACTCCTTACTATAGATTCAGGTCATAAAACTGACTTCTCTAATACCAGGATCATATCCAGATGTGATAATCTATACCAGTGCAAAATTAGAAAAGCCATTGAGATACTTAAAAACTCCAGATTGTATCAATAAGCGAGATGATACATGTAAACTTCCTCCTATTTGGAAAGATTTTTTAAACATTCTTAATTTAACATTTTTGCTATTAGTGTAACTTTAACATTTTTTTTCAAATCAGTGATTGTAGCACCTCTACAACCATCTTTCTACCTTTTATCACCCAGTGGATGACTTGTGTGATCAAGTCGAAATGTCGGTATATCAATATTTAAATTTTTTAACACGGATGAACCCGCAAAATATGTCTTTTATATATATTATATAAAATATAGAAGATATATATTAAACTCTCTTGTATCCTGAAAAGTATGAACATTCCACAACATATTTTTGTTATATAGACATAAGTGTTTCATATTTGGTATTAAATAATTGGAGATTAATAGGCAATCACATATTTAAATATGGAATTAATGTCAATTGATGATCTATTATACATGCAATTAGATTGTAGGTGTACATTTCAATTGTCTGTGATCTATTTATCATATCCTTCTCTCTATATATAATAGATATTCATTTATTAATAAATATTAATTAAAGTTTAAAAAAAACTTGCCTGGTTATTGTCCAATTGTGCAACATAGATTCATTGATTAATAACAATTAAGCAAAAGAAGATTAAACTGGCTATATTGTGAAATTTATTTGCAATAACCACATCACATAATCCAGAAAACAAATCCTAGGATTGTTCAGTGAATATGGTTATACTATTTTTTTTGTAATGGATTTAATAGTTATCTGACTGTATATAAACTTTATATGGTAATCATAGTCAAATATTTGCATGTTTTATCTAAATTATTATTGATTGGATAGGTATACTGTACTGATTTCATGATTGGACAATAAGATCTCAATCTTATTTAATTATAAAGTTGATAATCGTATATTTTGTTCTGCTATAAGCCAGAATGACTTGCTTAATTATATTTAAATTCAGTCGATGTGGATTGTAAATCCAATTAAATATTACATTTTAATATTCGTCCCTAATATCACATTTTTAAACGCATATTCTTGAGGTTAAAGCCTTGGTAAATATTACTTATGTAATCAATGTGCGTTTAATTAAATTTATAATTACAACTTTAAATTATCATAATAGATTTCTAACTATAAGATCTTTCCATTGACTCATTGTAAATCGAAAGATTTCACCAGTATTAATGTGTAATAAGAAATGTGGACTTAATCAGTGAAGTATTGAATAGCTTCACACTCTTAGATCTAACCACTTCAGCTTCACCTATTTAAATAGAAAGTAGGTTGAAGTAAAGAAGGGTTCCCCTCTTTTCTTCCAAAGCGTAAGCTTGTGGTTAAGACCTGTAGAGGTCCCTAATATCACATTTTTGCATGCATATTCTTGAGGTTAAAGCCTTGGTAAATAGTACTTGATTATAATAAATTCTAATAATTCTTTTTATATGTTTTGATTGTTATAATATACAGTTTTAATAATTTAGTTACAGGAAGTTTAAAATATATTGTTATGATTAGTTAATTGTACTTAAATAAATACCCAATAGAAATCTCCTGTTTCTTTTGTATATTAGAATGATTGAATATTATAGATTCATGATTATCTTATAGGTTTATTGCTATTACATCATTATTAAGTATTTTATCTTTGTGTAAATAGTGTGATTAGTGAAAGTAAATTAATATATGAGTATAGCATGACTGAGTTAGTATTATTTATTATTTTATTAAACTAGGATTTAAAATTGTATTTTTATATTGGACTATTTCCATCATCTAATATGTGTATTGAATGTCTTTAGAAAAAATTGATTTTATTTAAATATTCTAAATACATTTGACTGTTAGTAATAGCACATCAAACAGGTTAATATATGCACAACATTTCGATAGGTATTATTCCCCCTCTTCTTCAGGTGTTGCTAGCTGACTAGTGATAGTACTAGCATGGGATTTGAACCTGGGTCCTTAGATTCTTGATTGCTGAATTTTAAGGTAATGCTTTAACCAACTGAGCCACCCTGCTTTGGCTCAGTTGGTTAGAACATTACCTTAAAATTCAATAATCGAGAGTCTAAAGACCCAGGTTCGAATCCCATGCTAGTACTGTCACAAGTCAGTTGGCTCAGTTGGTTAGAGCATTACCTTAAAAATCAATAATCAAGAATCTAAGCACCCAGGTTCGAATCCCATGCTAGTACTGTCACTGATCAGGCCAGCAACACCTGAAGAAGAGGGTAGAATAATACCTCTCAAAACGTTGTGCATATACTAACCTGTTTGAAGTGCTATTACTAACAGTTGAATGTATTTGGAATATTTAAATAAAGTTAAATTTTTCAATACTCATATTAGATGATGGAAATAGTCCAATATAAAAATACAACTAGAACACCATCACCACAAACCTTCAGGAAAACACTAGAATTTAAAATTAATTATTGGATCATATATATATATATTTAGATATGAATATTGTAAACTTATATGACATACTAAACCTATTATCTCAATCATTCATTAATTATTTTATTTAGATATGAACATTGTTCAATTTTAGCATAAGTTTATATTATTTATTATAAACAATCTTTGATTCGTTAGGCATTTTAGAATTTGGTTGTCACATGATTTAGCATTATTGTCATTTGATAATAAGTGAAATCCAACTTAAGCATATATCATTGCTTTAGGACAATGATATTTGATTTAATTACTTTATTTTAATCTATTTTAATTAAAGATTATATTTAGTATATTTGAAGTGATGACTTCGTTTGTTTTCTGTTTATCATATATAAAATTAAAAGCGTGTGAAGCGCTTGAAAGAGAAGTTATAGAGATTCAAAAATTATTAAATGCTAAGCGCTTTCGACGCCATTTGCCTCATATTCATAGCGATAATGTCAGATGCAGAACAGAAAAATAAAAGCGATATGCAAAGAGTATGCAAATGATTTAGATAGTCCAACATCTCTCATTATTGCTATGAATGTGAGGCAAATGGCCTCGAAAGCGCTTAGCGTTTAATAATTTTTGAATCTCTGTAGCTTCTCTTTCAAGCGCTTCACACGCTTTTAATTTTATATATTATAATATCGAGTGAGAAGTTTAAAATTCTTAATAGTTGTCTGTTTATCCTAAATGCTGTCAGAACTCATGATGTTATAGTATAGATTATCATCACTATTTTATTTTGGTATAGTTGACAGTTGGATATATGATTAGATAAAGGATTATTTTAAATGCTGAACAATTATTTATTGATTGGCATTTATTTAGCTTATTATATTCATTCTATTACGAATGATACTATTATTCCCAGACACTATTTTTCTTTAATTTACATTTTATTCAGTTACAAACGACGTCCAAATTCAGGCTCATTTTTATTCTGTTACATAGGGCGACCAATGACAGGGCTATATTCGGACCTATACTAGGGTTATTATTTCCCATAGCATATTTTTGATCTGTTACAAATGCTATTCAAATCATTGGGGCTATAACAGAGGCTAGCCTACACACCCATTTATTCTGTTCCAAATGGCATCGCAATTTGCACACCTTATGATATTCGATCTGTTATTAATGGATTCCTAACTTTAATAAAGGTTATTTCATTATCATCTTTTCATTTCAGTAATGAAATGCTGCCCAAATCTGTCAAACACTTTTTAGTCTGTTACTATATATATAATGATAAGGTAAAATGAAAGAAGTATCAAATGACGTAGTTCATAAAAATCCCGGATGTAAATCGTTAATAAGAAACTAAAATGACCACTCTTATAAAAAGAACAAACTGTTGTTTAAAATGTGGCCGAAAAGAGCATCTATCATTAAGAGAAATCGTATTTTGAACGTATTAATAATTATTTATTGAACAGTAAATTTGCTCTGACCCAATTCATAAAAACAATAAAATGTAGTGTGTGTGTGTGTGTGTTAAATATATGTCAAATTTAAAAAAAAAAAATCGTAACCAACATTTTATCTTATTTTGTGTTTTTATCTTTTTTTTTTCATATGTCATAGCATCGGCTGGGATGCGAACCCACAACCGTCTGCAACCAACTACTTGCTTGCATGGCTGCTGCGATACCTCTCGGCTAACAACGCAAGACAAGTGTTTCTATCTTTGGAATAAAAAAGACTGAAATTTAGTCAGCACCAAAGGCATAGGGGATGGAACCTCTTAATATATTATAAATTTATATTAAATAAATACTTGTCATTAAAACAGCAGTCATTGAAAATCAATGTTATTTTAAAAAATAATGACAAAAGTCAACCATATATAGTCTTTTTTTTTTTATGTGTCAAAGCATCGGTCGGGAAGCGAACCCGCAAACCTGGGACAACTGCTTGTAAGGCAGCTGTGCTGACCACTCGACCACCAACGCTTTATCCAATATATAGTCTTTAAAATATATATATATTTCTCATGTCTCAAAGCATCGGCTGGGAAGCGAACCCGGGACAACTGCTTGTAAAGCAGCTGTGCTGACCACTCGACCACCAACGCTTGACAATATATAGTCTTTTCACCCTGTTTTATATGCACACACATAAAAAAAATATATAATGAAAACAAGAAATTAAAAACGTAATTTAATGATAATATTCACTGTGATGATTATTTGATTAAAAAAATAAATAAATATTATTTAATAAAACTGTACTTAATGTATAAATTATTATATTATATAGATATGTATATTCTTACTTGTTACATTAGTAAGTTATTATAAATTTATATATTATATTAAAAAATTTATTGATTAAATTGACATAAAGCAAATCTAGAATATTTAAAATATAGAAACTAAACTTTATGTCAATAAATTACGTCCACTATTACATTTGATATCAACATCAATAAATAAAAAATAAAATTATCAGCAAATGTTTAACTTAGAAATTTGTATAGTTCAAATTCTTTCAATTTTTTAATATATGCTAAAATTAGGTTCACCATATTGTGCTTTCAATACATAAAAAATGTAATTAGCACATATAAAAAAAATGACAATAATGATGTTTTTTAAGCATTAATCAATTATAGCACAACCTGATTTAGATTATTATTATTATTATTATTATTATTATTATTATTATTATTATTATTATTATTATTATCTCATGTGTCATATCATCATCCGGGAAACGAACCCGCTATCCCGGGACAACTGCTTGTAAAGCAGCTGTCGCTGACCTCTCGACCACCAATGCTTGACTATTATTATTATAATTAAGAGTGACAAACTCATCTTCTACATCTATGTAGTTTATGTTTACATTATTTATTTATTCTCGCTTGTTGTTGTTATTTCTTATCTTCCTAATCTTTATAAAGTGCATTTTTGAACATTTGCTATTATTCATAAATTTAAATCAATTAAAATAGGCAAAAATCTCTATATTATCACATGATGTTTATTGGCTTAATTTAAATCAAGTTGACTATGCACCTGTATAATAGTTTCTTTTTAGTTCTCAAATGCTGACATATCTTCGTATTGATTTGGTGACTATTTCTGGCTTTGAAGATGATTTTTTTTTTTATCTTCAAACTTATTTCCAGCTTTTAAATATATATATAAAAATATTTGAGATGTTTATTTACTTTTCATGTAATTTGGTCTGTAAGTTCAGTTTCTATTCTGACATTCTTTATAAATTTCTGCTCGTATATACTAATGAATAATATTGAACAATCAATTAAATTCTATAAGGTATATATTGAAACATAAATTTATCTTAAAAGATGTATAACAGTATGAGCTTATTGTCTTAAGTATAACATTTATGAAAGGGTAACAGTTGGTATGATTAATGAGTTTATTGTATTAAGTATAACACTTATGAGAGGGTACCCCAAAATAACTGGAAATTTTGCAATAAAAAAATGTGTATTTGTTTTTAGGTGTTACAGATTGAATCCCTTTTCAAAGTATTGTCAATTTAATGCAATGGATTGATGTAAACATGCTTTTCATTTTTCAAAAGTCTGGAAACTTTTGCAAAAAGATGTCTTTTAATGAAACCATCATTTTTTTTTCACCACTTTCAAGTCCAAAAAAAAAAGGTATTTTTTCATTCAAGAGAATAAAGAGAAGTTACACAGAACAATATTGAGTAAATATGGATAAGATGGATAATGCTAATTTTATTAAAAATTGTTTCATATTCAAGGTTTCATGTGCTAGTGCATTATTATGGTGAAGATTTTACTCCTCATTTCCCCACAAAATGGGATGTTTGCATTTTACTGCATTATGCCAAAGTCGCAGAACTTGTAGGATTTTAATGCTTGATTGTCGCAAATGAATTCTGAGTCAACAATGCTGCTTGAATCCAAAAAATCATCTTGTCACTGAACTTTATTGCTGTGCTTTTTTGGGGATGTGGTGATTTTGATACTTCCATTAAATCACTCCTAAACTTGTGCCTTTCCCAGAGTAACTTGCTTGCAAACTTTTTCAAACATTACAGTTGTTTTCCCTTCCATTTTTCCTAAAAGAAAACAGAATTTCACATTGTTCCAACTTTTCAGCCATCACAAAAATCGACAAATATGTGTGACCATGATTTCACACAATAACATCATTTGGCAGATTGATACATAAGGGTCTCTGCAAGTTGTATCTAGAAGCAGAAGCATGTACTACAACAGGTGTGGTTATCAGAGAATAATTCCAGTTATTTTGGGGGGACCCCCCTCATATTTTATTATATTGATAATGAAGTAGGAAAGAATGAATGCATGTGATCCAACATAATTTTTGTCATTTCCTGTGCAAAGAAAAGACTTCACTAATTTAAAGCTAATAAGAATTGCATTTCATAAAAACTTGCAGATACTCAACCCTACCATGCTTAGAGTTGTGATCTTTGACAGTTTTATATAAAAAAATATTATTATTTTGCACTTGAAATTTTTAAATAATGTGTTTTAATAATTATATTGTAAGAGCTTTATATTTTAGTGACTAGTACATAACTTGCTATTCCCATGACACTGAATTTAAATCCAAGTGGAAATTTGATAGATTTTCCCATAACTAAATTTGACCTTGATAAGCTCAAAATATTTTCATATAGCCTTCCTATATTTAGTCTGGTCGTTATCCAACAATATCAGTTCTTAAATGCATACCTCTCTATTCTTGTATGAAGATCAAGTTTCCAAAATAAAGTAATTCAATCAGGTTCATGATGATGTTGGCAGTAAAAGAAAAATATTAGTGTTACACAACACAGTTGATGATTTTATATTCCTATAAGCATGCAATGCATGAGTTGCCCTTTTTAATTTTTTTTGTTATATTTAAGATTCATTTGGCACAAAGCATTTAAATTCTATTTAGCAAGGAGACCAAAACACCCATGAGTAACATGTTGCTGTATGCTTCTTATTGAGATTAGTTGGTTTCTTTCTTTCATTGCTTATAATATATATAATATTTAAATACAAGTATATTGTCTATACTGGATTTAATGTAATTTAGAAGGGATTTGAAATCAGACTTTTAATTTCCCTACAGCTATCCACTCATCTTATACAACCAATACACATGACCACATACATGTGAAAAAGATAAATGATCTCCAATATACATATTACATGTTGAACCAGCACTCATAGCTGTAGGGAGCTGAAAAATCTGAGTTCAAATCCCTTCTAAATTACATTAAATTCAGTATAAACAATATACTTGTATTTAAATATTACATATTCATCCTGTGTTCTGCCCATCTCTTTTCTGTGCATTTAAATGAACATATTAAGGTCCTATACATGAGAGATCAGAATGACTTAAAGTCAACATGGGTAGGACAGCAATATTGCATCAACAAGGGCTTTTGGTATTTCCATCATCAGATTTTCAATGATACGGATGGTTGAAGAGTTGGAGGGTGGAG
The DNA here is from genome assembly GCA_028023455.1 of Epiperipatus broadwayi. Lineage (NCBI taxonomy): Eukaryota > Metazoa > Onychophora > Udeonychophora > Euonychophora > Peripatidae > Epiperipatus > Epiperipatus broadwayi. The sequence goes on from JAQFVV010012705.1 coordinate 702,599, forward strand.
AAGATTGAAGCCTGTCTCTTAAAGTATGAAGATTTGATATATTAATATAAACTGAGCAACTGATTATGTATATATGTGGGAGATGAGACCAACTGATGAGTATCAGTTCGGCTCCAAATACCTATATTGGAGATCATTTATCTTTTTCACGTGTATGTGGTCGTTTGTATCAGTTGTATAAAATGGGATATTGAGCTCTAGGGAGCTTGAAAGTCCAAGTTCAGATCTCTTCTAAATTATATATATAAATTTCAAGCTTTATGAATAATTTTACTCCATTTTTATTTTTGACACTTTCATTTAATAAAAATAAAATATAAATTTGCTAATTTTATTCAACCGTTTGCACAGTTCTCGATCATCTTAAATATATTTAGTAAGCAATAATTTTTAATGGATTTTCTCAAAAAAGGAAAATATGGATTGATAATGATGAATTGGAAGAAGTTAACAACTCCAAATACCTCCGTCAGATTATTACATGATATAGAAACAAAATGGATGCAATTCATCATAGAAGTAAACTTGGTTGGAGTGCTTTTGGTAAAAATATTATTAAAAGGAAATATGCCTATGTATTTGAAAAGTTAGATTCTAATAAATTCATTTTACCAGTTCTTACTTATGGATCTGAGACATGGACATTTAACTGAAGTTTAATACAGAGACTTCAGACCGTATATGTTATTGATTTTATTGAAAGAATTAAAAGACTTGAGTTGGGATGATCATATTGCTAGAACAGATGATAATAGATGTACAGTTGAAATCATAAACTGGATTTCAAGAGATTGTAAAAGACCTAGAAAGTGACCACATGTGAGATGGATGGATGAAATGAGGAAGTGTTCTGGAGTGATATGGAAAAGAGAGGCCAGAGTTTGCAGAAGAGAGTTTGAACTTGGAGAGAGATTCATCCTGCAGTGGATTGATACTGATTGAAAATGATGATGAAACAATAATTAGTCAGAATTTTGAAAACAAGAATAGTCTCTTTGCTACTACTCAGAACCATCTATCATGAGTTTGAATAATCAGTAGTTACCCAGATACTAATGCAATTTACTAAATCATATCCTTAGACTGGATTACGGATTTTATCATTATCTATGAAAATCTGGGATTCAAATCTGGATACATATTCTACAACTAATTTTATTTTTTAATATTAATCTAATAGTCTGAAACGGGGGAAAAAATGAAACTTTAAATTTCAAATTCTCATTGACAAAAGTAAAAGAAATCAAACTGGGAGGGTGAGGATCAATAAATGGCACTGCTATCTGATAACCATTGATTATTCAAGCTTACAATAGATGGTGCTGAAGCAGTACCAGAGAGAACGATTGCTCTTGTTTCTTGTAGCAAGGTGAAAGATAAAAATAAAGTTGCAGTGGTACTAATATTTTTAATCAAAGAATAATATTTGTCTGCAGTTAGAATAGACACAAGGTTCCTAATATATATAGTTACTAACGTGGTGTAAGATCTATATAGCTAAACCTATCGCTTGAATCCCTCCCTCTCTTAGGTAACCCAAGACTATCTTGACAAATGTGTATGAAACAAGTAACCTTTAGTAAACATTATCCATAGCACATGAGTAAAAAGAGATACATTGCAGCTTATTTCAGAGAAGTTTTATGACAATTTATGTATTTTGATATATTCAATTTTGAATGTAAAATAAAAATGTATATTAGACATGAATAAATTTTAATAACTGCGGAATAAAGACTGATTGCTTTTAAGTGAAATTTCAATTGAGTTTTCTTAAAAGCAGATTGAAAGTGTGTGAATAATATTTTTTAGATATGTATATTCATGACAGATAAAATTAAACTATGACCCTTATTCTCAGGAGGTTATAAAGTCATACAAGGTGGCAAATGCAGCAGATGATGCTAAGAATACCTTGATTGTAGACCCAGGTTGCTATTTGATGATGATCTTATATTTTGATACTACAATTTCAAATTACTTTCAAGTGAATGAAGATTGGAATAACTTTCTAATATTAAATGGGATATTGCTGGACTTTGTGTCATTACAAGAAAAGGTGAAATGCCAATTGATTTGAAAAATGGGTATATACTTTACTATAAAAGTATAAGTATTGGAAGCACAAGTGGAAATGAATTTATTATTAATAAAAAGGGGGAGAATAACATTATGAAGATTGATGGTATATCTGATGAATGAAAAGGTTAATCAACTTAATGGAAATTACTGAAAGGAGGTAATTTAGGTTTATGTCCCATCAAATTTTCATCCCATTACATAAAACAACATAAGACCTTAATGCTAGAATTGAAAACAATTGAAAGACAAAAGTCTATAGATAAATTTTATTAGGGTAACAGAAATTAAAGAGGACCAAAACTTGTGGAATTTGCAGGAACAAAAATGAATATTGTAAAGTCTTTTTTTTTTTGGAGAAAAATTCTAAATGAAAATGAACATGGATACATTCAAATAAAAGTGTAGCAGAAGTGATATCATATTTTTACTATTAGAAAACATGTATTTCAAAATAATATCCTTAATTGAAGATGCAAATCATATTTTTACTATTAGAAAATATGTATTTAAAAATAATATCTTTAATTGAATATTCTATACAGGATTTGATCATCATTTAATGAAATGTAAGTCGCATGTTAATGCTAATCTAGAGAGACAAAAACTATATAAAATGTCCATATTTACAGTCAATATTTTTACTTTTCAGAAACATTTCTATGAAATTAAATTAGAACTATAATTATTTTAAAATGTTAACAGATCTTAAAAAAGGTTCAAAATTAACTAAGATCAACAAGAAGGTAACTGGTGCTTTACTGAAAACTGCAACAGATATCTGGTACAGAAAATACAATTTTCCTATATATTTCAACTGAAAATAGATGATATATGAAATAATGAAGGTATATGAAAATATTTAAAATTTAAACTTTTTAAGAAGAATTGGAGTTTAATAAAATGGTATGAAAAAGAGGACAATATAAGAAAATTATTAAAAAGAATTGGAGTGTAATAAAATAGTATGAAAAAGAGGATAATATAAGAAAACTTTTAAGAACTGGAGAGCAATAAGATAATATGAAAAAGGGGATGATATAAGAAAACTTTTAAGAAGAACTGGAGTGTACTAAAATAATATGAAAAAGAGGATGTTATAAAAATATATAAGTATGAACGAACAAGAAAAGCTGTAGAAGATGATAAAAGTGTTAAAAGTAAAAAACAACATCTTGGTATTTTCAGAAACATGAAGATGAGACTATTATTAAAAAGAGAGATATCATGAAATATGTGGAAGACATCTACAAAAATTATACAGTAATAAAGAACAACTTAGAATGCTAAGCTATCCTTATCTCAGCAACAAATGCTTGAAAGTCAAATTACATTATCTAAGAAAAAGTTCTACTTCAGATAATTACATAATAAAGAACAAGAAAATAAAATAACTATTATAAATAATTCTTACATCCTATGAATTGCCAAGCATTTTAAATGAAGAGATCACACAAGCAATATAATTAATAATAAAGATAGAAGCTCCAGGAAATGATGGAATTATTATTAACATCTTAAAAAAAAGAAAATGAAGAAATAGAAAATTATTGGAAAAACTATACATCAAATGTCAAATAATAAAAATGTAACAGATCTTTGGAAGAATATGGTAATAATATTGATATTTAAGAAAGATAAAAAAGTTATTAGAAATTACAGACCTATCAGTCTTTTATCAGTAACTTAACTAAAATAATTACAATTTGTCTTAGCAAACTTTGGATTCAAACCAAATAAAAAAACCCAAGTCCAAATATATATAGATAGCCAATTACTACAGTCTAATTGATGTGTCAAACTTACTTCCCTCACAACTTTGACTCAAAACACTTGATGAAAGTATATTAATAACTTTTATTAGTCATTCCTTAAGCTAGATATTATCCCCTTAATTAATATTTCTTTTTCTCGTGTCTTTGGTCATATGCTTATGATTACACCCCTCTACAAGGTGTTAAAAGCAGATAGAAACCAGTCCATACCTCAAGTGAGAATGGTGTAGTGAAAATTACACTACAGAAACAGTATTCATTAAGTGAATAATCTCTAGTCTAATGAATGATTAATAAAAATTTTGGAATATATCTCCATCAAGTAGTTGTTTGTCTCAAAGTTGTGAGTTCAGTAAGTTTGACTCTTATCATTTAAACTGTAGTAATTGGCTATATATATACTGAAGAATGACAAAAATATGTGTAAGAGATGGGATCTGAACCAACTGATGAGTACTGGCTCTGCATTAAATGTGCATCTATACATTTTTTTCATTTTCCTTGGTCATATGTTTACAAATTCATCCCTACACAAGATGTTAAATGTGGATAGAAATCACTCCTACCTTGCGTGAGAGTGGTGTAGTGAAAATTATAATACAGAAATATTATTCATTAAATGAATAATCTCTAGTCTCATGAATGACTTATGAATGTAAAAATAGTTTCAATACAGTGTATTATATTCAAATATTGGCAGTCATTTTAGATTGGACCAATGAATATAAGTTATTCATTATGTTTTGAATTTTTAAATTATACAAGGCATTTTATTCAATAAGCATTTTCTTAGTGATTAAAGCTTTGGATTAGAGGTTCACAACCTGTTTTGGACATATCTTACCTAAGCATCATTAAAATCCTGATGCCCTCCCCCCAACATATAATTCTTGAATTCCTATTCATGTGGAGAAAGCCTAAAAAGCCATTAACAAAATAATAGTTAAAGTACAATGAAATTTCGAGTCACTTAACTTGCTCCAAGTAACAATGGAAAGGTAAGAAGTAAAGGTTATTTAAACAGAAAAGACATAAAGAAGTTGGTATGGAAAGAGGAAAATTAAAAAAAAAACTTTCTCAGCTTAATTTATGAATAATCATGTATTTTCTCTGTTGTCTGATTGGTGAATGTATGTTTGTCTGATGTCACATGTCAAATTCACAATCAATTAAAATAAACCATGAATGAAGTAATTCTACCATTAAAAAACACTTTTAAAAAAAATGTATTTTTAAATATTTAATTGACAAAGAAAATGTGATTACAGTACATAAATTCATGTTTAAAATGTGATATTTAGAGAGGGAAAAAATAGTTGTTATAGTAACATATTTACATTTAGTTGTGGTTAGCGTATTATTATGATTATGTGAAGAATTAATAAAAAATGATTGAAAAAAATCAGAGGTGTAGTATTTCAATCATTAAGAAAAAATGTGATTACAGAAGATAAATCAATGTTTGAAATGTGATATTTAGTGAAGGAAAATAAAAAATACTTTAGTGCCATATTTACATTTAGTTTTGGTTAGCATATAACTAAAGTAGAAATGACGGTCTTTCAGGGTGTCTACATTTCTCACATTTAATATATAATATTAAAATCTTTTGTTTAATTTACATTAAATCTTAAAAAGTTTTGGTTAGTGTATAAATAAAGTTGAAGGCGGTCTTCAGGCTGAATACATTTCTCATGTTTAATATATTAAAATCTTTTATTTAATTTGCATTAAATCTTTAAAAAAAATTGTTAAAGTAACCAATCAACAAAACACCAGGTTTGCATTGCCCATCCCAAACCAAATTGTCCCTCTCTTATGGGTTGTGTGCCCAGTGGGAATCATAGCTTTAGAGCATCAAGATTTAGAACCAGTTGTCATATTCTGAAGAACATTTATCTAGTTGCAACCGCAGTGATACAATTACATGGTGAAACTAAAAAGATAAGGTGTATAACAATGTGACTCTATGTCTCCAAAATGTTTTATCCCAGTCCTACAAGAAATATTTTGCTGATTCAAATAGAAAACTAAAAGACAAAAACACATGAAGATTATTTAAGTTATCTAGACTTCTTCAGATCATGTGATTGTTTCTACCAATAACTATTTAGAGCTTCAGAAAATATTGGAAAGGTTGTCAAAGGAGAGTAAAAAAGTCAGAATCGAGATAAATGTTACAAAAACTAAAATAATGTTTAATAAATTTTCTCAGAAAATGAAAATAATGAATGATAATCACCAATTGGAAGAAGTTAATTAAAAATATCTTGATTAGTTTAGATGAAAACATAATAGATGAAATTAATCATAGAATTACATTTGGATGGAATTCTTTTGGTAGAAATAACTATGTTTAAAGTTTCATTTGTGAATGATGTCTGGTAAATTCTAGATAATTTTGTGGACGTCATTCATTCAGATATCGTAAACAATGGTTTAAAGTGAGTGGTCTATCCTCATGCTTTCCCTTACAGTACTTAAGATTTGCCCATATATAAGCATTTGGGTTGGATAGAATAAGTGGATTCATTTTATTCTTTCCTAAATACTATATCTTGTGTTGGGAGTCAAAGTATTCATTTATTATTAACACTCATAAAAGGCGCATGCACAATAGCTTGACAGGCTGATCTTTAATGTATTACAATTTATAAACATGCACTATATAAAATAAATGCTTATTTACATATGTTTAAGTTTCATCTGAGAATGACGTTTAGTAAATTCTAGATAATTTCGTCAGCGTCATTCATTCAGACATTGTAAACAGTCATTTAAAGTGAGTGGTCTATCCTCACATTTTCACTTATAGTACTTAAGATTTGCCCATATATAAGCATTTGGGTTGGATAGAATAAGTGGATTAATTTTATTCTTTCCTAAATACTATAACTTGTGTTGGAAGTGAAAGTATTCATTTATTATTTAACACTCGTAAAAAGTGCACAATAGCTTGAATGGCTGATTAAATGTATTATAATATTAACAGGGAATATGTCTAATATGTCTATGTGTTCAAAAAGGTTAATTCTTATTTACAGATCTGAGATTTGGACATTTAGATAAGAAATGCAGAGACTACAAACTACTCAACAAAATATGGAGAAATGCACATTGAAAATTGGAAGAAGAGATAATAATCAAAATACTTGACTGAGAGATAATCAGATATGATTAATACTATTGAAAGAATTATGAGAGTAAAATAGACTCGGGCTGGTCATATTGTTAGAAAAGATAATACTAGCTATATAGTTGAAGTCTTAAATTGTATCCCAAGAGATTGTAAAAGATCTAGAAAGCAACCACATGTGGGGTGTACAAATGAAATAAGAATGTTTGTCATTGTGATATGAAGAAGAGATACTATAAATCAAAGAACTGAATAAGACATTGGTGGATGTTTATCCTGTCTTGAATTGATAATGGTTGAAACCAATAATGATGATGGTATGTGAAAGGATTTATGGGGTGGCTGTTGTAATTACTTTTTTTCTAAGTGTATGCACATTATTTTAACTAATTGAGAATTTCCAGGAATATTAGCATGTTTTTAGGTATCTAGTAACCTAGCTAATTGTACAATTATTGGTCAGAAAATGAATTTTCTTAGCTAAATGACAAACAAGAAAACTATATTCTCATCAGTTGGTAGTTAATGGATCCTGTAAGTCATATGATCTTCTTCATAGATCAATGAGGCCTGAGACAGGTGCTGTGCAGACAACTATTTAAGACTATTGTTTTTACACACACATACATATATATGTACTTCCTTTATATGTTTTTAAGATTTCTGATCAGATAAATAATTAAACAGGCAAAACTCTCCATACATTAGTGCCACCACTATTTAAAACTATTTTTTTTACACACACATACATATATATGTACTTCCTTTACAAGTTTTTAAGATTTCTGATCAGATCAATAATTAAACAGGTAGTGCCATAATGTGCCAACCAAAGTAATCAATGGATGACAGAAGGTTTGAGCAAAAATTCTCCATCCATTGATTACTCTGGTTGGCACAGGGTAGCACTACTGTATGGAGAGTTTTGCTTGTTTAATAACAGTTATGTGCTAGCATAAGAGATGGTGATCATGTGATGTTTAGTGGTTTAACAGATCAATAATTATGTGCTAGCATAAGAGATGGTGATCATGTAATGTTTAGTGTTTTAACAGATCAATAATTATTATGCAAGCATTTGAAACTATCCAATACAAACAGACTTTTTCTTTCATGTCAGACCTAGCAACAATTACTTATGAGATTTCAATTTCTATAATAGTTTCTGGGCAAATACAGCATATACAGAGATAAACCTGAATATAACTTTCTTTTTGTAAGTAATGGATTATCAGAGCCTTCTTAAGCTTTAATATTGTGATCTTTCCTCTATAGTTCTCACCACTCTCAGAATCTATACTGTTATAATTAAAAATCAACTACTCTTAATAAAATCAAAGAAACTGCATAGACATAAAACATACAGGACTTTATTTTTAAAAAGAATATTAATATAATTTCATTCCCCAATATCTTTGCATTATGAAATATCAAACAAAATTACAACTAAGCTATCTAAAAGTAAATTTTTTGAGAATCAATAAAAAAGAGCACTTCTCTAATCTAGTGCCATCTATAGTCAGTTTGAGTAATCAATGATTATTAGTTGGTAGTACAGTTAGATTAAATAGTAAATTCTAGGGAAAAAATTCATTAAAGCATTACATGCCTAACATTTTTTATACTCATGCAATCTATTAAAACAGTAGCATCCCTCTCCGTACAATAGTGCCACCTAGTGTAAATTCTAGAAGCACAAAACAGTAGCATCTTTTTCCATACAATAGTGCCATCTAGTGCAAATATTAGAAGCACAAATGCATTATGTCCAGCTTTGGATCGCAAGCTTCGTTAATAAAAGCAGAAACCAATAACAGATCTGAGAATGGGGATTTAAATGCACCATCATTTAATAATTACTGATTTTTACTGTAGATGGCGTTAGAGTGGAGAACTGATTTTGTTTCACCATACATTATGTAAATTAAAGAATTAAATGCTTTGTTATTATAGTAAAAGCAATTAATTCTATTATGGAAATAAACAAGTGAAACTTTTTTTAATGAATATACTTCTACAAAAGATGCAACTTCTGACAAATTTACAAAATTTCTTAATTAATGCAGAAACATAAATATTATATAAATGTATGTGTAAAGGGTAAAAATGGTTGTTTGTTATTGGTATTATTTAAGGGTCTACTGCTTTCATATATTTCCATTTATGAACGTATTTAGTTTTGATCATTATTAATAATATTACAGATATATGAATCACTGCATTATTAATTATTATATATTATAAATTTAGTAGAGAAGTCTGGTTTCGAAAACGAGAGACATTATTAAAACCCCATTGTTAAAGCCAATGTAATCACCGTGTATCAGATTTCTGAATCCAAGGCTGATAGAACCAGAAATATAGGTTTTCTTCTAATTCAACTGAATAAACTAGTTACTATAGAAATTTTATTCTTGAAATTTTGGCTAAACCAGGAATAGCTCTGAAAGCTGATAACATACTTGTAAAATCTTAGAAAATCTACTTACTAAAGTGAAAGTGTGTTTGAAAAACCTATTCACTAATATTATCCATATAAAAATAATCTTAAAAATTTGCCTTGAAATCAAATTAAAGTAATATTTAAAACTTAATAATGAATCAAAAATTATTTTTGAAATTACTGTATTGTCTCCAAGTTTTTTTGAAATATTAATTTAAACAAAATCTATATCCCTAAGATTCAAAATATCTCTGAAAAAGATTGAATGTATTTTTACAGAGTGCTGTGATGTGATGTATTGTGGCTTCTTCTTTTTCAGAGTCAGGAATCTCTCAGCCACTATGCCCAGAGAAACCTGTTAGCCACCTTACCTTCCCTCTCCATTCACCACCCTAAGTTTTTCCCATATTATTCTCTATCCTGCACCATCCCATTTCCACTATATAATCTTTGTCAACTCCATGGCCTTCATATCTAAATCCCTCTTATCTTTTTCCAAACCCAGCATAAAAACCCAAAACTCAATTTCTGTATAATCACTTATAACATTCTTCCACAACTTCCTTATTTGTAACCTTTCTGCTTGCAGGCATTTATATTCAATCAACAGATGCCTAATATTTTCTATGCTTTCCTTACACAACTTGTAGACTAAATCACCCATATTTTTCCATTTATGTGTATATTCCCATGTTGTTAAAGATCCTGTTCAAGTATTAAACAGTAAACTACTTTCTTTATTATTATCATAAATTAATTCACACCCAAACTCTTTTTACTCTCCCTACTAGTCTATCTCTCCAACTCCCTATTTTTTATTAATGCATCTATTCTTCTATCCCATTTCTTGCCATTATAACACTCAACAAATCTCCTAACACAATCATCCCACCTTTTGTATAACTAACTATACTACTGACAAATTCTTTGTCTAAATCTTCTCCATACTGTACTGCCATCCTCACCCATCTTGTTGCCTGTCTTTTACTCATAATCTAATTAAATGATATTTTGAATATTCTCTTATTATCCATAAACTGCAATCTACTGAATATTTTCATTTTGCTTTTTACATCTCCCATATAAAAACTTGACCATCGCATTTCTCCTTGAATTGCTTCCTTTGTCATTCGCACATCTGCATCTAATGCATGTCTTCACACTTCTCTGTACTTTTTTTAAGTTATCTAATACTCTTTACTAACACATAATGCATCATTACCATATGTTAATCTTGATACTGCCACTCCCTTCCATGCACATTTTTTAATGTGGTTCTTCTATAAATTAAAATTGATGATTCCTTTATTGATCTGATCTTAGTTTACAATTTGCCTTTAAAACAATTAATTTACTTAATTTGCTCTCTAACAGAAAATAAATGATTATAACAAAGAGGTACATTTTTTACTGACTAAGAAGTTCTTTCGTTTATCTTATTAGTATATACTGAAGACAGAAATTCATTTGTGCTATAAAAACTAGCTTATCCTTGTAAAAAGTTTTCCCATAAATAATTGCTTCTTAATGAGAATATGGAAACAAAGCAAAACTCTCCATACAGTAGTGCCATCTTGTGCTAACAAGAGCAATCAATGGATGCCATAAGGCTTGTGCACAAGATGGCACTACTGTATGGAGAGTTTTGCTTTGTTTTGAATTGTTTAATAATAATTATGTGCTAGTATGAGATAGTGATCATGTGATGTTTAGTAGAATATGGAAACATTAAATATTTTTCAAAGATTGGAACATTATTGTTTTCCTGAAGGTTTGTGATGATGGTATTTTAATTGTATTTATATAATGGATTATTTCCATTATCTGATATTAAGTATTGAATGTCTTTAAAAAAATTAAACTTTATTAAAATATTCCAAATACATTCAACTGTTAGTAATAGTCCACAGGTTAATATATGCACAATGTTTCGAGAGGTATTATTCTCTCTTCTTCAGTCACTAGCTTGACCAGTGACAGTACTAACATGGGGATCGAATCTGGATTCTTAGATTCCTGAATATCAAATTTTAAGTTGACACTCTGGTACCATCATTTAATATAAGCATTGAGTGTCTCTAATAAAAAATAACTTTGTTAAAATATTCTAATTACATTTAATTATTAAAAGTAGCATCCATGTTAGTATATGCACAACATTTCAAGAGGTACTATTCTTCTCTCTTGTTTGGGTGTTACTGGTGCTAATCAGTGACAGTACTAGCATGGAAGTGTACCCTTAGATTCTTGAATATTGAATTTTAAGTAACACTCATTTGTTTCAGAATAGTAAGTTTCAATCTTTAAATAATACAGAAAGCATCTTGTAATCAAAATTAATCTTCTGAAATTAAAGAATAAAATAATATCAAAGTCGACATATTCTTAATTAGTTTTTTTTTCCTAACAATATTATTTCTAAAATTATTTTAAAAAACAATTTTTTTAAGAAGCCGGATATTTTGCAAATACAAGGCTTTTAAGAACAACTTCTCTTACTACTTAGTTATTGCAAATGTTGAGATCATGCAAACATTTATACATTAAATGTTTTAAAACTGCTAGGTGCAAATAGATAAAAAGATATAGAGAAAAATCTTGATAACAGAAGAATGACTTCATGAAGTACTGATAATATAATCATCTGTTAAGAATGGGGAAATGCCACTATCTATTAATTGGCATATAATAAATAATATTTTTCTCTATTATTTCTCTAGGAAACAGCTCTTGAATAGTCAAGCATTGGTGGTCGAGAGATCAGCACAGCTGTCTTACAAACAGTTGTCCCGGGTTAGCGGGTTCGCTTCCCGGCCGATGCTATGACACATAAAAAAAAAAAAAAGCTCTTGGATAGATTTTTACTCTGCAGTCGCTATATAAAAGGAACAATCTTTTTTTATTTAATTTAACCAAACCCATACATACCTGTATAATATTAAAAAAAATTAGAAGAAATAAAATATCTATAGTAAGTAAATTATTTCTAACAATTAGAAATGGGTTTTCTGTTATGATTATTACTAGGCTATTTGTAATTATATTTAAAAAGTTTACAAATATGTGATAAAAAAACTGAATTAGTACTAATGAGTACTCAATGTGCACACACACACACACCCGTTATTTTTGCAACAACACTCAACTGCCTAATACAGACTTGTCTCCAGATCACAATAGTTAGACACCCGTTTAATAATCAATATATATAGGATGGCTAGTTATGGTAGATATGGTTCAGTTATCTTAAAAAATATTGCCTATTTATTTTTTTTAATTCATTTACTTTAGTCCAGATTTGAACACAAGTTATTTACATGGTAAAATAAAAATAGTCTTGAGTAATCCAATGCAAGGTAAAGAAAGGCTTTTCTAACAACCCCTTATAGGACTCCTGTAACCAGGTGACGAGATCTGAAACAGTATTTCACCTTTGTGATTTGCTCTGATCTATATTGAATAATTAGCTTATTTACTATGTCTAGTTATTTAGAAAAAAATTATAAACATAAGTGAAACCTGAATTTTTTTTTTAAGTTTTACCTGACCCAGGTTCGAATTTTGATCAGCGGCATGACTAGTGTTTCTGCTACCCTATGCAATGGACCTACACTGGTTTATTGTTACTGAATATTTTCTAAATAGCATTTATTCATAACTAAACATTAATATTGTTATAGTGATATACAAGGTAAATTATATTTGTAGTTCTAACATAAACAGACTATTATTGTAAAAGACCAGAAAATAATCAACAGGTATTTCATTTTAAAGCCCTGTCGCATCATTAAGTATTATCGACTACTGTGTTTCCAAAATAATTTTTCAAGTACAGTAGTTTTAAAACAATTTATCTTGTTTTCAATAAAGACACTCCTACCAATAAATCATCAGGTCGAAAAAAAACTGTTTACTTAGGTCTTCTTTTCTGTATTTTTACTAAAGAATTTCGGTTCAACTTAGAAATGAATAGAAAATTAAATAACAACCAAAATCTTCATTTTCCGACTTTTTTAAACATGCCTCGAGCAAGACTGAAAGACGTACAGGAGTTTTTTTTTTTTTTTAAAGTCACTTATTAATCTGTTATTAGTATCACTGTTTATTAAATTAAAATAAAAACTGAAATCTTGTCATTAATTTAATTTTTTTATTATTTTAAATATGATTTTTTTTCTTTATAATTTATACATGCGTATGTCATGAAATGTGTAGAAGAATTTTTATCAAGAATTATATAGCAATAAAGAATAAGGAAAAGTATCTCCTACAACTACTATATCTTCTGAATTGCCCAGGATTTTAAATGAAGAAGTTGAGACGTGCAATTAAATTTGTGAAAAAAGAAAAAGCTCCCGGTAATGTTGGAATTATAATCGATATTTTAAAAGAAGCAAGTGAAAAAACATTTTTTGGGGGCAAAGTTATATACCAAATGTTTGAATAATAAGATGTAACAGATGATTGAAAGAAAGTATTAGTATTAATATTTAGAAACGATGATAAAGAAGAAATTATAAAATACAGACTTATCAGTCTTTTATCAGTTCTATACAAATTTTTTACCAAAATAATTACAACTTCTCTACGACAAACTTTGGATTTTAATCAACCAAAAGAACAAGCTGGATTTAAAAATGGGTTTAGTACAGTGGATCATATCCAAGTATTGAGAGAAGTTATAGAAAAGAATAATGAATATGAGTTGCCATTATGCTTTGTATTTATAGATTATGAAAAGACATTTGATTCTATAAACATTTCTTCAGTGATTAAAGCATTGGATCATCAAGGTATAGATCCAGAATATTGTCATATGCTGAAGAATATTTATAAAAATGCATCAGCAACAATTAAATTACATAATGATTCTAGAAAGCATAACATTGAGAAGGGTGTATGACAGGATGACTCCTTATCTCCAAAACTTTTTACTGCAGTTTTGCAACAAGTATTTAGTAGATTAAAAAGGAAATCTAAGGAAGTAAAAGTAATTGGATATTATTTACATTATCTACATTTTGTAGAAGGTGTAGTTGCTTTTGCAAATAATGTTGTAGAGCTTCAAGAAATGTTGTAAGAGTTATCAGATGAAGTAAGAAAGTAGGATTAAATGTAAATGTTAAGAAGACTAAAGTAATGTTCAATGGATTTTCTCAAAATAAGAAAACAAAAATTGATAATGATGAGTTAGAAAAAATCAACAACTATACATACCTTGCCCAAGTTATTATTACAGATTGAACATAATGGATGAAATTAGTTTTAGAATTAAAGTTGGTTGGAGTGTCATAACAATATTAAAGTGAAATTATGTGTTTAAAAAGAAAGGTTTTCAATAAATGTGTTACCAGTTTTTACTTATAGATCCGAGACTTGGATACTTAAAAGAGAAAGAATACACAGACTACTGACTCAGTGAAGTATGGAGAGATATATGTTAGGAGTAACAAGAAGAGATCAAAAATAAAAAACATGGCTGAAAGAATAAACAGGTGTTACTGACATTATTGAAATATTTAAAAGACTGAAGTGGAATTGGGCTGGACATATGGTAGAAGATATGATAATAGATGGACAGTTGAAATCCTAAACTGAATTCCAAGAGATTGTAAAAGATCTAAATAAAGTTCACATGTGAGATGTAAAATAAGAAAGTGTTCTGGGGTGATGTAAAGAACAGAGACTAGACATTGGAGAAAATGTATTGAACTTGGAAAGATGTTCATCCTGAAGTAGATCGATAATAATTGAAAATGATAATGTGATATAAAATATATTTGAAGTTCAAAAATGAATATATTTCCAAATATTAGTCAAAATCATTACTAAAAATGCCAAACAAATGTACCTCAGTTATTAAAATTTCTTGCAATCCTCTGTTATTAATACGTTGCAAAATTATTCACTGATAAGGTTGTAATTCTATCGAAATTGATGGGAGAAGCAAATAAAAGACTATTTGAACTTCAAGAATAATATTTTTGCAGTGTAATTTTCACTATGTGACTCTCACACAAGTAGTTTGTGTCAAAGTTGTGAGGGTGGCAAACTTGGCACTTATCAATTAAACTGTAATAATTGGCTATCTATCTTCTATCTATCTATCTATCTATCTATCTATCTATCTATCTATCTATCTATCTATCTATCTATCTATCTATCTATCTATCTATCTATCTATCTATCTATCTATCTATCTATCTATCTATCTATCTATCTATCTATCTATCTATCTATCTATCTATCTATCTATCTATCTATCTATCTATCTATCTATCTATCTATCTATCTATCTATCTATCTATCTATCTACCTACCTACCTGTCTGTCTGTCTGTCTATCTATCTATCTATATACCTACCTACCTACCTACCTACCTACCTACCTACCTACCTACCTACCTACCTATCTATCTATCTATCTATCTATCTATCTATCTATCTATCTATCTATCTATCTATCTATCTATCTACCTACATACCTACCTGTCTGTCTGTCTATCTATCTATCTACCTACCTACCTACCTACCTACCTACCTACCTATCTATCTATCTATCTATCTATCTATCTATCTATCTATCTATCTATCTATCTATCTATCTATCTATCTATCTATCTATCTATCTATCTATCTATCTATCTATCTATCTATCTATCTATCTATCTATCTATCTATCTATCTATCTATCTATCTATCTATCTATCTATCTATCTATCTATCTATCTATCTATCTATCTATCTATCTATCTATCTATCTATCTATCTATCTATCTATCTATCTATCTATCTATCTATCTATCTATCTATCTATCTATCTATCTATCTATCTATCTATCTATCTATCTATCTATCTATCTATCTAAGTGATCATATATATTTATTGGACTATTAGTAAGAATGAATTTCCACTCTTGCTATTAAAAGGAGAGAGGTTGCCTTGACAACAGTGAGAAATATTGATTACTATCTATATTGGTATGTTTACGTGGTGACTGTTTTCTAATGGTATATTGAACAATCTCAAGGATATGTGTAAGAGATTGTGATCTGAGTCAAGTGGTGAGTGGTTCTGTTTTAGGACAAAATGTGCATCTTGGAGGATCACACATCTTTTCCCATATGTTTTTAGTCATATGTTTATGATTACACCCCTCAGCAAGGATTCAATAATAGATAGAAATCAGTCCTTATCTTGTGTGAGAGCAATGTAGTGATAATTAGGCCGATAATTACACTACAGAAATATTTTTCATTAAGTGGATAATTTCTAGTCTAATGAATGACTAATAAAAAATATTAATATATGATCTTCTAAATTACTTGAAACAAATCATCTATATATAACAAAAAAATTAAAAAGCAAAGTCAAATCCTGAGAGATTTTTTGTTATTTGCAAGTAAAGTTGTAATTCGTAGTAGATATAGATGAATTAATTTTTATATTTAATTGTGAGATGAATCTACACCTACAAGCAATTAGTCTGCAATCTATTTTAATATTTCAAAAATGATGTATTATCATTATTATGTGACCAAAATAAAAGCATACAATACTAATCATCATCATTATCAACCATTATCAATCCACTGCAGGATGAAGGGCTCTCCAAGTTCAATCCATCTTCTCCAATCTTTAGCTTCTCTTCTTGACATCATCCCTGCACACTTTCTTATTTCATCTATTTATCTCACATGTGGTCTCTTTCTGGATCTTTTACAATCTCTTGGAATTCAGTTTAAGATTTCAATTGTTCATCTGTTATCATCTCTTCTAGCAATATATCCAGCCCAACTCCACTTCAGTCTTTTAATTTTTTTCAATCAGGTCCGTAACACCTGCTTGTTCTCTTACCCATGTATTGCATTTTCGATCTCTTCTTGTTACTCCCAACAGTCCAATTCCACTTCAGTCTTTTAATTTTTTCAATGAGGTCAGTAACATCTGCTTATTCTCTTACCCATGTATTGCATTTTTGATCTCTTCTTGTTACTTCCAACACGCATCTCTCCATACTTCTTTGAGTGGTCTGAAGTCTCTGTATTGCTTTTCTATTAAGTGTCCAAGTCTCAGATCCATAAGTAAGAGCTGGTAAAACACATTTATTAAAAACCTTTTTTTTTTCAAACACATAGGCATATTTCCTTTAGTATCAAATTATTTTTACCAAAAGCACTCCAACCAAGTATAATTCTATGATTAATTTCATCCATTATATTTTCATACTAATATTTAGAAATAAGCTAAGAATACACTTCTAAATATGAGCACTAAAAAAAATTCAGAAATATTAAAATTTCCCCAAATGAAAAAGTTAGTTTCGCAATTTCAATTCCAGATTTTAACTCTATATTCATTGAAATTTCATTTCTTCTTTCTGCTATGTGGTATTGTGATAATGAAATATCCTGAATAGTGAGTGGTTTATATTCATAACCCATTGTATTTTAAAATGTTTTAATGCTTTTATGTAAATACAGCCTTTTTAAAAAAATTATATATATATTTCTACTTTTTAGCTTTACAACTTTGGCAAATTTAAACCCATTTTTTAACGCTAATGTAACCTTTTTTTATGAGTAAAGATTAATTCAATTTAAAGGATCAAAAATCGTACCATAATTCATGAACATAAGATGGTGCATTTTTCATTTCAGCTTAGGTGGCATTTTTTAAATCATATTATGTCACATTCAATGATCCTAAAATAATATTGAAAAAATTATGCTACAAATATTTGAATTTATTGAAGCGATATTTATATATGCTTCATTTCCCATAATGTGTTTTTTTTATTGATACTTACAAAGTGGAAATGAAATTCTTAGAAAAAGAAATTAAAATACTTGCAAACAGATTAATTAAGTAAGAAGATAAATGTCTGACATAATTTAGATGGTTATTTTATTAATTCCTTTCAAAGGTAAAAATTGGTAAAGGGTATGAATGAGCAAATCAAACTGTCAAACATTATCTACAACCAATAGAGCAAAAGATTCAAACAACTACCAATGGATCCTATTTTTACTGATAAATTAGGTCAAAAGATATAAATAGGGATCATAGCCAGTTGGTTATTATTCAGATTATTCTTCAGATTCTTCTGGATATTCTCATGTTATTCCTTCTTCTGATTATTATGTTTATTCTGTGGTGTGCTTTAAGTAATCCAGTTTGTCTTATTCAGATATTGTCATCCTTCATATGTTTTGGTTCACATTGTCATGCAGGAGTAGAGAAGCCATCTTTTGCTTCACTCTGACCAAGAAGTGGAATACAAGCCATAGTCCATTGCTGAGTCCAGAAAAGCCATCAACCAATGGAGAAACATCTTGAACGTTGTGTCCAGTATGTATACACCATGTACGCATAAACTTCAAATGTCAAAATCTTCAAAAAGAAATCAGTCATCAAGCAAAGAATAAATTACCATTGGAGATACTTCATAAATTTTGAATGATGATAAAAACCTACCACCACCAATATCTATGGTTCAACAGATAAAGACCACTGAAATGTACTAATACTTAAAGAATGAACTTCAACTTTTACTGCTGAAAAAAATAGGTATGGACTTTAAAAGAATATTATAAATTTCTAAAATTAGGTATTATTTATTTTCTCTCTAATGAAAATATTTTAGTCAGGAATTGTTTATTAAATCTGTTTATCAGTGGGTATGGCAAGAGATTGTTTTTTTTTTTTATCATGCCACAATTTAGTCAGCAATAATTTTATGTAAAGCAATTAAAGTTTATTATAGTAATCTCTGGCTGTGTTTACAATTTATTAATTACAATTAAACCCATCAGTTCCAGTTCATTCAAAGTATAAACAACACTTTAAATCTGTAATTTAACAAATCCTGGAATGGTGTTTTAAACAAACTACCCTCTAGTTTTGAGGAAGGGGATAATTGGGGGTATTGATAAGTGAACTGCTGTAACCTTTATTTCAGGTTGTTTTGTTTACATTCAAAATTTCATTCATATTTAATTTATCATTCATTATTTTATTTAATAGAATAGTATGTGGTAGATGGAAATTCCTACTGTATATTATCTGCCTTGTCTGTGTCCATGACATGAATGGTCCCATTTGCAAAACTGCTGGTTACTTATGCTTAATATGCAATAGACATAAATTCCTATTGTATAGCATGCTCCTAGCTCACATATATGAATCTATCAATAAATAATGTAATGAAACCATCAAAACATCACATGATCACCATTCCATATGCTTACACATGCTGTTAATAAAAGTATTAAACTCTTCATACAATAGTGCTATTAAGTGCAAGACTTTGTAATTAATGAATGCAAGAAGGTTTGTGAATAAAATCACTATTTAGGGCCTACTCATCCAACATCCCCAGACTAGTTTCTAGCTTGTGGCCTTCATCAGTGAGGAGTCTTGGATTTGAGAGTATTGCAACCAGACCTTAGGATCTAATGCTGCCTTTTAGCAGCCAACTTTTGTCTGTTTGGTTAACTACAAAGCTAAAGCCCAAGATAAAACTATGGTAATGTTTCCAACCCAAGCTCATTTGGTAATCTGGGAATGTTGGATGAATAAGCACTAGATAGGGATATGCACAAACCTTCCTACATTCATTGATTACAAAGGCTTGCACTTGGTGGCACTACTGTATGGAGAGTTTGGTACTTTTATTGAATAATGTAATGACAATATTACCTCTTACATTTGTTTATATAGCATTTAATTACTTATCTGTATTACAACCCCAAAACATTTACGGTAATCCGGTTATTGAAATAATTTATAAATTTATGGTATCCTCAGACTGTAGATTTATTAATCTTAAAACTGTAATAATAATTGCTTGTGATCATTAGTCTATGCAGCGAGTTTATATCTTTTCAGAATTACTTAATATCTGTTAAGAAACACTTAAACTGTGTTATACGGTATATAACATCTGTGCATAAATTTAATTATTGAATCAACTATTCATTAAATGTATTGGCTTGTTTATAAATTGACCAGGCAGTACGTTTATGCTCTCATGTGTGTTATCTTTATGTATATGAATGAATAAATTGCAATGTCTCGTTAAATTTTTAGCATTTTGTCATTATTTGCAATAAAATAACTTAATTAGAATAATATGAGTCTCATGTGTCTGGCTGATCTTAGCGGAGTGTAAAAGAAGAAATAACTGTAACATCAGCATGTAGGATCCACATGCAGATTGCATTTAGATAATTTTCATGTGGGTTGAACATTTTGGACAGTTACTATATATATATAATGTTTTCATAGTTATGTGATGTAAATAAAGTTGTTTTGTATTAAACTGTGTATTATTTTTCATTACTTCTCAATGTTTCAATGAAATACTATCTGCCAATGTTAAAGTTAACTTTTCAAAGAAAACCATTGAATCTCGAATAAGAATGAGATTGGAATTGAGTATGAGTATGAGATTGAGCATGAAATAGTTGAGCATTCAGAATATGTGGATTAACAAAATGTTTATTTTCTTCAGTTTCACCATTAGTTGATTTCAATTTTATATTAGAAGAGATCAATAAGTAGTCTCCATCAGCTTTATTTAAACCACTTGGTCTCATAGTTCCCAAATCATACTTTTCTAAATTAGCAAGTATTTTAGCATTATCAAAATCAGGTTTGCGACCAATTTTTAAAAACTGTGAAGTATAAGCTGATGTATTTAACTTCTGATTGAAGACATTTTTGTATTCCTTAATTCTGACATTAATTCATCTATTGAATTGAGCTGTAATCAGTGAAGTATTGAATAGCTTCACGCTCTCAGTTCTAACCACTTCAGCTTCACTTATTTATATAGAAAGTAGGTTGAAGTAAAGAAGGGTTACCTTCTTTTCTTCCAATGCGTAAGCTTGTGGTTAAGACCTGTAGAGGTCCCTACCTTCACATTTTCAAGTACACATGCTTAAAGGTTTATTGCCTTAGTAAATATTACTTACATAACCAATGTGCATTAAATAAATTTATAATTACAACTTTTCAAGTATTGTAAATATGAAATTTCAAAAACGCCTTGGTATTTTAAAAGAACTCTGTCTTTAAGTTTATGAAAAAAATCACCATTTTTTTGCTAGTGGAAAAAGTCGTCTTTATGTTAAAATTAGATAGACTTCTTCTGATCTTATCAGTGACTCTTTTAATATAGGGTAAAACCACTCTTTAACTAGTTGAATTATCAATCTTATCCTTCTTCTTATTATCAATGCTATGTAAAGTCTTGTATATGATGTTTTTATTGTAACCATTAGAAAGTAAAATGTTTTTGTTCTATTTCTTAAGATGATCTTTATCAGACAAACTACAAGCTCTTGTTTAAAAGATTTTTTGCTGCATGAAATATTTGAGCATGATGATGATGAGAATTAAAATTAAGATATCTGTTTGTGTGGGTGGATTTCATGTAAACAGATATTGATAAGGAGTCATCACATTTTCTTGCAATCAGAACATCTAGTAATTAATAACTTAAAACTGATTTCATTCACAAGATAGAAAAAATAACGTTATTTATGGCGATTTTTTAACGTTATCATCGTAAATGATTTTATCCATGTATTATTGCAAAATAAGTTGCAGTTTGGTCTTATGATTCTAATTGCAAGTGATTCACCTTATTTAATTTTATTACTTCCAATGTTGTTATTGATAGAGCTGGCTTTTGCTGTTCATGTGATTTTCATGATGAATTAGAATGGTTTTCAGCAGACATTTTGAAGCTTGGGATCATTTTCCTTGTTCTCCATAGATTTTCCAAATTATTCAGAATTGCTTTTTTGTGAAGATATTCGAGGCCATTTGGAAGAACTGCACAGTAGATTGATTTAGTTCATATTTTATATTATCTCCAAGTGTTTTCCTTATTTCTCAACTTATCTACGCAAATTGGATTTCTCAATATTGTACTCCTAAAATACTATTCATATTTGAACTCTAGACTTTTCTAATAATTCCTAATTGTACCTTTTAATTAAAATTTTTATTACACTCAACTTTGCTAATTGGATGAGAGAGTCTGGTTGTTGGGAGGGGCCCCATAGGCCTAAATCCTGGTTCTCTTTTGAGGGGGTGGGTGGGCTTTATGAGAGTGCTGTGGGCATCGTTATCAACGTTGATTTTCTCATTCACAAGAAGGAAAAAAACGCTATTCATAGCGGCTTTTTTTAGCGTTATTGTTTTAAATGATTTTATCCAAGTATTACTGCAACGTAAAGCTGCAGTTTGGCCTAATTATTTTAATTGCAAGTGATTCACCTTATTTAAATTTATTATTTCCGATGTTGTTATCTCCCAAGTGTTTTCCTATTCTCAACTTATCTATCACAAATTGGATTTCTCAATATTGTACTCCTAAAATGCTACTCATATTTAAACTCTAGACTTTACAAATAATTCTTAATTGTAATTTGTCTTTAAATAGTAAATCTTCTCGTGAATTAATGCTTTGAGTTTCCATGGGTTGATCAATTTCTGGAAATGCTATGGACAAAAAAATTCAATGCGTCATTTCAAATCTCTATATTACACTATGTAAATCAATATTTACCTTGTAAAACATTTTATACTCAATAAAGTCGTTTTTTTTTTTTAAAAAAAAAAAACTGATTTATTGGTTAGTTTTAATGTTTCCTCTGTGTTTACTAGTATTCCTGTTGAAGAAATTTTATCTATAATACGTCAGTACAATAATTTGCTTGACTTTATTATTCCATTAGTAAAGCATTGCCTTGAGAATACATTTTTTATTCATGATTTCCAAAAATATAAAAAAATTAAAGGACTTTCTATGGGATTTCCACTGCCACCTATAATTGCTGATCTCTTCATGAACAATTTTGAAAGTCAAGTATTAAATGCAGCTGCTAAGAAATCTTCTATTTCACTTAGATATGTAGATGATACATTTGCTATATGACCTCATGGTATTGCTGCTTTGAACTCTTTTCTTGTTTTTCTTAATGATCGACATTCTAATACTAAGTTACTATGGAAGTTGAAAATAACAAATCACTTTCTTTTCTAGATTTTAAGCCAATAAACATCACATGACCACCACTTCTTATGCTTGTGTATAACTAGTTTTAAAACAGGCAAAACTCACTATACATATTGCCACACACGGCAAGCTAGAGCAATCAATGGATGCCAGAAGGCTTGTGCATAAAATCCCTATCTAGTGCCTACTCATCCAATATCCCCAGACTAGTTTCTGGCTTGTGACATTCATCAGTGGGGAACCTTGGATCTGAGAGCTTATGCACAAGCCTTCTGGCATCCATTGATTACTCTAGCTTGCTGTGTGTGGCAATACGTATAGTGAGTTTTGCCTGTTTTTTCTAGATCTTTTGATTGCAAAGAAATGTGATGACTCCTTATCAATATTGGTTTACAGAAAATCCACCCATACAAAGAGATATTTTAATTTTAATTCTCATCATCATCCTCTGCGAATATTTTCTGTAGTAAAAAAATCTTTTAAATAATAACTTGTAGTTTGTCTGATAACGATCATTTTAAGAAATAGAACAGAAAATATTCCACTTTCTAATGGTTACAATAAAAATGTCATAGACAAGGCTTTACCTAGCATTGATACTAAAAAGAAAAAAAGATAACATTGATAATTCAACTGGTTAGAGTGGTTTTATGTTATATTAAAGGAATCACTGATAAAATCAGTAGAAAACTATCTAATTTTAACATGAAGATTACTTTTTCCACTAGCAAAAAACTTGGTGATTTTTTTCATAAATCTAAAGATAGTGTATGAAATTCCATGTTTACAGTGATTGAAAAATGATGTAGATAAATCCAAAAATTGAATTAATGTCAGAATTAGGGAACATAAAAATGCCTTCAATCAGAAGTTAAACATCAGGTTTTACTTCCCATTTTTTAGAAATTGGTCACAAATCTGATTTTGATAATGCTAAAATACATGCTAATTTGGAAAAGTATGATTTGAGAACCACGAGGGAGTTGAATGACATATTAAAAAGACCAGGTGGTTTAAATAAATCAGATGAAACACAACGTATTCTAGCCTTGTGGAGACTACTTGTTTTATCTATTTCTGCTAATATAAACTTGAAATCATTTAATGATAAAACTGAAGAAAATAAACATTTTGTTAATCCACATATTCTGAATGCTCAACTACTTCATTCTCAATCTTGTTCTTTAACACACACTGAATCTTGTTACTACTCGAGATCTAATTGTTTTTCTTTGAAAAATTAACTTTCACAAGGGAGGATGCTGTTTCAGCAAAACATTGGGATGTAATCAAAAATAACATATGGTTTAATCCAAAAAATACTTTATATATATATTCAAATTTGCAAATATATTTTCAATGGCATAACAATGTGGTTTCGTTCTTCTTTATAATCTAATGTTAAGTGTACTTTTGGTGAAGTTCATGGAAAACTCTGATTATGGCAAACTTCACTGAAAGTGCCCTTACCATTAAGGTATAAAGAAGAAAGAAACCACTTCATTATGCAGATAAACAAATAGACTTTACATAGCATTGATGCTAAAGAGAAAAAAGAGGATAGAATTGACAAATCATCTTACAATAGAGTGGTTTTACCTTATATTAAGGGAGTTACCGATAAGATCAGCAGAAGATTATCTAGTTTTAGTATAAAGACTACTTTTTCAACTGGCAAAAAAATTGATTTTTTTACACAAACCTAATGACAAAGTATTTTGGAACACCAGTAGGCCAGTCTAATAGATGAATAAATGTCAGAATTAAGGAACATATAAATGCTTTTAATCAGAAACTTAAGACATCAGTTTTTACTTCCTATTTTTTAGAAATCCTGATTTTGACAATGCAAAAATACTTCCTAATTTGGAAAGGTATGATTTAAAATCCACGAGAGAGTCAACACCCAAGTAAGCCATTTTCCTTTCAAATGAGATAAGAGCATCAAATTCCATACGTTCTTTTTGTCAAAGTACTTTAAATAATTATTGTTGTTTCGATTATATTATTAACAAACATTTATTTTTCCATGTAACTTTTCACATTTGATCATGCAATGGTGTGATATAAATTTTGGGAATTAGAAATTTTGTTTGCATAGGGTAATAAATCTGTTTTCTTTTTTTTTGTATCACACTCTATTTTCTTCCACATATTTTTTAAAAATTAAATAAATATTTCTACCACTTGTTTGACTTTTTTACAGAAAAGTTGTCAAAAAACAATATTCCCCTCTTTTCTTCCAAATCGTAAGCTTGTGGTTAAGACCTGTAGAGGTTCCTACCTTTGCATTTTTAAGCACACATTCTTGAGGTTTATTGCCTTAGTAAAACTATTGCATTTTTGTAAATTTATGTTTCAACTCTGGTTCAATATCAGGTAGTGATAACATTGATTCTTAACATTTGGATCTGGGAGTTGGATTGTATTTAATGCTTTTGTTATTTTCATTTGTATTATTATAGTCAAAAATAGATTTAAAAACTGACAACATGGCTTCTGTTATATTGAAAGTGTTAAGATTCTTCATGAAGAGACAAACCAAAATAAAAGAAAAATTAAGGAGGCAATTTTAATAAGAAATAAAATGAATATAATTAGTTAACAAGCTGATAATGTTAAAATTCAGGATTCATGAGATTTGAGTTGATGACGTTTGTTTCCGTTATCTTTTTTGAATTTAACAGCAGTTGAAGAGGGTTAAGGAACTAACTGAAAGTACTTCTTCAGATTTAAAGACTGTATATAATAGTTAATTACAATTATATTTATTATTTTTATTGTTATATATTGTAATGCTACTGAGAGCGTTCATTAAAATTGTGTTTACAATTATCAAAAAATAAAAATTTCCCATAAAACAACGTAAAGTTTAAAATTGATAATAAATAATAAAAGTATTGCAGAATAATTTGTCTGTAAATGAGTAAAAACATCTCATTTAAAAATAAATAAATTTATAGAAGTCTGAAGAGTTTGTCTTTATTATTAGTTTAAAACAAAATACAGTTCGCTAAAAGAGAATAATCTATAAAAGTTTAAAGAGTTATTTATATAAGTTAAAAGTTTAATAAAAAAAGTTTAAAGAGTTTTTTTAAAACAGTTTGCAAAAAATCAATTAATTCATAGTTTTACATATTAAGGAGTAATTGGAAGGGGGAGAGAAATTTAACTTAGAAAATTAAAAGTAGTTGAATTTCATGTAATCAAAAATTAAAAGTAGAACAGTTTAAACTATAAATCTTTTACATGGAAATTAAAACACTTCTTTTCATTTAATTTAAAGAAAAAAGAAAGGCTTTTCCCATAATTTAAAGAAATGTAAATATATGTGTGTTAATAGCAAATGATTGTAAAAATAAAAATGTATAGTAAAATGTGTGTGTGTTGATAAAATGATATATGAAAGTTAAAAAATATTGTATACACTCATAAGTGATATAAAAACAGAATTTGCAATGGCTACTAATTAAAAAATCTACAAAACAACAAATTAGCAATGTCTACCAACTGAAAACAGGATTAAAATCTTATCAAAAGAATGTAATCAAAAACAATGGATGAATTCCAACATTAGATATAGCTGGTGGATATAAAAACTAATTAACAAAGTGACAACAGGTCATCATATAAATAGTCCAGTTTTTCATCAGTCAATCAGTTCAGTTCAGTCTATCAGTTCTTCAATCAGTTCAGTCAATCAGTCAATCAATCAGTGATTACCAGGACAATGCAGTGCTAACAACCATTGGAATCATACAGCTTTTCTCCAGCCTGAGTCCAATTGAACCAGCGGCCTGCCCAGTAAGAATGATGCCTGCCTAACAATTTGAAAAACCACCAGGGATATCTGTCTTAAATAATAGTGCCATGAAATAGTAGTCATAGGAACCTCCACAAAAACCTCAAATCCAACCGGTTGGAAAATTATCACATGAAGCAGCAAACAGAAGAATTTAACGTCCAAAATCCTATAGATAATGATTAACTTTTCTTATTTCATTTCTGATAATAATGTAGCCATTGCTAACCTTGAAGCCTACAAAAGTCAGTTAATAAATGAACTCTATAACAGTATAAAATGAACTATTAATGTACATGTTTTGAATGTTTGTAATTTTTTAATGCTGAATTATATTGCTATTGTACATCTTACTATAATATGTGTGTGCCAGAGGTTATTATCAATCATTGTTTGATTTAATTAAGATTTCTTAGAAGTAGTTTAAAAGTTATAATAATAAGTACTTAGTTAAAAATAAATTATCTTTAAACTTAATGCTTGTCAATCATTTCTTTTACCACTAATTGAAACAGTAATGCATTATATTCCTTTTGACTGAGCTAGCAGGGATATCTTAAGTGCTGAATTAGTTTGCCAATCATTCAAAGTGCATCATTTATCTTTGGGTAACTGAGTGGCACCTGGAGTTTACTCCAAAACAAAAAAGTGCTTTGAATGATAGGTGTTGAATTCGGCAGCCGAGAAGTCATCTGTGTTCTGGAAATGTAGCTATAGTTATATATCTGATATATATAGCTCAGCTTGGATACAAGTACTCTTTGGGTACTCTTATCTCTGTCTAATGGGCCATGGTGGTGCAATATTTAAATTGCATTGGTTTAGATCAAATGTATAAGTTATAATTGTATCATATTTTTGTATAAAAGTTTAACAATATTGTTTCACAACTTATTTTATTATAGAGTAAAAGTGCATATATAGATTCTGTTTCCTCCCACAAGTGATCCAGAAAACA
The DNA here is from genome assembly GCA_028023455.1 of Epiperipatus broadwayi. Lineage (NCBI taxonomy): Eukaryota > Metazoa > Onychophora > Udeonychophora > Euonychophora > Peripatidae > Epiperipatus > Epiperipatus broadwayi. The sequence goes on from JAQFVV010012705.1 coordinate 730,824, forward strand.
CTTCACTCAGTTCAATATATATATATTGAATAAATATAATGTCATGTGAAATTTATTTAGTCTGTTTTAAATAATAATTGCAGTGCCCTCTATAAGCCAAGTTCAATAATATCTTACAGTAAGAAACTGGAAAATAGTGATAGAATTAATTAATTTTTGGATGCCCCCTATTTTTTATTTCAAGTTAAATATATCTGCCTAAACTATAGTTGAAGAAAAAAATTATTTTTTCATTTTTAGTGCATTTCTCTTCAAATTAAATTAAAATGCTTTTTATAAAATAGTTTTGTATATACTATTTATTGACTACTGATATCAACATTGAATAATGCTTTAAATATGAAATGCTACAAAAATTGGTGTTTTATGGTACAAAAATGTTCATAATGCTAAACAAAGTGGATTGGGGGGTATTCAAACTTCATTGTTGTATTTTTTTAATATATATATAAATATTTTATATTATATTTCAGCAATAAATATTTTTAGATTTCTAATCATAGTTTTCCAAAGCAATGGATTTTTTTTATAATCAATGAGATATGACTACATTTATAATCTAATTTTTCATTTTCCAGCACATTTAAACTAAGTAAATATCCTTTATTTTAAAGCAACCTGTTAATATATTTATATTCATAATGATTTAATCTTTTCATCACATACTTTTTTTAAAGAATCTCTTCTTGATGGCAGGTTGTTATATTTTTAGAAATTTTGAATTATTTATAAGAAATATGTTTACAAGAAAAACATTCTAAATATTATTATTTTAACTTTATAAATATAGAAAAAAAATAATATCAAAATAAAATATATATAAAAATTATTAGGCACAATAGCATTTTTCTTATTAGACAGATTACCACAGTTATTAATAGAAATATTATTTTTTTAAAAATAGACCTATTTTAATTTAGTTTCAAACCTGGATGAATTTTTGTTGGGATTACTTAGTTAATTTTATTTATAATTTTAACCAAAAGAGAATTACACTCTATATACCTGCAGTGTAATGTTGTTTTAATACTTCAATAATGTTTTGTTGACTATGAAGGATAATCTGATAAGACAAGAGTGGATGTCTTATCTTTTCAAAGTCTCTATCTTGCGCTTTGGCTAGAGAATATTCATCATACTCAATAAAACTTTGTTGAGGTATTAATATAATATTACAAGCATATGTATAGATTATCATATGAATACTATGATAGTAAATTAAATAGAGTTACATTTATAGTTTTAGAAAAATGACAAAAAATAATCAGGCATAGTAAAGATGAAAAGATTTTTTTTTGGTTAATTATGAGTTGGGGTGGGCATTATTGATTTCTCTTGATTGCCCTTTTCTAAAGCTAAATGTTTTCCAAAAAAATCTGAATCTAACTATATTAGACAAATATTTTTTTGAAAAAATAATCCAAAATATATAAACAAAACTATGAAAAAATATATGTTTTCTTGTTCAAAATCTTAAGAAAAGTATGAATATGTTCAAAACTAATCAGGCATTCTCATGCAGAAAACTAAAAACTGTCAATCAAGAACATAATGGATGCTTCAGTAGCACATTTGCAATAGAAAAAAATCTCTATATAGTAGTGACATCTTCAGATTTTTTGAAGAATTAATAAATAAATAAATTGTAACCTTCCAATTTTTCCATTAAATGCCTGAAAATATTGAAAATAGTACTAAAGATAACCATAAAAACGTAATTAGAAGACAAGCATAATAATGCTATTTCATTCTTTGTTGGTCATAAAAATCAATTAACAGTTAAACAATTATGCTTACTAGATTTTTTGCTCTGTATGATTTACTGTTGTGGTAGAAAGGCAGATCAGTCGTTCTAGTGTTCAAACATCATTTGATCTCCTAAACATCAAACCATTGGATTATATATGTCTGCAACATTTCTTTGCTTAGATATTATCTTTTTTCTTCTTTTATATGTTTTAGTCAGATTTATTATCACTTCAATTGGATCTCCTGTTCTCTTCATTTTCTAAATTCACGTGGCTATTATGGGCAATCTGTTAGAAACATACTTGTTACCTGCATCTGAAGTTATATTTATTGTTCCAAAATCTTTATATTTTGCCTTCACTTTTAGAATGATATACAAGTTATAGAAAATCTAACTGTTCACTTTTTTGACTCATAAATTTCCTTGCTAATATCAACTACCTTTTTTTTCATTTTGTCTTCAGAATTATATCTTATAAATTCCTTTGCTAGTCACTTCAGTTATAACTTTTACAACCTCTTTTTACATCTATACATATATATAAATTAATAATTCTTAACAGATATAATTGTTTAAATATTTAAATATGTGGAAATAGCTGTTATATTTTCATATTAGAAAAATTATCATCAGATGTTAATCAATAGCAATCAATAAAAATAGTAAACTGTAAATGTTCCCAGCATTCAAAATGGACCTCTTTTGAATGCAGGGAGTGTTTATGGTTTACTACTTTTATCGATTACTGTCTATTAATATCTAATGGTAATTTTTCTAATATAAAAATATAATAGATATTTCTGCATATTTAAATATTCACACATACACATATTTAATAATAGTGTAATAGTTCTCAAGGCTAAATGGATTTGTAAGTAATTATTACAAACCAGTCTATACTTAAACAATCCCAATATCAATAACAATCAACAATGTCAAACTGTTGTCAAGGAAACCTTTTAACAATAAAGGTAGATCCCCTTTATAGTTAAAAGGTGTTTGCCTTGACAACAGTTTGAAATTGGTGATTGTTATTGATATTGGGATCATCTAAGCATTGACTGGTTTTTAATGACATTTATATGTGTGTGCATTTATAATTATGAAAAATATTGCTAGATTATTATAACATGAAACAAAATTAGTTTGGAAGAATGTAAATAGAATAGTTATGATTTTTTAGCATACAGTTATTTGCATTTTTGATTTTTTAACATTTTCCTCTCTATTTTAAAATAGAAATACAAAATTGTAGATAATTCAGTGCTTTTTATAGCATCTTTGTCAATTAGATAAGAAAGTGTTATTTCTTAGAAAAATAACTAACATGGTCTCTTAGAAAAAATACTTGGTATAATTAAAGAAATATTTCAATTTTTGAATTTCATTGTTATAAAATATTAATAAGCACAACATTTTTGTGTTACTTTATGTAATTCATTGAACAAAAAATACAAAAATCTAGCTGATAAAATCAATCATTTTGATAAAAATCCCTCCATGAAGAATATATATAGAATATTTAATTTCTAATATTTATCTTTGAGTGGACTAAGATACTTCAACATATAAAAAACTAAAAATAAAGTAGAATTCGTTTTATTTTATAAATTGAAAAAAAAAAGGTTTAATTACCAAAAATTTTTCAAATTTAATTTGCTAAGAATACAGAAGTCAACTTCGTTTATTAAGAATTTGTTTAACATTTATAGTATAAAATTCAGAAGCCAGAAAAAAATTATATTAACATGATGTCAAAGAACAGCAAATCAGTCAAGCGTTGTTAGCCGAGAGAGCGCAACTGCCTTGCAAGCAAGCAGTTGTTTGCAGATGGTTGTTGCGGCTTCACCTCTCGGCGGATGCTATGACATATGGGAAAAAAGAAGAGCAAATCACCACGAATGAATGATTAAATAAGAGCATTACACATATACATGGTCAAATATTTCCATCTACAATATTACAAATCAAGCAACAAATTTAAATTTATTAAGTGTGGATTAGAGAATGCTTTTGCCAATAGTGACATCTTAACTTACATTATCAATTTTGTCAGTTCGAATTAGAAGAAGGGTTTTCTTTATGGTTATAACAGTCTTGAGCATAAAAACTGGATACATAAAATTGGTAATCCTCCTTAACTTTAACAATGCAGTTTTTCCAAAAGTGTCCCTACTTCCAATAATACTATATAAGGAAAATCAGAATTCTCTCCTATATTTGGAATGTATTTTTTCATGTTTTCTGTATAAATCAAATGATTTTCTAAGTTTTATATCAGATATATCTTGTGCAGATATATGTTTGTTAAAAAGAATTTCACTTGTTTTATCCAACATGGAGTTAATTGTTTTATTATACTCAAAAAATATGTTCTTTAGCAGGTTTGTTATGACTGCATTAAATATTGAAAGAGAATGAGATGCTGAAATATGAATGTTCATTTGGTTATAAAAGTATATAGTTACATTTTGATTTATAAGTGTCAAACATACTCTGCCCATTATTTTGACACAACACAACCCTGATAATGATTACCACCAATCATTTATTAAACTAGAGATTATCCCTAGCCCAGACATGAAGGTCAAACTAGTTAAGAATTAATATACCCATATTCCCATCTATAAATTTTTTTATAGAAGCATTTATAATCTCCACTTTACTACATGTTTTTGAAACATATAAGTAAAAAGTCATGAGAAACCAAATTATCGTCCAAGATGCAATTTACACTAAATTAGCACTCATTTACTATTGATAAATACTGGTCAAATGATGATTTGTGTAAGAGATTGTAACCTGGGCTGACTAATAAGTACTGGTTCTGCATGAAAAGTATCTGGGGGCTCATTTGTCTTTTCACATCTCTAATGTTTTAAGAATATGTGGTAAATGGAGTATCGAATATAACTAAAACATGTTATATGTGGGAATAGAGAAATGAAACTGAATTATATAATGTGTGTGTATTCAATTAAAAAACAATCTTCAATGGGTTTTCTGGATTAAGGATAATATCTAGTTTAATAAATGATCGGTGACAATCATTGAAGTACTTATCTGGGTCAGTTTATGTCAAAGTTATAGGTGGAGTAAATTTTTATTAGTACTTTATAATGCCATAATTTTTGCATAGAAAAGTTACTATATCAATATTTTATAGACTGTATAGCTGTAAATAATTTTTGACAACTTAACTTATAATATTTTAAAGCCAAAAATACATGTTTATCATGCTTAAGTATTAAATTGAAATAGCTGATAGATTAAAATAGTAAACAGTGTATTTTAAAATTAATAATATTTAGTCATAATTTAACTGTTAACATGTTTTTAAAAAGTCATATCAATTTTAAATTCTGAAACCAAATTCAAACCCTATATTTTGGTTTTGCTGGTAATTTAAATTAAATCTATAATATTTTAGCTCATTTTAATTTTAACACATAATATTCCAATTAAATATTTTAAAGTTATTTATATAGAAAGAGTTTAATAAAACTAATAATTAAAGATAGAATTTTAAAGTAATGGATAGGTAAATGTTGAATGATTGAATAAATATTATATTTAATTTAATATTATTTATTTTAAAATATTATTTAATGTCTAGTTTTAAAAGACAATTTAAATATTCTATTCTGAGAAACTTGTCTGGATTAAATTTGTTGATAAACAAATGTAATAAATATTATCTGCAAAATTTGTTTTATTAAAGATATAATGTCAATTTTATTAAATAATATTTTGTTTTATCCTAATATCCATAATTTTAAGTAATTATTTTTATACCAGGAAGTGAATTTGATTTTTGTTTGTCTAGACAAAATATATTTATTTTGAAAACAAATTAAATAATTAATTTTTAGTCGGTAACCTTCTCTAATTAGATTAGATCTGGGATTCAAACTAATCAAGGAAGACATTATAGGTTAAAAGGTTAAGAAAAATTATTGTAAAGTGGTCACATGATTATTAGTATAAATAAGGTGAAATTGACATCTGACTACTATTATTTCTTTATATTTCTCACTTACACTTCAATTGCTTAATTTGTAACAGTTGTATTTTAAATTTTAAAAGTGTAATTTTCTTTAAATTTTATTTTCTTAGCTTAAGTATGTTAGGCTAAACTTATATCTGGACACACTTGTGTAAATTTAAACTCTAAGGAACTAAAGTCTTCATATGTGCCAGCTTAATTGGTAATACCATTTAATTATAATGTTTAAAATATTACCTTTCAAAATTTTTGCACTAGAAAAATTTAAAAGTTATTACTATTATTATCACTATGATGATGCAAAAACTATTATAAATTTCAAGGCATATTTGAACACCTGCCTTAAAAATTAAATTTGCCACAATATATTTAAAATTCTTAGCAGCAATAATGATATTATTAAAAATATTAATGATTTCCTGATATTTTATTTAAAATACTCATTTCATATAAAATATCCAGAATTTTTTATTTCTGGTAAAAACCTTTTAATTCATAGGATAAAGACTATATTTTATTATGACAAGTATGTTTTATTAGACATTTACAAAATAATTTTAAGTCTACAAAAGAAATGTTTAACTTCATAATATTATACTTCAATGAATAATTTTGTTTATGCTGTTATTCTAATACATGACATTTATTTATTGTTAACTAAAACAGCATAAATGGAATTCCCTTAATATGACTGTTTTATGTTCTCCCTTTAAAGAAAAGAAATCACTTCCATAATTTGGGGTCATAAAATAATCAACTTCATTCAAATTATTTAATAAAAATGATGAAGAATTTTATCAAAATGAAATATAATATATATCTGTAAAAAGTTATTACATTTAAGTAAACTTAAATGATTTTCTTGTATTTAAATATTTTATAAATTACTGCAGTAATAAAAAAATTCAGTAAATTCTTTTCTCTCTGCAAACCTTGCTATGGAGGCCACTATAGTTATAAATGTAATATTTGAAGTAAGAATTTTTCTCCTGCAAATAATTTATAATGTTGGATGAATATAATTTAACAAAATATTTTTCTATAAAATATTCTCATTACTATTACAAATTAGGATAATTTGTATGGTGGATTAATTTGGAAGTGTGGATTTAGATGGTAGAAAACTAGTTATTGCAACTTAATAAACATATATCATAATGAAAATTCATGGATACTTGTTTGAATGGCCATAAATTTATCATATTATTTGTTAGCATAATTATCTGAAATTTTCATTGATATTCAGAAAGGACTAGCTATATGATACTTTATGTTGGATATATTTGCTGTACACAAAACTTTGTTGTCAAATGTTCCTATTCCAGTTTAATAGTTTATTGGAAGAAAAAGAAAGCAGTAGGACTTTATTTAATTTAAATGGTAAAAAGTTAAATTTACTTGTATTTATGATTTTGTATACAATGTTTTATTTTAGATGCATATTATTTCATATTTTATGATATATTTTAAAATAATTAGTTTTCAGAATAGCAATTTATCATATTTTAAAATAGTGTTTTCTTTTTACATATAAATTTATTTATAAAGGTATATTCTTATGCTATAAGCTGAATAAGTATTTATATTATTTATTTTATACTTATTTGTTGCCTAATATTAACAGAGCCATATTTGGCAATATTATTGCTCATCTTTCACATCTGTTAGCTATAGTATTTTGTTAAAGATAGTAGATTGTCTTTTTATTTAGGGATGTTTATTTGTCAGTATATTTAGAAATGATAACATTAGTCTCTCAATATTTTGCTAACTTATTTTTCAAAAGAGATAGTTGCATTGTCTCTCTCTTTTATTATTTATGCTCATATGCATATTTTTGGATATAGTTACTTAGGATCTCTCTCTCTTACTTAAGGCAATCCTATTTAACATTTTGTCCCTAATGTGCACTATAATTATTTTTCCTGAGTAGTAACAAAGACCTAGATTTTTTATTATCCCTCAAAAGTACCTGCATTTTTATGAGCTATGCCACCATAATTTTCACCTTGCATTACTTCATTATCTAAAAATGGAATTTGCTTGTAGTTCATAGTATGCTTAGTAATGCATGTATAATATTTTATCTGGCATTTTAATGGTTTTTATCAAGATATTGAAGAATTTCACCCTTATCTCTATAGCATTCTTTGTTGGCTTAGATGTGAATAATTATTTGTAGATTTGTAGATCCTATATTTAAGTTTTGCTAAGAATGAGGACAAAATATGATAAATAATTAATTTTAAAATTTATTTAGGCATCAATAGATAATATACATGTCTTATCATTCCTTCATCACTGGACTAGTAAGCTATTATTATTATTATTATTATTATTGAGTATAAAAAGGGATATAAAGATTATTATAATAGTGTGAATGTATTGATAAGTGAGAAATTTTTTGATAATTAAACAATAGAAAGTTTATTTTTAATTTTCTGGATTATTTTTGCTTAATCCAATTGAATTTTTTTTTAATAAAACATGACGTAAAATTTGTAATCCTATTGACATAAATTTTGAGGAACTAATGTTGTGAAAGCCTTTGACTATATGAACTCAGAATATATTTAGTATTTGTAATTTTGTATTTATTTTTCTGTAGAATGAATATTTGTTTTTGTTATTTAAGAAATTTCTCATAGTTGTTTGTTCATATCATTCCCTTATCAACCAGAAATCATTTCACTTATGAAACAAAATTTAAGTACTTAATAAAATCTTAGAATTACATCTAAGAAAAATGTTCTTCACTTTGGATCACTTTAACTAATTTGATTTACTTATTTATCTATGTTTATTTTTAAATCATTTTCATATTTAAAGATTTCATTTATTATTCTGTGATAAAATTTGATTTTACAAGAATACAGTTCATATTAGATGTCAGAAAGCAATCTTTAACTGAGGTTTAAAGTTTATATCTGTGCTAGAGATAATCTCTAGGTTCGAAAATGATTAGTAATAATCATTAGTGTATTTATCTGAAATGGATGGCATCAAAGTTGTGAGTGGAGGAAGTTTGACAATGGTAAATGAAAATGTAACAATTTACTTTAGATAAATACTTTGCATATAATAAAGATGTATATGAGAGATTGTGTCCTGGGTTAACTGATGAGTGCTGGTTCAGCACGAAATGCATCTTGGGGTCATTTGTCTTTTATTATATCTTTATGTGTATAATTTAAAAAAAATGGGGAAGTATGGAGATGTTTATTATATCTATAAAGATATTACATATGGGACAGAGAAAAGTGAATAATTCTGTGTGTGTAAATTTAAAAAAAAGTCAGATATATTAATCTTTAACTGAGGTTTAAAGTTTATATCTGTGCTAGAGATAATCTCTAGTTTCGAAAATGATTAGTAATAATCATTAGTGTATTTATCAGAAATGGATGGCATCAAAAGTTGTGAGTGGAGGAAGTTTGAAAATGGTAAATGAAAAAGTAACAATTTACTCTAGATAAATACTTTGCATATAATAAAGATATATATGAGAGATAGTGACCTGGACCAACTGACGAGTGCTGGTTCAGCACGAAATGCATCTTGGCAGTCATTTGTCTTTTATTGTTTATTTATATGAATTTAAAAAGAATGGGGAAGTATGGAGGTGTTTATTATTTCTATATTCACATTAGATGTTTAATTAGATTTATTCTAGGATATTTAGAATGACTATAAAATCCCTTAACCATTTTTAATATCTGAGTGTAATCCTAGATTATTTATTATCTTATTCTAAAATTGAGATATCATGCTTTATTTTATTTAAGTTAGTAATAGTATTTTTATTATTATAACTGTGATCATACATTTGCTTAGGGGAAGTGTATGCCTTATTTATTTTATTAACTAAGATTTCATTCAATAATGAATACATCTAAAGCATTAAAATAATTTATTTTGTAATTGAGATCATCTTACCCTGAGAAATATTTAAATTCAATTTTTTGAACTATATTATTTAAATTTATTTTGATAATGAAGAAATTACATTCAAAAGATTGTTTCTTACATGGCAAAAATTTTCAAAAAATATTTCTATATATACATGCTACATCGATGACATATTCATAACAGCATCAGAGGAACTAATAAGGAATACTCAAATAGATCTGAAAGCACAAACCGCTTTAACAAAAAGCAGGGTAGCAGAAGACCTCCAGCACAATATTAAATACCTAGACATTCAAGTTCATAGAGAACCCAGCCAACTAACATATACCATGATAGTCAAGCCATTGGAAATTCAAGGATACATACTCCCAGAATCTAACGCACCCAATGCACACAAATTAGCAGGATTTACATCCTTCCTGCACAGAAATCACAGGCTATATAGATTTGAATCAGATCATAAAAAGAACCTCTTTAACTATACTAAAAAATTAAAAAGCTTTGGATTCATACAGAGCACAATCAACAAAAGGATTAGACAATTTCAAAACAAACTAACAACTGACACAATTAGAAACAATAAACCAAGAATGCTACTACCTTACTTACCATCAATTTCTAGAAACTTTAATAAAATATTTACTGATTTCTTCGAACTAGGATTCCATACATCACCTTCAACTAATAGACTAATAAACAACACAAAAGATCAAATACCCTCTGATCAAATACCACAAGCAGTTTATAAAATTACATGCCCAAGCAACAGATGCAAAGTGGCATATTAGGGAGAGACTTGTGCCAACATCACAACCAGAACCTCTCAATATCACTACTTATATAGAAGAACACTAAACAACACTGGAAGTAAGTCTATATTCCTTGAACACGAAAGAACCATGGGCCATATATTTGAACACACTGTAGCAAAGGCACTGTGCACAGAGTGCAATGATACTAAGCACAAAATAAAAGAAGCATGCTTCATTGCAAATTATGACAATGCAATAAATCGGAAGGAATCATGCTATTCCATCTCTAGAAAATGGACTATATAAAGACATGGAATAAATTTGAATAGATTTGCATAAATTATTACGCGGTCTTTTAAAAATCACAACTCAAACCAACACTCCTAAGATAGACTATGTATATGGAATCTAAAGGTTCCTGAAAGGGCCCAGCCATATAATTCTCTTGAAATTGAGCTTCACTTGTTTGCATAACATGCAATTTGTAACTTATTACTTGAAGGTGAAGTAAAAACAAGAATTTTATTGCAATATTAAGAATTAAATGTATTTTTAACTGATTATGAAGAGATACTTCATCTCTTGATGAATTAAGTGATAATTGTAGTAGATATTTATAGAAGAAAAAATTTAAATGTAACTCAATGGCATATTTTCACAATAAGAAGAGTCTTTTATTGGTGCTAGAGTGAATTGAGATTTCCCTTTCTTTTGAGTTCATAATAATACTGCTTTTATTTTCATATTTTATTATAAAGACTTACCCCTATGTACCTTTTTATTATAGCATATGGAATTTATTTTATAAACCCACTGAGATTAACTATTACATTAGATTTTATCTTGTACAATATGTAGAATATATTGTTGTTTATCCGAGGTTGTGTTTATATGCACCATCAGTTGGTTGGTCGTATCTCGTATCTGATAGCTGTTCATATGTTGCAATTTGATCATTAAATTTGTCTTTCCCTTTGTAGGTTATAGTGCTGATCTGAAGGTGGACCAATGAAAGAGATAGTGAATTCTGACTCTTTTGATGTTTATGTAAACAAAAATATGCTTGTTCAGAGGTTTTGATATAGCTCCATCTATTGATCATAAATGCAAGCGATAGCAAGTTACGTGATTTATAACTTGTTTTTGCTTTTCATAAATGTACCTTTAAAGGTTTTTGCAATGATATATATTGCAGAGGCTTTGACTATGTGGTGAAACTGAACTGATATCAGACCCATGTAGCTATCTGGCTTGTTAGGCTGGGTTTGAAGACATTACGTGTGAAAAATTCATGCTTGCAAACTGATAGGAAGTTGTTGCATAAACGCTTTGTAGTTAGTGTTTAGATCTAGTTTCTAGCCCTATCCTTCACTGATGATAGAAAATTAGCTTGAAATCAGCTGATCTGATGGTGGAGCCAATGAAAGAGATAGTGAATTCTGACTCTTTTGACATTTATGTAAACAAAAATATGCTTTTTCGGAGGTTTTGGTAAAGCTCCATCTATTGATCATAAATGCAAGCAATAGCAAGTTACGTGATTTATAACTTGTTTTTGTTTTTCATATATATATAATTTTTTAAAAACAAATTGAAAAAAAAATTACTTAAAAAAGAACTTTAATATTCCAAAACAAACCTATCTGCCTATCATTTAAGACATTATTTCACAAAAATTGACTTAAAATTTTTAAACCTATTTTTATATTACACTTTATGTCATGCTTAAATTTAATTTAAATTTTCTTTATACAAATTTACTATAATTATTTTCTATTCTGATACCATAATTTTTTAATTCAGACCAAAAATAATTAATTTCTATCCAATACTAAAAAATTTTTACTGAAATACTAATCATTTTTTCAGTCATCATCATCATCATTATTTTCAATCATTATTGATTTACTGCAGGATGAAGGTCTCTCCAAGTTTAATCCATCTCCAATTTTTAGCCTCCCTTCTCTACATTACTCCAGCACACTTCCCTATTTCATCCATACATCTCACACATGGTCCATTTCTAGGTCTTTTACAATCTCTTGGAATCTGGTTTAAGTTTTCAATATTTGTATTCTCAATCATTCTAATCTTATAATTAACATGTTGTTTATCAAAATCACGCTTTTCTTTATTTTGCCATAATATCCTATAAATATAATTTATCCAAACCACTTCAAACACTTTTTAGCAAAACTCTTTATTTGTACATATACATACACCTACCTTTCGACTGACCTGCAGCTTTTTCAGAGCCAGTTTATCTTTTTAATATATCAATATTGCTCAGGAGTTCCTATGAGGTTTGAGCATCATAAATGACATTTGCATCAAGTTTCAAATTCAGTCTCTCTTTCTCTGTACCCAACAATATAGAGTAATTTTTGAAAAGCAAATATATTAAGGAATTCCTGAATCACATATGTTTTTAATTTATGTATGTTTGGGCCAATGTAGTTAGTTTTTCTAGGATCATTTTTACAAACTCCACATATAATTTTATATAGATTATTTAAACTTATTTTTTTTATTTCATTATCATAATTGAGAAAATCAGCCATATTATGTTAGAACTTTCAGCTTTTGCAGTACACCCTTAATTATAAAATTGTTTCAGTTTAATTGTCCATGGTCTGTAATAATAGTTAGACATGAAAACAGAGATAGTATCTTTTGCTAAAATTATGCTGATGTTGATTAGTTATTTCTTGTAGGATAATGTTTTTCAGTAGGTTAATTTTAACTCTACTTCTTATGTCACAGTTTTGACATGCTTCATTTATTATTGTAACAGTTTGAAGTTGGGGTTAATATAAATTCAAATAAAACAGTTAATAAAGTCAAGTACATTTAAATATAACCCACACTCTGATGAAGATGGTCAAAATAACCTTATCATTAAAGATTAAATTATATATACTAATTCCAAAAGTATTTAATTTTTTTTAATATTTAATAATGAATTCAGATTTGCCATTCAATTTACTACAAGAAAAGGCAAATTATTTTTTAAGCCCCATTCAGAAGGCAAATCCAAAAAGATTACAAAATAAGTATATTTTCTTCAACTACACAATTCAAATTTCATTTGCTTGCACTAAAACTTGAATAAATGATCTAATTTCTTTTTCTTGCCTTTCATTACATGAGTCATCATTTTATTAATTATAATTTTTCAAAATAAACTTTTACTAAATATTTAATAGTAATACTAATTCCATACATGTATTTTCTTTTAATTCCTTACAATGGTATAATTTAATTACACATATATATATTAAGTTAAACCACTAAACATCACAGGATCACCATATTTATGCTTGCTCATAACTGTTATTAAAACAGGCAAGACTCTTCATTGATTACTCTTGCTTGCACTGAGAAGCACTACTGTATGGAGACTTTTGCCTGTTTAAATATATATTAAGTACTGTACGCACATGGCAATATACAAATTTACTAATTAATGTATTAGGATCTTTAATTAAATTGTCTTTATTAATTTGTTCACCATTCACCTTTGTAAACCAACTAATCCAAGGAGCAACCGAGCTGATCCTGTTACAGCATATATACTTTCAATCGCTAGTTAAAATTGTGGTATATATTAAATAAGCATGTGAAAAGTACAGTTTGAAATATATATATATATATATTATTATTATTTTTTGTAAATATTTAATATAACTTATGAAGTAAGAAGAGAGATTTTTTTTAATCATAACTGGAAGAATTATATAGCCTTATTTTAAGACTATATCAATGATATTACAGTATTTACATTTTCGTCTTATTTTCCTTGCAATAATTATTGTATGCAATTTGTTCTTATGTTTACAATTGTCACTACCCTTCTGTATGTGAAACATGGATTTGTACATTGATGGTATGATATTTTTCATGTTTGGATGATGATTCTCCTGATATAATTGTTTCCTTTGCAAATGTATTTCACTATATTATTTGTAAATTATGTTTATTTTTATCAGTGCATCTAAACTTTGACTACACCATTCTCAAGCAGGGTAGGTACAAGTTTCTATTCACTTTTAATATCTTGTGAAGGATTATATACATGTTAATAGATATTGTAATTCAATATGGAGCATAATCATCACCAAGGAAAAATTAGCAGTACTACAAATTAATTACAGCTTAGCACTACATTCAACCGGGCAGATCATATTCATAACACTAAATAAAGCCAAATTTCTAAGTGAGGAAGAAAAAGCAGAGAATGAATATATATATATATATATAAAAGGTAGTTAATATTTAATTTGAATAGATTTACATATTTCATTTACATAATAAAACAACACATGAATCTTTTGTTTATCACATAGGTGTTGGTGGCAATAAACTGTGCCTCCATAAATTTTCTTTTTTTGGGGTCATTGTGCTCATTACAAACTATTTGATGTTAAATGGATCAAAGTTGTGACCAGAATTGATTCCATGCTTCAGAAACACTGATTTTATATTGGGGTCTGGTTTTTCATGACTATATATATATATGATAAACAAAGCAAGTTATAAATTTCGTAACCTACTCTCTCTCTCTATATATATATATATATATATGTGTGTGTGTGTGTGCTAACCTAATGGTGCTATTGGTGCAGGATTGAATGTAATAAATTGCATTGCAACTGGGTTCATTGCAACTGATTTTGTAGATTATTTGGAGAGCTTCGTCCAGAAGCAACTTGTCTTTAGTATCGTTTAATAACTAACTAAGATTAAAAGGGGTTCTGAAGCTAACATTAAATGATTTGGAGCAATTTGTCTTTAATCTTGTTGATACACTGCGTGTAAGGCCAATTCATGTAGTATTACTGTTATGGTTCAGAGGTCTAGTGTTTATTGTGGAATAAAAAAAATTGAGAGATCCTATTAAGCAATTTTGATTGTAACCTACCCTGACTAAGACTTTGATGTAATTTTAAGTTTTTACATTTATCAATGCATATTTCACCTTTAGCTCAATTGTGTGACAACCAAACATCAGTCTCAAAGTCAGACCAACCTTTCACACTATAAATATTTATGAAACATACACTTTTCCAAGTAAGCTATATAGTACATATTACAATTTAACTTTATAGACATTGTTTTTAGAGCAACATAAATTTAACTTTATATAAGATGTATTTAAGTAGAAGGGTTTGAACTCAGGATTTTTCGCTATGAATCGTCCACTCTATCTGAATCAACCAATTCACATGATCACATGCATGCAAAAAAGATACATGATCCCCAATATATGTATTTTACACAGAACTAGCATTCATCAGTTGGGCCAGATCATAATCTTCCATACATATATACAGTCAATGCTCAATTTATATTAATCATAGAAATCTTCAAACTTTAATGGGCAGATTTAAATCTTCTTACCCTTCCAACTATTCAATGATTCATTTCATTGTAAAACTAAAGATGGAATGCTTTTGATATGAGTAGACAAATAGACTAAAAAATCTTGAGTTTAAACTCTCTATTTGCATATATAAAAAACATTCGGCATAAGCAAGTTACATCCTGCCTTAGAATTACAATATGTATTTAACTAGAGAGGAGTTGAACTTCAGACTTTCAAGCTCCTTTCAGTGTATTTCACACTTCTATTCATCACATACTACCAAAATATATGATCCAAGACATACAAAAAGAACAATTAATACCCAAGATGCACGATCTGGGCTAATTGATGAATGATGATTCAGCACAAAATATGCATCTTGGGCTCCATTTATCTTTTTTCACAAGTGTTGGATTGTATGTAATGTGCAATTAAATGGAAGTCTAAATCTATTTATATATATCATTCAAATCAATCTTCACAATATTAAGATATTTCACTAATGCCCTCTGTGAATAAAGTCTGAACTTCAAAACAGCTTAACTCAAAAGGCTACTCCTTTTGAGTTTAACTGTTTGAAGTTCAGACTTAATATTTATTCACATAGGGCATAGCTGAAATATCTTGTGAAGGATGATTTGAATGTTTTTTAACTATTTTCAGCTAGCAATATGCATTATGATATTTTCATATATATACATAATTGCTAGAAGAGATGATAATAGGCAGACAATTGAAATCTTAAATCCAAGAGATTGTAAAAGACCCAGAAAGAGACCACATGTGAGATAGATGAATGAAATAAGAAAGTGTGCAGGGGTGATGTGGAGAAGAGAGGCCAGAAATCAGAGAAGATGGATTGAACTTGGAGATTCCTTCATTCTGCAGTGGATTGATAATGGTTGACAATGATGATGATATATATGAAATTAACTTTCTCTAAAAAAATAAATAATGTGCATATGAAGTTAAATTGTAATGTGCTATATGTATTACTTTTACCTAGGAAAAAATATGGTTCAAATCTATCTATAGCATTAGAAGTTGGTCTGACTTTTAGGCTAATGGATGGTTGTGATAGGATTGAGCTAAAAGTGAAAAATGCACTGGTAAAAACAAAACCTTTCATTATGTTAATGTTTTTTTGCAACTTAAGTATATGGATGTATTGATTAGTATTATTTTTCATGGTGAAGTTATAGGAAGGTATTGATTTGCATCAAAGAAGATGAAATATGGCAGTATTTCAGGGTAATGTGGAAAAGAGATGCTCAAGGTCAGAAAAAATGGATTGAACTTGGGAGAGACTTTCATTCCATTGTGGAATGATAATGGTTGAAAACGATGATGATGATTGATCTGAAGCTCATGCCTCTACTAAGAAATATATCCAAACAATGTGCAAAAGTAGTGAAAACATTTTAATGTTGGGTGATAAGCGTAGATGCTTTTGACAACTATTACATCTACCAATTATTTTGTATTTGCACATCAAGGAGAAATAAAATTTTGGTGGAGTATGTGGAAATCTCATTTGAGGGGTTCATTCTAAGCATGTTGTTGCATATACTGGATTTCAGGATATTTTTGCCCATAACTTTTGTGTACAGAGTAATCAAATAAAATGAAAAGAAATTATGATGAAATTAAACTCCAACACCAAATTATTAAAAATACGATTGCAAGATCATAAAATCAATCAACATATTCTTCAATTTGCAAGGTGTAACGCTATAGAATCCATTATTGCAGAATCATACCTTTGATGGATTGTACATGTAAATTGAATGTCCAATATAAGACAGTCCAGAGAAGTGTTTTATGGTAAACTTAAGCATGGTTTCCTTGGAAGACATAAATCCCAATCTATGTTATAAGGATTATGGCCAAGACATTCTAAGAAAAGAGCAATGTCCATTGTTTCCATTGGTAAAATGAGTCGGAGAATAGAATACATTCAATAGCTACAATTAGACATGGTTGAAATATTTATGAAAGAAAAGACTTTTGCTGAAGAATTTAAGATAGCATTGCCAACTATCAAACAGAAAAATAGACCAGCATATTTTATCATCATTTTCAGCCATTATCAATTCACAGCAGGATAAAGTTCTCTCCAAGTTCAAATCATCTTCTTCAATTTTTAATCTTTCTTCTCCCCATCACCTTCATCCATCTTACATGTGGTCTTTTTCTAAATCTTTACAATCTCTTGGAATCTAGTTTATGATTTTAACTGTTCATCTATTGTCATCTCTTTTAGCAATATGTCCAGCCCAATTCTTCAACGGTCCCCAATATAAGTATTTCATGCAGAACTAGCCCTCATCAGTTGGCCAGATCATAACCTCCCACACATATGCACAATCAGTGCTCAGTTTATATTAAGATAGCAATTCTTTAAACTTTACAAGACAAGCTTCAAACTTCTCACACTTCCAATTATTCAACCACCCATTTTATTGAAAACTGAAGATGTAATGCTCAAAGCGTTTATTGGATTTGATATTGTAGTCATACCCATGTAGACATCATATTATCTAACCCCTCATATTATTACCAGACCACTATGTATTCATATATATTAATAGTAGAGTGATGAGCTGAAGTTATACAATAATGGTTTCCAAGGCAATATGTAATTTGCTTATACTGAATATTTCTTATACTTATATATTTACATAAAAGTTATTCTTTTTTTTCACAGATTGAGTAATTAATTGTTGTCATCATCGTCAACCATTATCAATCCACTGCAGGATGAAGGTCTCTCCAAGTTCAATCCATCTTTTCCTATCTTTAGCTTCTCTTCTCCACATCACCCCTGCACACTTTCTTATTTTATCCACCCATCTCACATGTGGTCTCTTTCTGGGTCTTTTAATTGTTGTATAAACTAATAATTAAATAAGTTATAGAATTTTTATGAATTTTAATTATATATATTAAATTATAATGTTTATATATATACAAGGACATTTTTATGAATGTCTTGCTAAAAATTATATTAATATTGAACTAAATCTATGTACTAATTTAAAGTACGTGCATAATTTAGGATTACTATATCATTTCTCTTCTTTTGCCACATCATTTATTTTGTCTGGACAGACTCTCTTTTCTTTGGGCACATCGTTTACTTTTGTCTGGACACATATATCTTTGACCCTACCCACTTTAGATAATATATCAATGATTATTACTAATCATTTATACTATGTTCCAATTATGAATTTTGAATGCAGTGGGTTTATTATTATTTTACTTGATGAATATATAATGTTTGTTATGAAAGAGTTTTTTTTTATATACAAAGTTTTGTATATATATATTCTACAAAGATTTTAAAGATTTTTAGCCTATAGGAATTAGTTTTGTTATCTGATACGTAACTGTCTGTAATACTTTACCGTTTAAATTTTGGAAGTAGCCATTTTGCTGTGCTTTCTGATGAAAACCAGTCTTCTGGTTGAAATATTAAAGCAGTTTTATAGAGAAGTAATTGTATGTTTTATTATGTTTTCATTTTTTCTTTAGTTAGTTTGTATATTTATTATTTTCATATATATATATATCTTTTAAATAGCTTATTTCAGGATAACATCTCTTCAATCACTCCTTTCCTCTCTTAGAACAGTTCAGTGAAAAGAAATATATATATTTTACCAAACATGTGAGAGTGGGTGGAGTTGTGGCTTAAAATAGCTAGATACCCATTTTTCTAATATTATGTGGTTAATTAGTTTGGTAGGAACTAGCTATTTGAAAAAAAAAAAGAATTCTAAGACTGTTTAAAACCTGATTTTTTTTTAAGTTTGCATGGCTGAGATTCAAACTCATGTCATAGGCATAGCTGGATGAATACATTACTATTATATTATGAGATACATGAGCTTGTATTTATATATGTGTACTAATATCAGTACTATATTACAATATCTGTTTTATTTACTTGTAACATTGTTGCTATTTTTATACCTAGATGTAATGAAAGACATGGGAATCACGATCTCTCAACAATCTATAAACATGAATACAAACATTTATATACATCATCTTTAAATACATGGTTATATCTGCTATACATACCAAATAAAGGATAAAAATAAAATGAGATTGATAAATATGAAATGCACATAACATTTCAAACATTGCAATAGTAAAATAGAAAAGACAAAAAAAAATATCTTAAACAGTCTTCTCTTTTTCTTCCGAATACAGTCTTCTCTTTTTCTTCCGAATAAAATGATTTTCTTTAATTACAAGTTTGACCTCTTTAACAACTATTTATCCTGTCTCTTATTCAAGAAGGATTCCAAATGATCACATATATATCCTCACTAGGATATTGGAGATTTTCCATAATAATAAGTTTGCATTTGATAAAATAATACAACAGGATGGCGAATTCTCTTTGAAATATAAGAAACATCATGTTGACTTTACAACAGAAGGAGCCTTTTATCAATATGTCATAATTTTGTGAAGATTGAATTAAAGAACAAATTGAATGTATCTCACAATGAAAAACATATATTAAAGTTGCATCCAAACAAAAGGGTTTTTTATATTTTATATAGGCAAACAATAGTCATGACAGGTAAGTTATAAATGTGCAATATAAATGAATTATATTAAATAGGTTGCAAACATATACATCAGAGTGGGTATATAAATATGGCAAATTTAATGTAAACTAATGCATATATTCAAATATAATAATTTTCTAGAATAAGATACTATAAAGTAAAGCATATATTTGAATATGGGTATAAAATAAGCAACATATAATAAATATGAATCCTTAACTATATTTTATGATGAGTTATAAACACCCTGGTCATAAATTAATCAAATAAAATCAGTATAGATCATGGCACAATAAGATAATAAGTTTCTAATTTCATATAAAACATTATAAGACTGAATGAAATTGAAAAAGTTCGCAATAAGACATATAATACCTTGAATTGCATTGTCGAAGTTTCAGCTCCTGCCTCTACAGAGAAATTGCTTTCTTTTCCTTCATTTGTAGAAATTTAGAGATATTAAAATAAAATAGGACAATTTGATGAAAAATTGACTGCTTGGATAAGTTTTCTTTCTAGCAGCACATATTGCATGTTCTCCAAAACAATTAAAACATAAATAACTTGGTTGTAAATTCAGCAATTGAATATAATAATATAACCAATTGATGGTAGTGATGAAGTGACCACTTTGCTTTCAAAACTGCCCTTTTATATTCATTTTAGAGTAACATGTGATTCCAATTAGGGTAATTAACAGAAGGGGGGTTCTAATAATTAACAGGAATGTAGAACATTTACGTGAGAAATGATTTACAAATAATTTAAATAACTACAGAGAAAATGATTTCAAGTGTTTTCTTTTACAGTAAAAATTATATATATCTGAATTATTTGTTAATCGAAACATTTGAAATTAAAGCTATCTAACTATGAATGGTAACAAAAGGAAAAAAATAATTCTTATTTATTTATTTATTTTTTAATAGGAGGTTGATAAATTTATGAAAGTTAAGCTTAACTTCTCAAAATCAATGTTTGGGAAGGTAACAACTTGGTATTGACATATTTCTAAATAAATAAAAATGCAATCATAACCTTTTAATATATAAATAGAGCAATTAAGTTACTTAATTAAGTTAATAGAGATAATAGTCACTAACCTTTTAGAATTATAACAAAAAAAATTTTTTTAGATATTAGATCGTACATGTATTTATTTTTCATACAAAATAAATGGTCACAGTCTTACACTATAGTTGTATTTCAATATTATATACTTTTATGCCTGTAAACTATCTAAATAGTTTAATTGTATATGAAAACCAAATTTTTTAAAATATATATATGTTAAAGCGTTGACCGGAAGCGAATCCAGGCCAGCTGCTTGGAAGGCAGCTATGCTAATCTCTAGGCCATCAATGCTTGACATGAAAACCAAAGTTGTTATCATTATATATGATATAAATTATTATTTATATAAATGCTGAGGCAAAGGACTTTGTTATTTCTAAATTTAAAATGTTGGAATAAATTGTGCTGAGGATATAGCTATCAAATGTATTTTTTAATCGTAATCACTACTGTCTGGTTATTTCAATTTATCTTTAATTAGTGAATTTAATATGCATGCTAACAAAAATGTAAAGTCTATGTTGAAGGACTAATTATACCCTTTTTTTTATTTTAAAAAGTACTTATGTTTTATAAAATTTGACCATTTCTGAAGTATAATAAAATAATTAAAAGTCCAGTTGCTTAAGGTGTCATATGACATTTGAACATTACAAATACAGGCTAAGCTTCAAACAAAAACTACTTTACCACTATAATAAACAGTAATAAACAAAAGTATCATTAATTTTAAATCTTACATAGAAACTAAATGTTCATGGGAAGAGTTTTTTTTTTTTTCTTAAATTATTTTGCTAAGATAAGCATTCAATTGGGGGGGGGGGATATTTCCAAAACTGAAGGACTCTTTTTCTCTCTGTTAAACACCAAAGTAGTTATTGATCAATGGCCTATGCATCTATTCTGTTGAAAAATATTTATTTATAATAATATAACTCAAACATATTGCTAAATATGATATTTATATTATTTTCTGTTCAATCAACTTTAAAAAGCACATTAAACACACTATTCTAAAATTATATTTAAAAGTAAGTCACTATTTTTTGAAGTAAAATTAATTAAAATAGAAGATAAAGTTAATGAATCAACATAATCTATTTGAACTTATTAATATATATATATATATATGAAAAACAAAAACAAGTTATTCACATAACTTGCTATCACTTGTTATTTATGATCAATAGATGGCGTTTTACCAAAACCACCGAAACAAGTGTAAAATTTGTTTACATAAACGACAAAAAAGTCAGAATTAACTATCTCTTTCATTTTCCCACCCTCATATCAGCTGATTTTAAGCTAATTTGCTATCATCAGTGAAGGATAGAGTTAGAAACTAGATCTAAACACTGACTCCAAGTGTTTATGGAAAACGTTTTTATCAGTTTGCAAGCGTGAATTTTTTAGACTGGTAAAGTCTTCAAACTCAGCCTAACAAGCCAGATATCTATATGAGTCTGATCTCAGTTCAGTTTCACCACATAGTCAAAGTCTCTGCAATATATATCATTGTAAGAAACCTTTAAAGGTACATTTATGAAAAACAAAAACAAGTTATTCTATTGATCATAAATAACAAGTGATAGCAAGGTACGTGAATAACTTGTTTTGTTTTTCATAAATGTACCTTTAAAGGTTTCTTGCAATGATATATATTGCAGAGACTTTGACTATGTGGTGAAACTGAAGTGAGATCAGATCCATATAGATATCTGGCTTGTTAGGCTGAGTTTGAAGACTTTACCGGTCTGAAAAATTCACGCTTGCAAACTGATAGAAACGTTTTTCATAAACACTTGGAGTCAGTGTTTAGATCTAGTTTCTAACTCTATCCTTCACTGATGATAGCAAATTAGCTTGAAATCAGCTGATCTGAGAGTGAGCAAATGAAAGAGATAGTTAATTCTGACTCTTTTGTCATTTATGTAAACAAATTTTACACTTGTTTCGGTGGTTTTGGTAAAATGCCATCTATTGATCATATATATATATATATATATATAATCAAAATAATCTGTAATAAACTCTACAGTATTCAATACACAAATATAAAAGAGTCAATAAAAGCTAAAGCAAGTTTACAGCAATGTATACCATCCTCAGTAGCCTTTAGCAATTAAATTTTTTTCCCATATGTCATAGCATCGGTTGGGAGGTGAACCTGTAACAACCATCTGCAAACAACTGCTTGCTTGCAAGGCGGCTGCGCTGACCTCTCGGCTAACAACACTTGACAGCAAGTCACACAATACCACCATGTTCATGTGTGTGTCATGTCACTTTAATGAGATTTTTTTATTGTGTAAATGTTAACTGTTAAATGCTACTAAGGATGGCATTTAGTGCTGTAAGCTGGATATAGCTATTATTGACTTTTTTTGTATTTGTGTATTGAATATTGTAAAGGTTATTCCAGAGTATTTTGATTATTATATATATATTCTGGAATAATCTGTCTTAATTATAAATTTATTTAATTCACATTAATTACGTAAGTAATATTTACCAAAGCAATAAACCTAAAGCATGTGCGGTTGAAAATGTGAAGGTAGGGATCTCTACAGTTCTTAACCACAAGCTTACGCATTGCCTTGGTAAATAATTTGTCTTGTAAATTTTGGTGGAACTCAAAAGGTGTTTTTATAAAAAAAAAATAATAATGTTTCATAATTGATACTAAATGCCTAAAGTATATTTCAAATAACTAAATTTTGCAAGTTGACATTACAAATATTACATGCACAACATATCACTAGTTTACAATCACTCCGCACATATTAAAAATAATAATCCATTCTTATTCCACTAACTGGGACATATATTTCATTTTATGCTACATGTACTTTTACAACTAATTGGATCTTGTAATGTTTTGAAAACAAATACAAGCAAAGGTTTCACATTTTAGAACAAGATAGTTATCATTAATCTAACCTAAGTTTTGATGTGTTTTTTTTTTTTTTGATACTCTGAAATTTTATATTTTTGTCACAAAAAAGTCATCCACTGAATATAAAAAAAATATGATCATAAATTTAGTAAGATTTATTTATATTGTATCTATTCAACTACATATTTAATTCATTAAAAAGAAACTAAAAGATTTTGGTAAATTTGTGTTTATGAGCAAATGATTTCAAACTTCACGTGTCCTAATGTAAAAAAATGTAAGAGAAGAAATGTAAAGAATTATTTGATCAAGAATGTAACAATTTTATAATGAAAGTAAAATAGTCACATAAGTATCCTCTAAAGACTTAGTCAAGGTGATAAAAGTAGTGGTAAATTTCTTTTGTTCTTTCTTGTTATTCAATTAAATACTAGACTGGTAAATATTAAATAACTTTTGTAGTTTGTGGAACTTATGGAAAATTATCATATGAATAGTTTGTTTTTGAATGTGAATTCAAAACTGTTGCTCAATTTTTTATTACTTTTAATAATATCCCATAATACTAAGGTCCGACTTGGGCGCAGAAGATCGAGGATCGATTTTGAAGCTCAAACTTCTTATGAATTGTCAGATGATAAAGCCATTAGCATTTTTTATATATGAGATCAAAAAAGAAAGAAAGAAAGGAAGGAAGGAAGGAAGAAAGGAAGGAAGGAAAGAAGAAAAAAAGGAAAGAAATAAGGAAGAAATAAAGAAAGGAAGGAAGGAAGAAAAGAAGACAGAAAGAAAGGAAGTAAAGAAAGAAAGAAGGAAGGTAAGAAGGAAGAAAGGAAGGAAGGTAAGAAAGAAGAAAAAAAGAATCTACTGAAACTATAAAAGGAATTTGCAATTGATTATTTTATTATCATTTTTTCTTATCGAACATCATCGTATTATATTATTTTAAAAATGCAATTTTATACTTAATAATGTTGATAGTCTGTTATCTTATAATGGCTGTGTGTTAATGATAGATCAAGTCCCCATCCCACCAAAATGCCATGATCATGTGCTTGGTTTACTACATCAGGATCATCTTGGAATTACAATTATATAAGCTCTGGCTCGATCAAATGTTTGCCAGCCAAATCTGAGTGATAAATTAGGCTATTTTTTTTATTATTATCCATGTTTCAACTAGCTGGGTGCTTTGTCCTTGACTATGATAAAATTTTACATTTTTTTTCATAATTTACAATTTATAATAAATATAATAATTTTTATGTGACATACATATAAATTTAAAATTATAAAACAATGACTTAATACAGATATGGAAATGTATGTTGATAAGTACATATGTGGGTTCATATACATGTATGTGAATGGATATTTATATATTTTTGTTCAAGTATTTTGTACTTTATTATAAATGATTTTATGTATATTACAAAACTATAGGCCATATAAAAAAAAATCCATGGATCTAAAAAAGTCTATTCGCTAATAGAAAGATTGCAGGAAAAAGAAGTGTTAAAAAGAATAAAATGTGCAGCTGTGTTTTTAAAGCAATGTAATATAGAAGGGATTTTAATTGCACATTGCAATTATTAAGAAATGACTTTTCAAAATTTAACTTGAAACAAAATAAGTTACTAGAAAATGAAATACAATAAGATATAAATTATTTGAACATTAATAACTTAAACTGTCATTTATATGAACCAATACCATTTATGTTTTTGAAAACAATCTAATAATTACTTTTAATGCCTGGTTATTAGGATGACATTATTTTTGCATTTAATGCCTTAATTTCTAATTCTTTATTCAAAGATATGCCATAATGTTAGTTTAATAATAGATTTATTGGTACTTACGTATTATCCTTCCAGGAAGCTTATGAGACTTTTTCTTTTTAAAATTATCCATTTTCAGGGTATTCAAATATTTGTTTATATATTTTTTCTCAAAATTATTTTACCAAATATGTGTTACTTCTTAAGTTTAAAAAATATTAAGAAATCAATTATAAATTTCTGTTAAGTTTAAAACCTATTAATAAACTTCTTATAAATTCCATTCACAAGACTTAATTTATTTTTTCTTATACCTATTGTAATGCACAAATGTTAACACATTGTGAACACTGTCATAATTCTTTTTCGTTTAGCATAAGATTGTCATTGAACATCTTTCTGTTTTTTGGAGCATTCTGCCAAAAGGATTAAAATGTGGGATCTTCCATTGACAGAAGGACATGCAGTAGAGTATTTCCAAAATGACAGGATTTTAACCAACATAGAGAATACTTCCACAGCAGTGATTGTTCAAGAACTGGTGCAGAGAGACTGGTGAATGCTTTATCATAACTGTTCCAGGTTTGCTGTGGTTATATTAATTTTATTTTAATTACAATCAGTTGTGGTACTTTGGTGTAATTTCTTATATTTTATAATAATAAAATAAAATATTAAATACGACAGTTTCTAGTTAGCCATATTGTTTTCAAGATTTATTCGATGCCCCTGAAAATGGATAATTAAAAAAAATGTCTGGCAATCTTTATGCAAAGGGATAAATAATATGTAACTGCCTATATATCATAAAAAAGAATGATTTTTTTAAAAAAAATCATGAAAATATTTGGAAAGTTTGAAAAAAAGAATTTGAGATTTCATTTTTTTATTATTAATAAATTTATTAGTTAAAATATAAATTTTATATGCAAAACTAAAAATAATTTTAAAAACAGTCATTTTGTGGTCTGCTGAAACACAACTTTTTTGACTGAATATATGGTATCTGAAATATTTTTGGGAAGTTCAATAGAAGAATTTGAATGTTGATGTTACAGATGCTTTAAAACCATATTACATGTGCCCTAAAATTAATATTTATGAATAACTAAAATTTCATATGCTAATGACAAAATGAATGGTTTTTTTTCTTACAATTTTTTATCTTATTTACAAATAAAATATTATTGTAAAAGAAAGAGTGAGAGTAAAATATTAATAATTTTTTAACATTATTAATAATTTTATAACATTATTATTATTTTTAATTATATATATAAGTCTTATAATTTATTAATAAATCAATAAATTAAACACCCCTTTATTTTATTTGGTTGCACTTTTACTTATCTAAGTTTTTATATTGTTAACTTTATTTAGAACTATTTCCTTTATATTTTACTTTGGAAGACTTTCTATGTTCTAATTCAAGCGTGGGTATAGTTTGCTTCTTTAAAATATTTTGGTTACTATTTACATTATCATTTCCTGAAGTAATAATATTTATAAATATTTCATATTTCAAAATATATCTAGTAATAATCTTATCTAATTACAATTTCACAAAGTTAAGTATTTTTATGCAGATTAAAGATTATCTGAATTATATGATTTGCCAAACCATCTTCTGTCAAATTATTTTTGTGTAATCCCCATTCTACTGTACAATACGCACAGAAAGAGAAATTGGAACAGACAAAGATAAAATGTTAAATTGAAAATATATCTACGTTATAATCCAAACTGGATATTTTATTATAAAAAAAATTAGCGTCATGTGCAACTTTTGTTAATCCATTGCAAATTAAAACCAATTCCAAACACTACTCTTTTCTGCTTTACAGCTTATGCACTTTGTATATTATACATAATTGCAAAAGATGAAACATTTGTAATATATACATATTGAGATTTGGAAGTGGTCCAGCCATGTATATATTATTTTATTATTTGTACTTAAAATATTATACTGAATAATCTTTATATCAAGTTTAAAGAGATTAAAATTAAGCGCTGTTTGGTTCACTAGCCTGTAGAGAAATTTATGAATGAAACCCAATTGGCCAACTTTATCTTAGCAAGATTACATTGCACAACGACTCTCATTTTGTCAAAATTTAATACATTTAAATATATATACGCTTTAATTGTTAGTTATTTTGAAAATTTATTTATCTGACAATGAAACAAATTTGACTTATTTCATAGTTTTAAACTATTAAAACTTAATCACAATGCAAAACAAACAAGAATATTTATTTTATATTTTTGGTATGATTACTAAGGCTAATATTATGTTGATATCCCTGCGAAAATTTGTTTTTAATGCTTAATCTAAATTTCTATTAATGTTATATCGCTGTGCAAACTTATTAAAAAGTTTTCCCATTTATAAAATAATATTTTAAATTAATCGATCCTACCTTCATTTTCTATTTTCTAATCTTTTTTTGCCCCTCAATTTCTCATATCCTCAAAACTGTTCAGCACATCAGTTAAAGGAAAAGTTCAAAAGATGTTTTGATTTGAGGGGATCGGTGCGCTCACTAACAGCAGACTGTCCACATACTCAACATACTATAAGTCTGAGTTAGTATTGGACCATCATGCATTATCTTGTCATAGGAAGTTTTCCAGCTTTCTTTGCAATGCTGCATTCACCTGAGGGCATGAAAACGCGCTTTTCTTCGTAGCCATGTTTCACGCTTGGTTGGCTAATTCTTGTGTGGGTAACATTACACAAAAGTTCATCAGAATCACGTTTCTGCCTTAGTGCTTTTAATATATTTGTGTGTGCGTGCATTTATACAGAGAAAAATATCTGCCAAAAAGTAATTAAAGAAAACACTATTATTTTCTCACTGCTTGTTCCAAGGAGGGTTGGATCTTGTAAATGATTAGCAGTTAAGAATAGATGAATGAAAAGCTTTAATTGTTCTACGTTAAGCTTGTTAGCGGAAAACCAACAGAGAATTGAGAGAGAGAGCAAGATTTGCGATGGTATTATTTTTACGAGCCCCCCCCCCCCCCCACGATTTAAAGATGCGCTTTTCCTTTATAAACATTTTGCTTTAATCAAAATTACGGAATTAATTCCTAAATCAGTAGTAACAAACAACTTCCATAAATCTTAGGGGTAATTCCCACCAACCTTTTCTAAAACTTTACAAGTTTGCCCGAAGCAACTTTAAAAATATTAACAAAGTGGAAATCAATACGCAATTCTCCGAGTGAAAAAAAAGATTTCCGGTTTTGAGTTCCAAATTGCATAAAAGTGAAATCGCGAAAATGATATCATTTATGAAAAAAAAAAAAAGATACACAAAAATATATAAATATGTAATTAAAAGTTTATTTCCATGGTTATCGATTTTAAAGGACAGACTAAAAAATGTAAGGAGTAATTTATATATACGGAATGATTCGAATAATACTTTCTAGAAATAAAAGTCCTTCAAAGCGAGTTCCTGTGAAAACTCTATTATTTATTACAAATTTAAAATAGTCTTTATAACACTATTGTATGTTGTAGTAATCAAAAGTGGTGTATTTATAGCTTTGGCATATGTTTCCCCACATATGAGGGTCATTCTACATGCTAGAATTCCTGTACACAAATAGGGGTAACTTTGAGAGTTGTGAAGGCTTTCGATGTCCTGACCTGACCCGATTTCTGCACGAAAATGATAATTCATAGTATTGTCATAATGCGGGATGGTCCTCGTGCCTTGAATAAAAAGGAGGTTGGCCCATATTCACTTCCCGGTTTAGTTTTCATCTTCCATGAGAATCTCACTTTTCATTCCAGTAGTGAGAGAGAATTCCTGGCTTTCGCAAGAAGAATCTGATTTCAGTTTTCATTTCATTCAAGACAGATGAGTTTGAAATAGGAATGTAGGTGAAAACATCTTGGTTTGCAACAATAAACTACACAATAATTAAAAATAAATTTCGTAAATATATATTCTTTTAAATATAAGTACAAATTTGTAAATTTGTAAACTTTATATAGCATATAAAAATATATCAGACTTAAGCACACACTATATATATATATAAATAGTCAAAATAAGAGTCATAGATTACATGACCCTATCTCTTAAGCTTGTAAGTTATAAACAATGATGATTTCCAATTCCTCTACAAGCTTTGTGATAAATGCTTAGCCAGAGCCAGCACTTAAGATATCTATATATATATATATAGTTTATTTTTAATATTTGAATAAGTCTAATTAATTTATATTCTTGGAACTTTAGATGTAATTATAAGGGATTTGAATACATATTTTCAAGCTCCATTCAGCTATCCACTCTATCCCATACAATCGATACACATGACCACACACGTGTGAAATGATAAATAAACTCCAATATCCGTATTTCGTGCTGAACCAGCAGTCATCAGTTGGTCCAGATCATCATTTCCTAAGTATACATATAATCAGTGTTGAGTTTATTTTAATTATAGCAAATCTTCAAACTTTAATGACAGGCTTCAATCTACTCCACCCTCCAACTCTTCGCCATCAATACCATTGAAAATCTGATGATGGAATGCCCAAATCCCTTGTTAATGCCAATATTATTGTCATACTCATGATGACCTCAAGTCACTGACTGTTTTCTATAACATTTCTAATGTAATGCTACTAGCTCTACTGGTCTTGTATTTTAGTAGTGTTCTCAAGTTGGATGTGACATCTGTTTTATTGATGAACATGGTATATTTATTATGGATGTTTTGGATCAAATTTTGTATTGTGACTCTTCTATGTAACTCTTCTATCTCTGTTTAATATTTTTTGCTTAAGGTAGGATGACCATTTGTATTTTTTTTTGGCAAATTTACTTATAATAGAGGCTTTCTTTGACCTCATGAGTCCTCTGAAGGGAGTGATTCATGTTTTTCTAGATATTCTTGCAAGTTTTCTGCTAAGTTCCTGCTTTTTCTTTTAAAGTTGCTATTAGAATTTCATGATTGTTTTATTTTGGTCCAATTTTTTTGGATCCTTTATTGTTTTTTTTTTTTACCCATAATTGATTGAATTCTCCATCAGTTGCACCTATGATATTAAATATAGTTCTATATACTCTACACAAACTTTTCATAGAAGTCATTTATAATCTATTTTATAGTATCTACTCCTGCATTATTTTCAAGTCATTTTTAACTATTATCAATCTGTAATATTATGGTTTTTCCAAATTTATTCCACTTTCTCCGATGCATAGTTTTTGATACTTGTGAGTTTTCAAATACACCAAGATGGCAGCCTGTACTTTTGATAAGTATAGTTTCGAGAGCCTATAATCTACCAAAGTTGTATTAATTGTTAAATTAAAACAAAATTAATAAATTGATTGTTAAATTTGAAAAAAAGGAATAAACTCCATTAAATTTTATTAAGAAGCTTTATTTCAATTTTCTTTTTTAATTATATTATAACATGGGAAGCGTGACGACATGACATCGTACTTTGGTTCAATTCAACATGTTTCTTTATGTCGGAAGTTTTTTAGTAAATTCTCTAATGATAAAAATTTGGACCTTTAACATGATGCAGTGGATTATTTTCAATAGTTCAGGACCTTGCCCTCTCAAAAAGTATGCTTTAATGGTCACAATATGATTGCATGCTGCCGACATAAATAAAGTGAAAATATTGTATTTACTTTTCCATTTTTTATTAATGAGTTAATCCCCCCCCCCCCCAAAAAAAAAGAAAGTAAACTGTAAATATTGTAATTAATTTTTCCACAATGATTTCTTTTTTTTAAAAAATAACAGTAATAACAGATAAAACATAATTATAAATACGATGGTATTTCTTAGCAGACATTTCTTTTATAAACATTTTTTGGGGGTTGTCAAAATTGTAGATTTATCAAAAATATGGGATGCCACCTTGGTTTATTTTAAAAAACAGAAGTACTAGTTTGTTTTTTTCTGCATGATTCCAGCAAACTTTCTTATTTCATTCAGCCATCTCACACTTGATCTTTTTTAGATCTTTCATAGTTCAAAATTATCTTGAGATCCAATTTAAGACATTTTTTATCTGTTGTGATTGTTTTTAAGCATATGTTCAGCCTAATTCCATATCAGCCTTTTAATTTTTCTATGATATCACTGGTACTCATCCTTTTTCTCAATCCTGTTTTACTTTTCATATCTCTGTAATAGTCATCACATAATCTCTCACTTTCTTTGTCATACAAAATCACTGTATTGCTTTTCTATTCACTGCTTCACTCTGATATTTATAAATAGGCAATAGTTAAACCCACATATTAAAGAATGTTAATGATTTTTATTAATTAATCATTAGACTGGAGATTATCCAATAATAAATTATATTTCTGTGGTGTAATTTTCACTGTACCACTCTTACACAAAGTAGGGACTGGTTTCTATCCATTATTAATACCTTGTAGAAGCATGTAATCATAAACACATGACCAAAGACATGTGAAAAATACCTATGGTTACCAAGATGCACATTTCATGCTGAACCAGTACTTGTCAGTTAGTCCAGATCACACAATCTCTTATACACATCTTTATCATTGTGTTCAGTATATATATATATATATATATACTGAACATATATATATATATATATATATATATATATATAAGAAATTGTCTAAGAATCATATAATGAAAATTACACTACAGAAATATTATTCATTATTGGACAATTAATAAAAATTATTAATATACTTTCATTAAGCGATTTGTGTCAAAGTTGTGAGGGCAGCACATTTAATATGTATCAATTAAACTGTACTATTTTTCTATCTATACCTACACTGAACAATGATAAAGATATGTGTAAGAGATTGTATGGTATGTGCCAACTGACAAGCACTGTTTCAGCTAGAAATGTATATCTTGGGAATCACAATCTTTTTTACATGTCTTTGGTCATATGTTTACGATTACATCCCTCCACAAGGTGTTAAAAGTGGATAGAAACCAGTTTCTATCTTGGATAAGAATGGTTAAGTGAAAATTACACTACGGAAATATTATACACTTATTAAAGACTTTTGTTATTAAGCACAAAGACATATTTGCCTTTTATATAATTACTATCAAAAGCGATCTAGGATTAATTGCATCAATTGTTTCCCTCAATATTAATTTCTATTTGTTAACTTCTAATTCAGTACTATCAGTATTTATTTTCTTGATATTAAAAAAGCTCTTGTTTTTTTAAGAATATAATATGGTCTGCTTTGAAAAAAAATAATCAGAGTATATAATATCATAAATTCGTTATAATTTCGTATATATAATTATATATTGAAGTGATATTTATATATGCTTCCTATCTGTAATTTAAACAATTTGAAGGGATTTTAAAAAGGTATTTGTTGATTAGATACACATGCCACTTGATGGCATGATTTGTGTTAAAACACATAAAAACATTGTTTACATGGCTGACCGTATTTTATGGTCATGATTTATGTGTTAAAACACATAAAAAACACCATTGAAATATGCAGCTGGCTGTATTTTCACAGCCATGTGTTACATGCATGCAACAGTTTTGTTGTACTACACATTGCAGGCCACATTGTCACATCACACTAAATTATTTCTGGGAATTTGCACACTTTACACTTGTTTTCAGTATCATGTGAGGGTGTGTGTCTTTCAATTATATAAAAATCATTAATCATAAATATTTTTTTTTTATTGAAATCATATGATTTGACTAACCAATAATTATCAGAGGGTTTACACACTTCTGTAGTCAAGTTTTAAGATAAAAAACCTTATCAAAAGGTATGTCTGAACATACTTTGAAGTAGGTAACACATCAAATAACGTATTCTCGATATATTCTCGATAACTTCAATGAGACCAACAACATGGCTCAGGAAAACCCAGACATTGTACGATTCTTTCATCTACCAACAACAGAAGCAAATTTTGGTTTGATGGGTCCAGAATACCATTTGTTCAAGCTATACATCTGTTATATTACTGGAGCCATGAACAGCTGGTTTTTTAATTTGTTGACCTTTATAGTAAAAGAGAAATTGTAATAAGGTTTAAGTTTATTGATATTTTTTTTTAAAAAATGGAACCAAAAAAAAATAGCCTAATAAGTTTTCCAAAAAAAAAAAAAAGTGTAATAAGTTTTAAATTTGTTGATGTTTTAAAAATTAAAAAAAGTGGTACCAAAAATAAAAGTGTAATAAGTTTTAAAAAATACAGCCTGAGAATGATAATCTTTTATAGTTTTTGCGTAGCAACGATGCCATCAAGCGGGATATGTGTCTAATCAACTATTACCTTTAAAAATAAATGTTTTAAATAATTTTGATTATATATATATATATATATATATATGCAAAACCATACAGTACTAGATAAATTCAAAATTTTTACCAAAATCCTTACACAACCATGGTTTCATCTACTACAAATAGACCTTCTCAAGTGAAAATCAACCTAAAGGAAAACATATATATATACAAACAAACAAACCTTCCCATAATTCATTTCAAACTCCACCTTCCCTTAATATCAAAAGAAGTCTTCATAAGATTGATAGCCTCAGAATCAAGGAGTTTTATCATCAAAGTCTCCTTTATTCTTCTTTTTAACTCATTCTTTTCATAAAAAATAACCGAAGCATTGTCAAACAATATTCTATGACCTGTATTCAATTCATGAATATATAAAGCTGAGTTAAGATACCTATGTTTAACTCTACTTATATGAACCTTAACCCTTTCCTTAAGGCTAAATTTACTCTGGCCTACATAAAATTTTACCACAACTACATGGAATTTTATAAACAATACCAGGAATAGACCTACTATCAATAGACTGCTTAGAACCATTAAGTAATGAATTCAAATCAGAACCTTTCCTCCATGCAACCTTCTTTCCACCTAACAAATGACTATTCCTATAAACCAAATTATAAATTGATGCTTTAAATGGTAAAGACATATAATCATCATCCTTACCAACAAAATTCTTATCATCCAAATCACGACTATAAACATTATTATTAAATACCACTTTTTTAATAAAATCATGACTATAACCTAATTCTACATATTCAGCAGCAAATTGACTTTTTTGAATATCAGCATCATTATTAAAATTATTAAGCCTTCTATTCCGACAACAAAAATTCAACAAAGACATTTTTTTATGTATAAAAGGCTGATAACTATCAGGCCTAATCATATTTCTCAAATTTTTAGGTTTTATAAAATGACTACAAAACAAAACATCATTAACCTTCTCAACATTTAAATCTAAAAACTTTAATTTTACAAAATCAAAACCACCCCCCTCAATTGTAAACTTAATATTAGAATCAAAACCATTCAATCCACATAAAAACTCTTCTAATTTCTCTTTCTGAATAACAAACAAACAATCATCAACATACCTAACAAATAATTTAATAGAACCTGAAAACATATTAATAATACTACACTCCAAATAATCAATATAGACAGCACACATCAATGGAGAAATGACATAACCAATAACCCAACCTTCTCTAATCTTATAAAACACATCATTAGACATAAAATACATTGAATCCTCTAACAGCAAAAGCAAATCATGAAAAACCTTAATCTTATCTGCAGAAAAACATTCTAATTTTTTTAAAATTGAAAGAAAAACATCAATACTTTTTAATCTATTAACCGATTGGTACATATTTTCAATGTCTAAACTACCAAAAACACAATCATCATCCAAAACAAAACCATTTATTTTCTTAAAAGCTTCAAAGGAAGAAGAAACACAAAATTGACCCAGATTTATGTAATCCTTAAAATATCTTATAATAAATTTTGATATTTTATCAACAATTCCTCCTGTAAAATCAAAAATACATCTCAAAGGAAAATTATCTTTATGAGACTTCAAATTAAAGAAAACCTTTGGAGCCACAAAATCACTAGGGTAACAATTTAAATAAGTAGCTCTATCAAAAATCTTTTTATTTTCCATAACTTTCATAATCTTAATTAATTTAGATTTTATTTTTTTACCAGGATCAGAATCTAAAATAGCATATTTTCCATTATTTAATTCCAAAGAAACTTTACTTTTAAAATCAATATTATTTAACAATACAAACCGGCCACCTTTATCTTCTTTTAATAATATAACATCATTGGCTTTCAATCTTTTTTTAACAAAACTAATAACCTTAGGGGCAAAAACAAATTTTTTTCTCTTTTAAGTAATTGACTATTCAAAATAACCTGTAAAGACATTTTATTTTCATCAGAAATATTACTACTACTTTCAATTGCAGAAATAAAATCAAAAATTAAACTTCTATTAGCAAACGGAACAAAGCCAGGACCCTTAGCTAAAATAGCCAAATCAGATGTATTCAAAATATAATTTGACAAATTTAAAACAGATGAAGCATCAGGCCTATTTTTATAAGACCCAAATCTAAACTCTTTTCCTTTCACAAAACTTTTATTTTCAGCCTTTCCAATCAACCATTTAAATTTCTTGAAATACTTATTATTATAAGTGATTTCACACTTACTCCTAAACCACTTTAAAAAAGAATTTAAAACAGAATAATTAAAATTCCTTCTAAAATCCAACTTTCTTCTAAACATTCTATAACTATCAATTAAATTAGATAAACTACTCATAATCTGTATAATAAATTGTTTAAGAATAAATCTTTTAAAATTTAGAATAAAATCACAATTAGAAAATAAAACCAATTTCCTATCCAATTTAATATTACATGAATTAGGAAACACATTGCAAAACCTACAAGACTTAAGAAAATTAACCTGAGCCTTTAAAGATTCAATTCTATTAGACATATTAATTAACTTTTTTATTTCTAAAATTTCTACACAAGAAAAATTATCATACAAAATCTGCCACATACTGAAAGAAAATTAATAACTATACCAAACAAAATAATACAAATAATAACAAACAAATAATACAAAATAATACAAATTAATAATACAAATACACAAAACAAAGCAAATAAAATATAAAATTCACTAAACTATAAAACACTATTCAAAATATTAAACAGTACACCTAATTAGAAAACTAAAACTGCCTAACACTATAATTATCTAATAAAACTGCCACATACTAAAAGAAAATTAATATCTATACAAATACAAACAAATAATAATAAGTAATAAACAAAAAAAAAAAAAAAAATTAATAATAATAATAATAAAAAAATAATATTACAAATACACAAAACAAAACAAATAAAATATGAAATTCACAAAACCATATATCACTATTCAAAATATTAAATAGTATACCTAAATAGAAAACCAAAACTGTCTAACACTATACTAGCAAAAAATAAAAATGCAATGGTTTTGCATTTTTATTTTTTGCTAGTATAGTGTTAGACAGTTTTGGTTTTATATATATATATATATGCACATATAAATGTATAAGGTATAATTAATAACAAATTTATGTTAAAATTATGTTAAAACAAAAGTTGCTTAGTTTTATTAATAATTACAATGTGGAAATAAAATTATTAGAAAAAGTAATTAAAACGCTTGTAAACAAATTAATTAAGTAAGAAGATAAATGTCTGATGTAATGTAGGTGGTTATTTTATTAATCTCTTTCAACGATAAAATTGGTAAATGATATGATTGGGAAAATCCAACTGCAGACCTAAACAAAGGTCAGACATCATCTACAGCCAATAAATCAAAGGATTCAAATGACGACTGATGCATCCTATTTTCACGGATTAGCCAGGTGATAAAGGTATAAAAAAGGATCATAAGCTTATTCTGATTATTCTATTTTCATTTTATTCTGTTTATTCTGCTGTGTACTTTAAGTAATCCAGCTTATTGTATCCAGATACTGTGTTTATTCATATGCATTGGTTCGTATGTTACGCAGGAGTAGAGAAGCCATCATCTGCTTCATTCTGACTAGTTAGTGAAATGCAAGGCATAGTCCATCATTGTGTCCAAAAAAGAAAGTTGTCAAATAATGGAGACACATCTGTACTACATACACATAAACTTCAAATGTTGAAAGCTTAAGAGAGAAATCAGCAGTCAAGCAAAAAAAAGCTACTACTGGAGATACTTCATGAATTTTGAATGATGGTCAAAACCTAACACCGCCTTAGCTATGGTTCAACAGATAAAGTTTGCTGAAGTATACTAATACCTAAAAACGAACTCAAACTTTTGCTGCTAAAAGAAATAGGTATGAACTTTGAAAGAATATTATAAATTTCTAGCATTACTATTACTTATCTTCTCTCTAATAAAAATATTTTAATCAATAATTGTTTGTTAAATCTATTTATAAGTGGGTATGGCAAAAGATTGTTGTTTTGTTCTCTTTATCAGGCTATAATTTAGTTGGCAATTATTATGTATAAAAGTAAAATTTATTATAGTAATTCTGGTCATGCTTATAATTTATTTATTTCAATTAAACCCATCATTTTCACTTCATTCAAAGTATAAACATTTTAAACGTGTAATTTAACAAATCCTGAATGGAGTTCAACCTGGCTGCATAGATAGGCTAGGTTAAGGTTGTCATTGATTATATATGAATCGTTATTAGTATTCAGCAAACCATCACTCCAGGCGTGAGAAAGGATAATGCAGAGTATTTGTTAAAGTTAGCTGCTTTAATTTAGGTAGTCTTTGCCTCAGGATATATTTATTTATTTATCTTAAATGATTGTAGTACCTCTTGTAATTTCTGGCCTCTTACTTTCATTATTCTATTTAGTGCAATAGTATGTGATAGATGGAAGTTCCTACCGTACATTATCTTCCTTGTCTTCATATATGTCTTGATGTGATAGGTACATGTCTGCCAGTCATCCTTACATGTTGTACATTTACTCTGAGGAGTAGTAAATGGCAGAAACTTACTTCTACCATTTTCATATACCTGGTACATATATTTTTTAGTGTTCCATAGATTAATGTAATACACCTGTGTCTCATTTTATGCGGATTTGTTTAACGCGATTTTGAAATTACGCGATTCATGTTTCTTCGGAAGTCGAATTCCGACAATGCGCTATTACTTTAAATAATAAATTTTGCGCACTTATGTCATATTGAAAGTAATAGCATATTATTGGAATTCGACTTTCATCTTGGTAACTTCAATATTTTCAGTGCTTTATAATAGTAAGATTTTATGCAATAATGAAATTAAAATCATGATTTCTACATTTTATGTATACCCA
The DNA here is from genome assembly GCA_028023455.1 of Epiperipatus broadwayi. Classification (NCBI taxonomy): domain Eukaryota; kingdom Metazoa; phylum Onychophora; class Udeonychophora; order Euonychophora; family Peripatidae; genus Epiperipatus; species Epiperipatus broadwayi. The sequence goes on from JAQFVV010012705.1 coordinate 770,201, forward strand.
CATTAAATTTTACAAGATTATAATGTAAATTTGTTCAAACATTGTGCATGTTAATTTTGAATTTTAAATCACATTGTTTTTTAAAAAAGAACCTAATCAATTATTAATCATTTAGTGTCTGCAAGTTTATTTTAAATTATTTTCTTATTAATGACACTAATCACGAACGTGCTCTTAAATTCCGAGAGCTAAATGGTTGTATGTCTGGATATCACGAGCTTCATAAACAAATAATAAAATCATCATCTCAAAGATTAATTACATTGTCACCAAAAAACCATTAACACAACATGAGAGTGAAGTTGGTGCTAGTTGTATTTCCTCTTGTGAAGAATCTCATTTTTTACCAGTTTGCAAATGAACTTGTTTATCGGCAAGTAGCGATAATAATTAAAACATGTATAAAAAAGGTCAATTACTGTACTGTAAATTATGCATAAAAATATATTGTTTTGAATAAAATTAAATATTATAGTTAAAAAAAGTTTGTCTTGTATCAATTTTTTTCAAATTTGAAATTTTTTATTAGTCATATTTTATTTCCTTATTTTTTTTTGCGCAAATTTTAAAGTAATTTTATGTTGCTGCTTTGCTTTTATGTGATTTTTGAAAAATCACAGTCTGTATCCCCCCCTTTTTCAAAGTAAGTTACGTCTATTTTTGTGCGATTTCTTTTGCGCGTGTTTTCTGAGGAACCTATCTATCGCATAAAACAAGACCCAGGTGTATCCTGTGTTTTACATTTTCAATATTATTTTACTTAACTAACTGTATTAATGTCTGAAGTTAAGTATAGCAATAAGTTATTTATTTAGTTCTTAGAATGTTTTATTTCAAGTATTAGCACATCCTCAATTTGCCAGTTCATTAAATCTTAAAACTGTAATAATAATGACTTGCGATGATTAGTCTATACAATGGGTTGATACCTTTTCAGAATCATACAATAATATATTATACTAGAGTATACAATCTTATCTTTGCATAAAATTCATAAAACTAATAAATAGAATTCATAAATAAAAAATGGTATGCACTTGTAAGTTGACAAGCCAGTTATATTATCTATGTACTGACTTTTAATATATATATATATATATATATATATATATATATATATATATATTGAATATTTAGAATCCAATTATTAATTATGATAATTAATAATAGAATTTGAAATTGTGAAAAGCATATTGTACATTCAATATATGTTAGCGGAAATCGATCCCACTATAAAAACCAAATAATAATAATAAAAGCTTAATCATTTTGCTCTGTTCGAAATCAGAATATATTAAAAGATGGATCAATAGTTTGAATGAACTTTCTTATTGATATAAAATTTTCATTATAAAGAACTTTAATGTCACTCAATAAAAAGAGTAAATAAATTACTCTTAATTAATATTAACCATAATTTCAGAATGAAATTATATCTATTTTTCGTTTATTAATTAAGGAAACTCATAATATCATTCTAAATTGGTATTCTAAGAAGACAAATTTAGTCAAAAACATTTCTATATTAAATTAAATATTTTAAGAAGATAAAAAAGAAGAATGCATCACGGGTAAACACTACTTGTCATAGGATGAAATGCTAATGTTTTAATGGAAACTAATGTAATTCCATATTCTTACTAAATGTCTAAAGTATATGTATATTGAATTCATATAATTTTGAATAAAATGTCAATTGGTAGCAAAATAACCTGGAGAAAAAGATGTAAATTTTGTACAATGGGGGGATCTAGACAACAGAATATTCTGATTGCCTCTTTGATGGTTGATGACCGAAGGACATAGAACTTTAACATTAAGGAACATTCTGAGTCTCATCATAAAAAGGAACAGTACAATACCATCAAACTTAAGACATCTTATAATATTTGTGTGCTATAGGTTTTTGATGTCTAAGAATTTATTTTTTTTGCTTCCCAAAACCCATTGACATTGATATACTCCATTCAAGAAAATTATTAAATGAAGAGGGATGGAAAGATCATTGTTTTAACATTTAATTTTATTTAATAAAATTTAGGTCTTCCTATTTTTTCTTCTATGATTTATTTGAACTATTTATTTATTTTTCAAATTAAAATATTGAATATGCATAGCCATACATATATATCACATTAACTTAAACACCTGATATCTGATTGAAGTTATTTTCAAAATTCCTTAGATCATATTAGTCAATATTATGATTGTAGTATCCTGATGGTAACCCCTGAAGAGAGTTAATTGTAAAGTCTACATTGAGTTTAAATTCTGAGCATAATGGAACAATCAATATAGGTGAAGATTGGATGAAGTAATTTAGGTCGTGTCTGTATTAGATAGGTTAATACTAATTATCCTGTTTAAGACAGATTCAATTTTGGATTGAGATTAGATTGGATCATTTATTGCATCCTCCCTAAATTTGTGTTTTGTTAGATGCAATCATCTTGATTTCCTGAGGGGAATTTGTACCATTACATATGGGTAACATATGTAATGGTACAGATTTCTCTCAGGAAATTGAGGTGGTCCCCATTTAATGGTATGGATTTCCTTCAGGAAATTGAAGTAGTTGCATCTAAAAATAATCAGATTTAGGGAAGGTGTTATGGATAATCCGATCTAATTTCAATCCAAAATTGAATCTGGCTTAATCAGGATAATTTAGTATTAACCTATCTAATACAGACATGATCTAAATTAATTTAACCAATCTTCACCTATGTTGATTGTTCCATTATGCTCAGAATTTGAACTCAAGGTAAACTTTACAATTAACTCTCTTCAGGGGTTACTACCAGTATACTACAATCGTAATATTAATTAATATGATCTAAGGAATTCTGAAAATAACTTCAATCAGATATCAGGATTTTAAGTTAATGTGGTATATATGTATGGCTATGCATATTCAATATTATTTTAATTTGAAAAATAAATAAATATTTCAAATAAATCAGAGACTTCCTTGAGTTTAGAATAAAATTTAACATGTTTATTAACAAATAATAATTTAACTGGATTTCAAATATAAAAATATATTACACATGTTTGCATACATTTCTACTATTTATAACTTTAAATTAAATAATACCTTCCTATATCTCCTTAGTGTGTGTATATATATATATATATATATATATATATCATAACATGAACACATTTTAATAATTTATAAATAATAAATACAATTTTATAATTTTAAAAATCATAATTATACTAACTAATTAAGTTTCATTTTAACAATATATATGTATATATATAAATATTGTGATGACCACGTAAAGTCGTCGCCACACATATATATTTATTAATAAAGGTAGATAAGTTAGCTACTAGAAATTAATAAAGGTAAATGGGTTAGCTACTAGAAATTAAAAAAAAGGAAAGAAAAGGTTGAGATTTAGAAATGTCGAAATCACTTTTGATTTTTTATAGTAAGAGAAGGGGAGGGGGTGCATAAAAAATGTGTCTCTTTCTCTCTTTTAAAACTATGAGTTAGTCAAATGCTTGAAAGTTATTTCTGTTTATTGTGGGAGAGGGGAAGGGGATGCATAAAGAAATGCGTCTTTTTCTTTCGCATAAACTATATTGTAACAAGTTAAAATAAATTGTAAACATAAACTTGAAAAAAATGAATTATAAACTTTAAATAAAAATTAAATGAAATATGTAATATAAAAATAATATGGCCGTATAAATTAGAGGTGTGAAAGTCTATTGGACTAATTGAATTCCATGGACAAAGAAGAATGTATCTGAAGGAAAAGTTTTATAATTATAGTTCGATTAATTAAAACCTACACTCCAGCCACTAATTAAAGATATATGTTGATAAGAATTCATTGGAAATTAGTAAGAATTAATCAAAAAAAGGACAGAAAATTATAGACAAAAAGAAAGGACAGAAAGACAAGAATTACACTTATCTTAAGGGATTATGAGTAGAGATTTTGAAGAAGCAACAGCAAGAAAAAGGAAGAAATGAAAGAAGTTGCATGGCTAGAGGTGTTAAGGGGATGTGGGTTTGTACTCGACCCATCTCACCACTGACTCACGATGTATAAGAACTAAGCCTGACCTGCTAGAGAGAGAGACTGCCACTTCTGAAACTGAACGACTTAAAATCTACTCAAAGAATCAAGAAGAATTAAGAACTGGAATGAGAAAGGAACAAAATCAAATTCAAAGAGAAATCAATTCAGCTGACACATACTGTCTCTACAAAAAAGGGATGATCTCCCACTGGACGGTAATGAGCACTCGAAAAGACTGCCCATGGGAACAACTACAAAAAAACCTAGGTAATCAAAGCATGCATGCATTTTGTATTTTTATATTCATAAATAAATAAAAGAAGAAAAAAACTAGACAATAAAACCTAATTAGGAAGGAATAATCTTGATAGATTAGAACACTGCCCAATATATCTTCAGGAGAACTTAATATGTATCTCTAACATTCAATGTTTTAATCTATTTTATCATTGCTATTAAGTGTGTACTTTATTGTTATTATGTAATTTTCTACATATGTGTGTGTTTATTATTCTTATGTATTTATATCAGAGTGATTGCCATTAAACATTATTCATTATTTTAAAGTGTTTAAACTTGCGTTATTCTACTATCATCAAGCTACAACAGGGGGGAAACTGTAATTTATTGATTAAAGGGGTAAGGCTGATTTTAAATGCATTCATGTGCTGCTTGTTTGTGAGAATCTCCCAATTATAAAAAAATAAATAGCAAGCACTGGACATTTGTTAAATTTCTTGGAAATAGTTTGCTTTGTTCAGCAGCCGAGAGTTTTTGAGGGGAAAAAATAATGCCAAGATAATATGTACGTATTGCCTTGGGGTTCGGTCAAGGGTACAGATACGAAGTAAGTTTTATCTGTATTTGCTCTCTGCTTGTATTGTAATGGCATTGGCTAATTAATTAAAGTAATTGATAAATTCGTATTAAAACTAAACTATAAAACATGAAAGGAAGAATAAAATGCTGTAAAATAAATGTAAGTGAAAATAAAAAGAAATAAAAAATAATCCAAATATCAAATCGAAACACCTGCCCAAATAACCGTTTCCGTTACAATATATATCAATGATGATTTAGATTATGCAATCCTTGTGAGGGAATTCCAATTTATAAATACCCTTTCTGTGTATAGTCATGATTATGAAATAAAGACCTTCATTCAAGAATATTAATTGTACACACAAGAATAATAAACAAATATTATTAAGTTACTGAGTTAGTAATAAACAAACTCTATTCCATCATGAATAAGTTCAATATAAGATAATAAAATCTTACCTTTATATTAAATTTGTTTTAAATTTACCTTAATCAATGTTGCTTTTAAGAAGAAAAAAAATGGGAATACCTAAATTTTATTAAATAAAATTAAATGTTTAAAACAATGATCTTTCTGTCCCTCTACATTTAATAATTTTCTTGAATGGAGTATTCCAATGTCAATGGGTTTTGGGAAGCAAAGGAAATAAATTTTTAGATATCAAAAATCTATAGTACACAAATATTATAAGATGTTTTTAAGTTTTATGGTATTGTCTTGTTTCTTTTTATGATGAGACTTCGAATGTTCCTCAATGATAACATTCCATGTTCTTCAGTTGTCAACCATCGAAGAAGCAATCAGAATATTCTGTTGATTAGGATCCCTCCTATTGTATGAAGTTGACATCTTCTCCAGGTTATTTAGATATCAATTGAAATTTTACTCAAAAATTATATATATATATATATATTAGGCATTCATTTTGCAATCAATAATTTGATAGGAATAAGATGAGAGTCTCATGTGTCTAGCTGATTTTATCAAGCTATAAAAGAAGAAATTGTAGTTCTGTGACATTAGAATGTGGAATGCACACAGGTGATTTTCATGTGAGTTGATTATTTTCAACAGTTACAGTAGATTTTTTTATAAGATGGCAACCAACATGGGGCATAATGTGTAATTACATACCTGAGATATATATAATTTTGTTAATATGTATGGGCCGATATATATATAAATATGAATCCTAGAGATAAAAAATCTAATTTTAATTATATAATAATTTAAAAATCTAAAAAAGTTTAATGTCAAAAAAAAATATTAGTGAATACATTCATTTTTGTTTTTAGTTTGACAGGATAAAGTAGAGGGGAAGGAATTTTTAAATACTATAAATTAATCTTGATTTTAGTTTGACAGATTGAAATTAAGAAGGGGTAAAAAAATTTAAATAGTTCATTTTAGATTTAGAAAAGTAATTTTATTGATTGCTAATAATGAGAATAAAAATAACTATATACATATAACATGATGCAGGGTGACAAATTAGTTTGTTTAATAAAATTAAGTATTGGCAATATGAAAGTAAATATATACATAACATCTAATAAATACATATATAAAATCATTTAGACACTGTAGAAAGGTTAAAAGTAGGCAATATCACTAAAGGACATAACATGGATGGTGAAGGAAGGGCTTTGTGTGAAATTGCCATGTGCCCAGCTAAAATTTGGCAGAGTGGAGTAGATAATTAAAGAATAAATAGTTAATAGTTTAGGATTATTATAAAAGTAAATGTTTGAGGTACTGTAGAAAAATAAAGAAAATGTTCTGTAAATGTGAGTTGTACACTTTGGGCAATTACAATATATATTTTCATTTATATTGTATATTGCTAAATTAGGTGGTTGAAGGGGGAAGGTGTTAGTAAAAAAATTTGTTCTGATAATACATAATGCTTATACATTGCAATGGCTAAGAATGGAGTCATAAAATGCTCATGTCTAAAGGTAAATCAACAAAATTTAATAAAAATGAATAGAACTAAGGTTACCAATATCATGATTCTAAATAGAATAAAATAATTCCAAAACAAGCACAGTAATTTTTCACAAATAACAAAACTTGACTAAAGTGATCTTTGATATGAATAAATCATTATAATTATTTTAAATAAAACTGTCTTTCTTAGATGTTCTCTTATCATCCTAGATGCAATTCTAATAAAGTGATTCTTATGGAAAATTCTTTAATATGCATGCTCTCTCTCAGTGCATAAGATTAAAGACAATTTATAATAATCATTATGATATTTAGATTTCTGAAGATGTATGGATGATCATAAAAAACCAAAAAAATAAATTAACAATAAAATCACATTTATTTTAACATTAAAACAATTAACACCAAATCTTACATTATCAACAAGATGAATTTTTTCAGATATATTTAAAAAAATTATGATGGAGGATGATTATAGTTTACAAATTAAAATGAATAAATTATAGAAAAAATGATATTGGCTGGTTAATGAAACTTTCTATAATACTGATTTTTGAATAAGTTCTCTCACTTTTTACAGAGTGCCCTCACTATTATAATGCCCCTTATAAATGTATTTAATATCTTTTATAAATTATAAACTTACCAATCCATGTAGTGAGATGGCTGTTGAAGATGTATATTCTTTATTAAAACTATATATATATATATATATATATATATATATATATATATATATATCATTTTAAAATTTTAAGATTAAATATTTATTGAATTTACATCTAGAGATGCTGGCAAAGTGCAGCTATGAAACCTACATATCAACTGAACTACATTGTCAGGTATTGCCAAATCACAGCTACAATATCTACACATCAAACAAACAGCCTATACTCAGATAACCTAAGAAGGCAACTGAAGGTAAGTGTGGCATTCGTCCATAATGAAAAATATATTAATTGCCAGGATAAAAACATGGTGGTATACTACACATGCACTTATGTCAAATACATTATAAAACAGATCCACATTTGGGATGATAAAGTAAAAGCAAAGTAAAATGGTCACATAAACTCAAAAGGGAAATATAGCTACATCTAAGGGCAATAAATGAAGTAGTACTTGATCATTACTCATATAAATAAAAAAGAACAGTAGCAATGATTGATTTTAAATAAAGCATTATATGCTCAGATATACAATAAAAAATATAATTCTCTGAAAAAGATATAATAATTTAAGAGAGATCCAAGCTACTTTCTCTATTAAAAAACACTGGCGAGATAAAAATATACTTTAAACAAGAGAGTCAATGTCTTATTCTCTTAACTAAATAATAATAAATAACTAATGTGTCAAACCAATAAATGGATAAATGTTCGATTTTAGAATGATTTCAATCACAAAAGATTAAAAGGTTCGATTTTAGAATGATTTCAATCACAAAAGATTAAAAGGGAATTTGTTTTATCCACCAATATAAATTTAAACATACAAATACCTAAGTTATAAAAGCAAACTGAGTGAATTAAACTAATTGTAAAGATCTCCAAATTTAATTGAAATCACTATGAGAAAAGAAACAACAGCTAGCAAATGTAAAAAATCATTTTTATTATGCCACTTCCCTATGCAAAGAAACAACCCTATAAAAATTACTGACAGAGGTATTGTAATGTGGTCTGGCTAAAAGAACTATCCCATAGTAGGGTGGACATCAGCTCTTCATGCCTGTAGAAGCATAATGACATGTGAGATGCCTATTTTATTAAACACTGGTTGAGAATGATGATCTTCAGTGGATTTTCTGCATCATCTTTCAGGGAAACAACAGACAGTGCTTATGATCTACAATCCAATAATGAGTTTGTCAACTAAACCTATGGACATTACCCTGCCTGAGGAGATCTCTCACCAGGAGTAAGACACTTTGAACATAATAGACAGTGCTTGTTGGACTCAGGAATTTATTTTATTAATCCGAATGTGTACTTTTTCAGAATTTATTTTTTATTATGTTATTTTTATTTTTTTTATTTTCATTTTCACATTTGGAAGCTTGTACTTTAGAAAATGGAAGAGTTTACTTTAAGTGTAAAGTGGGAAAGAGTTAGATTGAGTAAATGCTTTATAGTATTAAATAAAATTTAGGTCTACATACTTTTTCAGTAGTGTGACATCAACCACCTGATTGTGGAATAAGGTGAGATTTTGATAGTGTTCCATATTAAGAGCATACTATAGTAACACAAAAGAGTTGTCATTATCTATTAAATGTTTTATGAACATTTATTATATATATATCCTTATTATATGTATTTTTTTACTTTCTTGAGTGGATGACCTTTCCTATCAACATTAATGAATTATACATAGATATAGAATGGGTACTCTTCTCCAAGAAGGTTATTATAATCATTGTGACTTAGACAGAGCAAGAGTTACTCTATGATGTGACTGTAAATAAATTAATTAGTAAGTCATATTTGTGATCTTCTGAAATATTTTTTAATGTTACTTTATATTTAATAAATAAAGATTGGCAGGGTATGGACTTCTATCACAGGTTTTGGGTATCCATTTAACTCTTAAGGTGATAGAAAGCCATCCTTGATTCTTGCAATTATATATATGTTAATATTGTTAAATTAAATTTGTTATTTAATAAATGTTATTTTAATCAACTTGGTCTCTGCATTATCATCATCATTATACATTTACATGTTTTAATATAAATATGCTTTCTGGGAGAGTGCATTAATTGATCCTCACTTATATAAAGGTGCAGTAGTTGTTAATCTGAGTAAGCCCATCTCTGAAGAGAGCCGAGTGTGGATTCTCCCTGAGTTTGAATACTGGGGCATAATGGAACCAGAAAGGGGGTGAGATATGGGTGAACTAGTTCAAATTACATTTAGATTTAATGAGTAAACATTGAGCTAACCCATTGAAAGTAGGTGTGATCATAGGCTAAGCACTTCCTAGTGCCATCATAAGCATCCTACCCAAAGACCTCAAATCCAACTGTAGTCAGATGAATTCCTCCTTTCTTGTGACAATGATCATCCCATTATATCTGTCACCCTAACTTTAGGGCCATGAAACAAGAAGTTTCCAGGGATATCTAGCTTCAAAACTTGGAATCAATGAATATAAAAAAAATAATAATAATTTTTCTTTATCTTCAAATTTTGAGCATCTACAACCACCTTGAACTTACTAACACAAAAAGCCAATATGTTCAACAACAATGAGAATGAACTTGCACATTAAAAGAAAATGATATTAAAAGTGGTGAATACACATGTAGTGATAGAAACATCATGATTAGCAGAGACCAATAACTAAATAAATAATTAGCTAATAAATTTGTCTAAATATCAGGCAAGTAAAACACTGACTTAAAGATAGGCAATAAAATACACACACACACACACAAAAAGGGAAATCATAACTAAATGAGAAGTGGCAGAGAGCAGCAGGAATCCTATGGTATACTATCTTGATATCTATAGGCAAATAGAAACTTTATAACCACATATATAAAATAAGGAAATGATAAAGAGGAGTGGAAGAAAACTAATAAGAATGGATGAAAAAGATTCAAAAGAAACCACAAATAATAGTAGTAGTGAGATGGAGTGCTTTATTTCTAGCAGTACAGAATAGTCTACATTACTATGAGTACCTGGGGTGTCCATAACACAAACTGATTACTCACCACAGACTCTAGTGAGCTAAAAAGCTTCTCAAATTCAAGACACCTACCCATGAGATTATCCAAGAACCCAGAGGTGAAGTAGCACAATGGAGCAGCTATTCCAAAGGTTTGCAGAAATCATCGATGCAAAAATGAACAGCTTGAAGAGTCATATGAACAGTATGAAGAAAGACCTGAAGGGAGATAGGAACAGAATGGATGTAAAATGGATAGAATGGATACAAACATAAATAGCTTGAAAGAAGAACTGAAAACTGAAATGATAGAGATTGAAAAAAAATTATCTGCTGGTAAGGAACAACTGTCCCTGAATGTTGATAATGGTCAGAGAGAGAAAAGGGAATTGAGACAAGAATTAGGAGAACCAAGAAGAACATGAAAGAAAAAGACTCATGATGCCAGCAAATATTCAAAGACTTTAGATGTACCACTTCAATCAGATAGACCTTATACTTCTGTGAGATGACTTGAGGCCATGAAGACTTCAAGAGGGAAGTGTGCATAGGTCAAGAGAAGTACCAAAAACAAATTAAGGAAGAATTCAAGAATATAGAAACAAAAATGGATCATCTTCACTTGCAGTATAAAGTTGAAACAGAGACACACAATAAGGCCATTGAATCAATGGGCCACAATATAAAGAGTCTGGAAGATAAACTAGCTGCAAACAAAATGGAAAATCTTTAAGATAAGACAAACCTATAAAAGCTGATCAAAAGTATTAACAAAACACACAACTAGATCAGCTAACTGGATGAAGCAGTCAGGCAAAGGTTCGAGGGCCTCAAATCCCAGCTATGCCAAGAAATATCAGCATGTATGATGCAACAGACTGAGAATGATTGAATTGCTCTGACTGGCAAGAGAATTGGGTGAAGCAATAAACAGCCAGGAAATCACCCTAAAAGGCCCAAGTAGAATGATCGACCAATACCAAGAAATGAAAATGTATTCCAAACACAAATTTTTTGAACCTAGTGACAGCAAGGCTCAGGATGGATCACTATCATCTCAAATGACCTTCATAAATGAAAACTGATGACACAACCAACACATCAGTTTGGAAAGTCAGAATGAAGATAAGCCTGATAATCTTAGATGCCTAATATGGCACCTCAAATCACTCAACTATGTAGATGATCAAAATATGGAAAGCCATTGGATCATGATAGAAAGTACCATATCAAAACCAATAAACAAAAAGACCCCCAGGTTCTATGAACTATGCCATACCTATGAAGACCCCTTTACATTTATTAAGCATATAAGTACTATAAGAATCCAATATCAAAAACAGTATTCTAGTATTGTGACCAAAACATGTGAAACAGATGAACCAAAATGGATATACTAACTATAATATTATTTCAAAAAAAAAGGAGACCCAATAATGACACCTACACAGACAAAAGAAAAAGGTGTTCAAAGATATAGGGCAAGAATATATACACGTACACAATTCACTAAGCCCCAGCTTATATCCACCCAACTGAACATAAGGTATAGGCTAGCAAAAGCAGAGCTAGAAAAAGCTAATAATATAAAACTGACTCATAGATTTGCTTAGCATTCCCTGTGGAATACATCAACTAGTCACAGTTATAGTAAAAACAACCTATGGCTACCCAAACTAAAATACAGTTATAGTAAAAACAACCTATGGCTACCCAAACTAAAGTAGATGAAGAAAAGGACATACTAAAAGCTTATGAGTGACTCACTAAAATGGAAATTCATAGGAACTAGAATACAAAAAAGTCCCTACACAAATTTAAGGATGGACATAAAGTCCTGATAAAAAGTCCACACCCAAGTAGACCACAAGAAAATAAATACTATACATTCTAGAATACATATGAAGGACCATATACTATCATTAAACAAACAAGTCCCAATGCATTTGGGATAAACTGGGAAGGAGAGATTCAGGGCACATATAGTGCCTGTATCTTAAAACCCTACTTTGGCTGCTTGTAATAACCTATGATGATCCCATTAAATTAATTACACAGCTAAAGAATAAAAATAACCACCAAGTGTAAAAGCATTATAAAACACAGCAAAGAAAAATAAAAACAAGTGATCAGTGCAAAAAATACATGACTAGGAATATTAAGTTTGATAAAGGTTATTCCCCAGTTAATGCTCCAACACAATCACTGGGATGCCTTAAGGCTAACCAATAAACAGGAATCTATCCAATCCAGTAAATGGATGCTCCAATATTTAGCTAGACCTTCATGAATCCAGTAAATCTCAAGGAGCAGGAAGAAGGCTAGTAAATAAACTTTTGTGCCATCTGTGATAGAGACACATTATTGAGTAAGTCTCAATTATAAAACTGTCAAAGCCCCTAAGTCTAGATTACTCCACAAATGGTATGGCCTATTCATAAGAGAGATGATTTTAAATGCTCCAAATCAGTTGTAAATAAAAAAATATGAAGCAGTCAAGAAATACATGTAACAACCTTCCATCCAATCCAAAAATAGCCCCTATGTTAGAGGCACACTAATAAACTTTGGCTGTTAAAATTTTAAATATAAATTAAATTTTTTTAACCCAATAAGGAAAAGGGAGTTGTAAAGGTAACTTACAACCAACAATCCAACTGTACTAATCTACACCATACTAAGCCTAATAAAGTAATTACCAAATAACAGTTATCCTTTGTCAAACACACACACATGTATATATATATGCAAAACATCACAATAAGCAAATTATTTTTGTTTTAAAAAAGAAAGATAAAGTTTTAGATTTCTACATTAACTACTTCAGCTTCAAGCCGCCATATTAAACTTTTTAAAATACTGGCCTGATACACAATTTTCACAATAACTTCAGTTGAATTATGTTAGAGCAAAAACAATTACATTGCTAGAAACTAGAAAAACTAAGGAAAACAATAAGCATAAAATAAATAGTGATAACTATATAAAAAATAAGGGAAAAAAGAAATTTTCACAGCCGAAATAATTATTATTTTATTGTTTGTTCATAATTTGGAAATTAACATTAACTAAAATGCAAATTACATCTTCAGTGATAATTTCTTTGTATTCCTCACAAAAAAATCTTTCTAAAGATATATAATAAGTCTTACCTGAGATAATCCATAGCTTTACAATGTCCGAAAATGTTCCTATAAGAGTTCTTCATTTTTATCTTCTACCCCAACTGTTGCAAATTGTCAAGGCGCCTGGAAGAAAAGAGTTCTCCCTAATAAAAGATAAAAAAATTAAAATTCTAACAGAATATAAAAATAATGAAGGAAGTGGAAAATTATTACTTACCATTATAAATACAATAAAAAAATAAAATGTCATCATCATCATCATAGTACAGGTATATGTATATTATAAAAGTGGTGTATATGTATGAATCATGAAAGTTCTGCTAATGGTTATGGGAAAACTCAAAAGCCTGTTAAACAAGATGCACTATTTTGATTTTAGACTTTGGATAAACCAACCTTGTTTATAACATCATCATCATCATACTGAATAATCATTGCCAATACAGAAAACAATTTACAAATTTCTCATTTCAAGAGGCAGACAATGATTACTAAAAAGGTTCTATGGCAGATATTTATATAAAAAAAATTTTATATTCTACCTCTTCCAAGATACGTCTTCCAGAGAAGCATACCTGTTCATATATGCTAATATAAATATGCAAAATATTTCATCATGCCAGATCTTGTTTACCAATTGGAAAAAGTAATCAGTAATGAAGCTGAAACAAAATTCTAATAAGGAAGGCAATCAGGCAGTCATATGCCTATAAAGTATAAAATGAAGTTAGTAAAAAAACAAGTTAATAAAACAACAAATAAAAACTAAATTAGTAAAACAAAAACAATGAAAACCATGTTAGTAAAACAAAAATTAGTAAAAACAGAATAAAAAAAATTACTGCATTATATACAATCAATTTGCTAGAGAGGAATAAATTGTAAATAGTCTTGAATCAGTGTGTCAACCATTCATCCATTGTGCTGGTAGCTAAAACAAACCAACAAAAAAAAAAACAATAATAAAAACATTACCTTTCATATGTGCTACCTATCACAGAGTAAAAAATCAGTCAGTCATTTTTCTTGAGTGGCATATTTATTAGTTTCTCCGATAATAGTTGATAAAAGTTTTTTATCAAATAACATTAAAAAAAAATCTAAAATTGAATACTTACCTACTATAGAAAACTTCAAACCTGGAGTTTTAGTAAAATTCTCTACATTCACAGGTTTGCAGGTTACGTTCGGACACAGATTACTGTTACTAGATGAAGGGCCTGGCCGATTGATATCGTTGGGAATACTTGTTGACGGGCCTGGTGTATTGATATCATCCAGAAAAGCACTCGTAGTTTTTTTCTTTTTGGCTGGTAAAGGAGTTTCTTCTTCTGATGACGAAAAATATTCTTCAAGATCACTACAACTAACACTATCCTCGGAGTCAAAGGGCTTAGATGGGACAAATTCATCACCGCTGGAATAATCCGTATCAGAGGCCATCATGTCCCGTTCATTTATTTTGCGTACTTTTGTTTCCGTTAATCTAACAAATTGTGAAAAAATTTTTTAAAAAAATTGACCTTATTCGCAAAAAAATTAATAAAAATTTTATTTTTTAACTTACAGAAAAATGGCGACTACCTACGAAAAGAAAAAACGACGAAGAGAATTATGGTATAGGCGCATGCGTAGTCCTTATAGTTTTTCCGTAATTTCAAACAGAAAAACGAACTTCAACAAACGAGCATTAACGAGCGCAATCGTCGCCGACAAACCGGAAGTAGTTAAGGAAATAAATACACTCACATATATGACTAACCACAAGTGTTCTTACTAACCAACATTATGATATGAACAAAGAAAACATAAAAGTTTATGAACAAAGAAAACATAAAAGTTGATGACCTAATATCAAGCATGTTGCTAAGCAATCAGGCTTGAAAATAAAATGATAATTCCAAGAAATATTTATCGTAATGATATTACATCGATGTATGTCACAATAACAATAAACAAATACTGCACGGATGGGAAATGAAAGCTATTGTGTGGTCCTACCATAATTAAAACAAGACATAGATACCACTTTCATTTTATAATTGGTAAGATTGCATGAGAAAATCAACATTTTGATAGTCACATATTTAGAACTAGAGATCGAATTTCAATCAAAAAAAATAGGGAATTTGTTTCGGCCACCAATATAAATTTAAATATAAATATGCCTAAGTTATAAAATCAAACCAAGTGATTTAAACTAATTGTAAAGAACTCCAAATTTGAATGAAATCACCATGAGAAAAGAAATAAACAAGAGCTAGCAATCATCAAAAATAGTTATTTATTATGCCATTTCCCTATGCAAAGAAACCCTATAAAATTACATATACTAACAAGGGTGTGCAATGTTGTCTGTCTAAATAACTAATCTATAGGATAGACACCAGCTCTTTATGCCCGTAGAAGTGGTATGACATTCAAGATGCCTAACTTATTAAACACTGGTCAAGAATGATGATCTTCAGTGGATCTTCTGGGTCTTCTTCCAAGGAAACAACCAGAGAGTCCTGATGATCTACAATCCTAGAATGAGTTTGTCAATTAAACCTATGGACAATACACCACCTAAGATCTATCATCAGAAGTAAGAGAATTTGAATATAACAGACAGTGCTTGCCAGACTCAGGAATTTATTTTATTAATCCAATTGATCTGTATTTTTTTAAATTTATTATTTATCATCTTATTTTATTTTTATTTTCATTTTCATGTTTGGAAACTTGTGTTTCAGAAAATGGAAATTTATTTTAATTGCAAGGGGGGGAAGAGTTAATAAATGTTTTTTGGTATTAAATGAAATTTAGATCTACATATCCCTCCAGCCACTTGACATCACCCACCTGAATGCAGAATAAGTGAGATTTTGATGATGTTCCATATTAACACAATACAATAGTGACACAACAGAGTTCTCATTATTTGTTAAATGTTTTACTAAAATTTGTTATATATTTGTTTTTCCCTATATCTGACTAACTTTCTTGAGTGGGTGATCTTTCTTATCAACATTAATGAATTACACGTAGATATAGAATGGGTATCTCCTCCAAAAAGGGTGATCATAATCATTGTGAATCAGGCAGCAAGTGTTACTCTATGATGTGACTAAATAAATTAATTAAGTCAGATTCACAATCTTCTGATATATATTTTTTTATATTATTTTAAATTTGTAAATAAAGATTGCTAGGGTATGGACTTCTATTACAGGATTTGGGATTAGGGTGTTCATTGTATTTGACTCTTAAGATGATAAGTTTTTCCCTATATCTGACTAACTTTCTTGAGTGGGTGATCTTTCTTATCAACATTAATGAATTACACGTAGATATAGAATGGGTATCTCCTCCAAAAAGGGTGATCATAATCATTGTGAATCAGGCAGCAAGTGTTACTCTATGATGTGACTAAATAAATTAATTAAGTCAGATTCACAATCTTCTGATATATATTTTTTTATATTATTTTAAATTTGTAAATAAAGATTGCTAGGGTATGGACTTCTATTACAGGATTTGGGATTAGGGTGTTCATTGTATTTGACTCTTAAGATGATAAAAAGACTCCTGCAATTATATATATATATATTCTTAAATTAGATTTATTTAATAAACATTGTTAGGTTATTTTAATCAGCATGATCTCTGCCTTGTCATCATCATTATGCATTCACAAAACTAAATATAGATATGCTAAACATTAATATTAAAAATATTCTGGGAGTGCATTAATTGATCCTTGCTTATATAGAGGTGCAGTAGTTGTTAATCTGAGTAAGCCTATTTCTGAAGAAAACCAATTGTGAATTCTCCCTGAGTTCAAATCCTGAAGCATAGGGAACCAGAAAGGGGAGTGAGATGTAGGTGAACTAGTCCAAATTACATCTACATTTAATGAGTAAACTGAGCTAGCTCATTGAAGATAGCATTTCATCATGCCATCGCCAGAATCCCACACAAAGACCCAAGTCTTACTGTAGTCAAATGCACCCCCTTTTCTTGTAACAACTGGCCTGTTATATATATATATATAACCAGGTGGGTTAGTAGATAAATGCGATAATCACAATCTAGCATGAATTTTTTCGATTTAATAAAAATAGAAAATTGTGAAAAGCAAAATTGTGAGACTTACTTTTATATATAAAAATATAATATTATAAAATTATTTATTATTAATTCAATCTACTCCACCACAATTTAAATCTTGCACCATACCAGTCCCTTAGGCAGAAAAGCATAATACCCAGAGGATACCTATGACCAAGCTGAGCTATATAAAGATACATAACTATGACTACATTTCAAGGTCATAGATGTTCTCGACTGCCAAATTTAGCACCTATTATTCAAAACACTTTTTGTTTTGAAGTATAACTTCAGGCACCAGTTAATTACAAAAGGTAACTAACGTACCCTGAATGATGGCAAACTAATTCAGTGCCTAAAAAACCCCAACTAGCTCAATCAAAAGAATAATATAATAAATTTCTGCTCTAACTTCTCTGCTAAATTGTTTTTTAGTAGTATAATTAAAAGAAATTGACCAACAAATATAATTTGTAGAGTAATTTATTTTAAATAAAAATGTTTAATATAACTTGTAATCCAATTTTATAAATCTTTTAATTAAATATAAACAATGATTTATAATATTGCAGGCACACACATATTATAATAAAACATACAATAGTAATGTAATATAAACATAAAGCATTAAAGACAAGTACAGAATATATAACACACACACATTCTATCATATGAGCTGCTGCCTTGTATAATTTGTCAAAGTTCTACTGCTACAGTTTATTATATCACCTGGCACATAAATAGTTTATTTTATGCTGGCTATAAAATTCAATTATTAGACTGACTCTGGGAGGCTTCAAAGATTGCAATGGCTACATTAATTAATATCAAGAATTGGAATAAAAAAATATTATTAGCTATAGGATTTTTTAATGTAGTGGCTTCAATTTATTTACTGCTACATGTGTTTTATCACCTGGTTGGATTTTAGGCTTCTGTTGTGGTCCTGGGCTACTTCTATTAAGGCAGTTAGACATTCCTGGTGGCTCCAAATTATTAGACAAGCATTACTTCTATCAGGAAGACTGCTGATGTTCTGTTGGACTAAGGCTGGAATCTAGCCACATGTTCCGACTTTTGGCTTAACACTGCATTGTGTTTAAAAAACTATGTATAATAGATGACTGGATCTAAATACATGAAAGACTAGATATGTGAATGATTGCCTGATGAAATGTTCTGCCCTATTTAATTTATATTATCTTGTTGTTATTCTTTTTAATTAGTTTTTAAATTAATCCACTCATTTGATTAAATTTTTAAGATGTCTTTTAATTAATCCTGTTTTCATGGATTTTAATTAGTAAACCATTGCTAATCCCATTTTATGTAGCTTATGAATATATACAATCTTTGAGGGAATTTTTTATTTATAAAGTTTCATTTATTTTTAATATTTAACTTTCATATTTTTTTTAACATGCACACATCTTATTATTTTTTTATGTTTACAATCAACTCATTATTTATGCATGCATATATTTATTTTATTTTAAATAAATGAAGAGAGATTTTTTTTAGTTTCTAAAATTTCTTTTTTTTTCTTTAATATTTTTAATTTTTTCAGTTACATGCCCCCTCAGGCTAACTGCATTTTCTTTTAATAAAACTAACTTTCTAAATACATTTTGTTAATTTATTCTAAAGTTTAGTTAAATTTTCTCTCCCCTCTATTCATTAATTTGTAAAACTTTACTACTGTCTTTTATAAAACTCTTTTAAACTAATAATAAAAACTCTTTAAACTTTTATAGATTTCT
The DNA here is from genome assembly GCA_028023455.1 of Epiperipatus broadwayi. NCBI lineage: Eukaryota > Metazoa > Onychophora > Udeonychophora > Euonychophora > Peripatidae > Epiperipatus > Epiperipatus broadwayi. The sequence continues at coordinate 789,666 of JAQFVV010012705.1, forward strand.
TTTTTTTTCAAATGAGATATTTTAATTTCAAAGTATTTTCATTATTTAAATATACAATTTTCTTTTAATAGTTGCAAACAACAATTTTATATGGAGTGCTATTCATTAGTGGTACATTACACTACTCCCCGACAAAAGTAAAATGTGTCAGTTTGACCATTTTATCTCTGATAACTTCTGTATTAAATTTGAATTATTTATATGAATTTTTTTATTTTTCTAAATTTTCTTTATAAACATTTATTATTTTCTGTTTAGGCTTTTATATTTATTTTATCTAAATTTCTTTTCTTTATATTCATAACTACACATGCTGAGGTTAATCTTCTTTGATTATGCTTTCCTTCTATCTATGCTGATGACATTGCTTACAATGATCGTGTACTGAATAATGACCACCACAACAACACTATTTTTTGTGAGACAGGGATTTTAAGATGCAGAGTTTGCTGGCTTATACTGACTTACACATATGTGAAACAAAGCTTCACATGCCAGTTTTTTCTACTGGACTTTGGGAAAGAAAAAGATCACTGAGAATGGCAGGATTCATCTACTGTCCAATTTGACTTACGCTTTTGAAACGATACATGGGATATGGGAACTATCCCCCAAAGAAGTGATCTGCAGTTTATCTGGTTGTTCCCAGTGCACATATTTAAAGAGAATGGGTACTCTCCTCTAAAGAAGTGATGCATGGCTTACTCTGGTTGTTCCCAGTGTGCATATTTAAAGAATAAAGAGATGGACCCAGAACTTTCTGAGTAGTTCATTACGAATACTATTTTCATCCAACCTACAGCTTTACACTTTTACTCCTTTCCTACAACTCAATTCTATGCTTCCTATCTTCCTTTCAATTAATTACAATTCCTATGACAATCCTGACTTAAACTTAGATTTATCTCTACTATTTATTAACCTTACAATATTATTTTAAATCCTTATGAACATTATTTTAACATATTTATTTAACTTTCTTTTATTAACCTGCATGTGTTCAAAAATACTATTTTATTTTTATTATGCTACTTCTTTTATTATTTTCTGCAGATGTTTTTATTTATTTATTTAATTTGATTTTATTATATGTATTTCCATTATTTTATTCACTTACTTATTCTGACCAATATTACTTTAAATCATTAATTTGACCCATATGTTGTGCATGCAAAAAAATCTTTTACTTTGTGATGCCTCCATTATTATTATTTTATAAAAACAATTCATCATTTCCTTTCTTTTTTTAAATTTATTATTTTAGCTTTAAATAACAAAATCTCTGATTCAGGTTTATCACCTATGTTAAAAGTTTTATTCAACTCATAGTCCATTTCCAGTCCTTTGTTTCTTTCCTTTACTTTAACATTTCATCCATTTACTAACTCTAAACTCAGTTAGGCATTTCTTACTTTCTACCTACTGGCTCTTTAATATAAATTACTTTTCCCCTTTTGTCTATCCCTTGCTTATAATTTGTTGCCTTGTCTGTTTCCCATTCTGTTCTATTTTCTGCCTGATAAATCAGAAAGCCTTTATTCTGAACAAAACTCCTCAGTTCTTCAAACTGACCTACTTTATCTTTGATCATATCAATAACAGCAGGTGGAAAAAATTCATTTTCTATAGCCCTTTTGAATGTGTTAACTAACATTGCTCTGTAGATGGCTTCTATTTCTACTTTAAAATCATATTGCCTAATCAACTTTTTAATCTTTTGATCTACCTTTTGTAACTTTTCTACCCCACTATCTATCTATATCCAATCTCTACAAATTTCTATATTTGTTTCCATCTTATCTGTTTCAACACTATTTGGTTTTGATTCAATTTTCATGTCTTCTATCACCTCAACTTCCTTTTCTATTTCTGCACTTTCTTTAGTCAAATCTATCTGTATGGCTTCTACAGCTACATGATTTTTTCCTACATTCCCCATTATTTCATCCATCATTTCTCTCACTTTTGCTCTGAATTCCCTAATTTCTTCAATCAATTCTGCTTTGAATTCTAGATGACCTTGCTTGAATTCTCGGTGATTTCTTCCATTGCAGCTTTTATCATATCCATTATCATTTTGAACATTTTCTGGGTCTCTGACACTATTTGCAGATTTTTAAAAAAATATTGGGATTTCTTTCAGCTCTATTTCTTTATCCATTGTACTCCTTTATTTTCAAAACAAAATTTCAATTTTAAAGTTGTTCTTTTCAATGATTATCTGACTAAGCTTACATTCAAACTAAATTCAAATTAATAACTTTATTTATTTTCTTAAAATGAAATATACGACTGCCTCCAATTCCTTGTTCTTCTTTTCTCTACACATCCCCAATGCCCTAAGTCCACCCCTAATATCTAACTGTCTTTTACTTTCTCTCTTTTCATTTAAAATAAAAAATTATTTCGGTCAATTTCCTAATTTAAATTATACCACTTTCTTAATTACAATTATGCAATTTAGCGTTTCTTTGAATATTTCCAAACAAGAAAAATATTTAATTGAATGTCATTTGTGATGGTTCTGCCCCATGTCTGGTGCCAAATGAACTGGGTGGGGTAGTATATCAATTCAGTAATCACAATCTAGCATGAATTTTTTTCTCTTTAATAAAAAAAAATTGTTAAATGCAAAACTGTAAGACTTACTTTTATATATAAAAATATGATATTATAAAATTATTTATTATTAATTTGATTTACTCCACTGCAATTTAAATCTTTCATCACACCAGTCCCTTAGGCAGAGAAGTATAAGACCCTGAGGATACCTATGACCAAGCTGAGCTATATAAAATACATAACTATGACCACATTTGAAGGCCATAGATCTTCTCGACTGCCAAATTTAACACCTATCATTCAAAGCACTTTTTGTTTTGAAGTATAACTTCAGGCACCAGTTAATTACAAAAGGTAACTAATGTACCCTGAATGATGGCAAACTAATTCAGTGCCTAAAAAATCTCAACTAGCTCAATCAAAAGAATAATATAATAAATTGCTTCTCTGCTAAATTGTTTTTTAGTAGTATAATTAAAAGAAATTGACCAACAAATACTAATTGGTAGAATAATTTATTTTAAATAAAATGTTTAATATAACTTGTAAACTAATTTTATAAATCTTTTAATTAAATATAAACAATGATTTATAATATCTTGGGTACACACATATTATAATAAAACATACAATATTGACACATATAATAAAACATACAATGGTAATGTAATATAAACATAAAACATTAAAGATAAGTACAAAATATATAATGCATATACATTCTATCATATGAACTGTTGGTTGTATAATTTGTCAAAGTTCTACTGCTATCAGTTTATTATATCAACCAACACATAAATAGTTCATTTTATGTTGGCTACAGAATTCATTTATTAGACTGATTCTGGGAGGCTTCAAAGATTGCACTGGTTACATTAATTAATATCAAGAATTGGAATAAGAAAATGTTATTACCTATAGAATTTTTGAACACTGTGGCTTCAAATTATTTACTGCTGCATGTGTGTTTTACCAACTGGTTGAATTTTAGGCTTTTGTTGCAGTCCTGGGTTACTTTTATTTAGACAGTTAGACATTCCTGGTGGCTTCAAATTATTAGATGGGCATTACTTCTATCAGACAGACTGCTGATGTTCTGTTGAACTGAGGCTAAAATCTGGCTGCATGTTCTGACTTTTGGCTTAACACTACGTTGTCTTTAAAAACTATGTATAACAGATGACTGGATCTAAATATGTGAAAGACTAGATATGTGAATGACTGAGTGATGAAATTTTTAGCCCTATTTATATGATGATCTTATGTTATCCTTTTTAATTAGTTTTTAAATTTGTCTGCTGCTTTGATTAAATTCTTAAGATGCCTTTTAATTAATCCTGTTTTTATGGATTTTAATTAGTAGCCATTGCTATTTCCATTTTTATGTGACTTATGAATATATGCAATTTTTGAGGGAATTTTTTACTTATAAACTTTCATTTATTTTTAATATTTAACTTTCATATTTTCTTTTTTTAACATGCACACATCTTATTATTTCTTTATGTTCACAATCAACTCGTTATTTACACATGCATATATTTATTTTATTTTAAATAAATGAAAAGAGAGATTTTTTTTAGTTTCTAAGATTTCTTTTTTTTTTCTTTAATATTTTTAATTTTCTCAGTTACACTCCCCCTCAGGCTAGTGCATTTTCTTTTAATAAAACTAACTTTCTAAATACAGTTTCTTAATTTATTCTAAAGTTTAGTTTTTGCCAAGTTAAATTTTCTCCCTCCTCAATTAATGTGTAAAACTTTACTAATGACTTTTAGCAAACTGTTTTAAACTAATAATAAAAACTTATTAAACTTTTATAGATTTTTTCTTTTTTTTCAAATGAGATATTTTAATTTCAAAATCTTCCCATTATTTAAATATACGATTTTATTTTAATAGTTGTGAACAATTTTATATGGAGTGCTACTCATTAGTGGTACAATATATATATATATATTAAAAGACTAAAGTTAATTAGTTGGTAAAATAATCAAAATTACCTTGAATTCACAGCTAAACCAGATTAGTGAAAGAAAATAAGCTCTAAAACACAATAAATGGTTTCGCTCCTACAAGCAGACTTCTCAGGTGTAAAAGTTTAAAAGATAATCACAAATTTATCCTAAATATTACCCACAATTTCACTTACATCCCACAACCTTAATATCAAAAGAACTTTTAAATAAGTTAACTGCTTCCCAATCATAAATTTTTAGTAATAAAGATTCTTTAATTCTTCTTTTATTTTATTTATTTCAAAGAAGGTAACTTTAACCTTGTCAAAACTATGTATCCATAAAAAAGATATAAGCCACATTATTAGTTTTGATGAGGCTAAAGTTGTCTTCTTTGAAAGAAATGAAATATAAAGAACAATCTTTATTATTTAAAATTTATAATTCGGAAGCAATTAACTTGTTTAAAAGTTCTTTTAATATTAAGGGTGTGTGAGATTATGTGAGATTGTGTATAATCTTTAATATAAATTTATCATTATCTTTAAGTCCTTTACACTTGAAAAGTCTGCTTATAGCAGTGAAACCATTGGTTGTTGTAAAGTTTATTTTCTTTGGTTAGTCTGATGTGTGGGGAGTAATTTTAAATACATATATATTTATAAGTATGTGTAAAAGTGTGGTGCATTCAGTTTTTATGGCATTTACTGCATATGAAAATTATTATAGGTAAATGTTGAGGGGTAATGTTGGCTTTATGATTCTTTCTATAGAATGGAACTGCTACAATTAGGAGTATTGGCAACAAAGATTTTATAGATGCAAAAAAATCATTATAAGTTTATATTTATTTTTTTTAAAAATAAATAATCCAAAAGTTAGATGCTTGAGGGACTATTGATATTTGAACATAAAGTAAATTGTTGAGCTTTTATCCAGAGTCTTTAAAAAATAAAATAACTGGTTAAACAAACAAACAAAAAAAAACTAAGTGAAATTTAATACATATTTTAAAAATATAATATAGGGGGAATTGAACATGGTCTTTGAAAGTCTGTGTTCAAACCCCCTATATTACATTTAAATTCCAAGTATATGAATTGTTTGTATTTCAAAAATATTTTAAAAATATAAATAAAAATTTAGCACATGTAAGTTATTAAAAATTACATTGTTTTTATAAATATTTATATGAATAAGTTCCTAATGTTTGCAGCATGTTTCTATGATTTGGTGCTTTAAAGAATAATGGCAGTAAAATCATGGTGGACTGTCATTGCTGATGACAGCTTGCATATATTACACTATCACCAGATTATTTAATTTATTTTCAGCAAAAAAGTTCAACACTTATACCTGCTTAAGTATAAATCAACTTATTTTTTTTATTAGAAATAATCATAGCTTTATTTATTATTAAAGTATATATAATGTATATATCATCAACAAAACATGGCAATCTACAAACTACCTCAATTGTGCTCTCTCATAGTTTAAGTCTTTTATTAACATACATCATCCAACTTCATTCTTGAATAAATATCTGAACTCTTTGTCAAGCATTGGTGGTCGAGAGGTCAGCGACAGCTGCTTTACAAGCAGTTGTCCCGGGATAGTGGGTTCGCTTCCCGGCTGATGCTATGACACATAAGAAAAAAAATATCTGGACTCTTCATCAGTTTAGCCATTATGATTATTCAACACTATAGTATAACCATCTTCAAACTTGGATCACATTTCGTTGGAGTTAAATATTTATAACTAAAATAATTATTATAAATGTCATAAAATCCTTCTTTTCTTTTAGTTTGCTATGTTATTTTATATAAGTATTATTATTCTTTCCTTTAAAAATTTTATTGCAAGTTTTAATATATAAACTGATATTTTGACTACCTGCAGTCTTCTTCGGCTAAAACAGTACAACTAAAATAACATGAAACAAATAAGTAATAAGACAAAACAATGGAATAAATAAAATAAAGAAGTATAAACACAACAAAATATAGATCAATTAAAATACAAAAACAAAATATAAACAAATTAAAATACAAAAAACAAAAACAAAATATAAACAAAGTAAATAAAACCAGATAAAAAACAAAATAAAACAATATTAATTAAAATATCTATGGATCTATATACAATTGTATATTTCCATCTGTATATGTATTCATGAATACTCATTAATTTATAGATCACTACATGTACATTACAACCCCTGAGAGCACCGCCAAACGTCTAAACATTCTGGAAAATTTATTTGGAGGCCAGAATATATGTAAATAATGTGTGACTAAAATATCTTAATTTACTACTGAATAATTATTAGAGTAAAACTTATCTCACACAGAGATTCTCAATTAATAAACAACTGATTGACAGGTAACAGATATCAAAAACTAGACAAGTTTAAATAAACATAATACATTTATTAATTACCAAAATAAAACATGGAAAATAAATTGGTAAAATCATAAACACATAAATTTGAAACTAATTAACTTCTTCTGTGGGTGGTTTTACATAAATCACTAATGTAATGAATTTATTCTTGTTGACATCAACTAAAGAGCTGTGAATACCTTAACATAAGCATGTGCCAACATCTTACTGTAGTAATTATTTCTTTTCTAAAGTATTAAAATAATTATGATGGATTTCAAACTTATGCTTCAAAAATTAACTAGAGTGCATGATAAATTACCACAAAATCATTTGAGCATAAAAGAAAAAAAGAAAACTGAACAATATTGGAGATGCAACTTTGAAGTTCACCCCCCAAGGATAATGATTCACGCTGCACAGTTGGTGATAAGTAACCTCAATAGGTGCCTATTAGTGAAGAGCTTATTGGAAACATTGCTGTCAGCAGCTCTGTATGTTCACTAATTGAATATGGCAATGAAGAAAAAGAAGAGGAAGAAAAGAGGAGGATGAAGAAGAGGAAGAAAAAAGGAAGAGGAAGAAAAAGAGGGAAAAGATGAAGAAGTATAACAACAACAATAATAACTGTTGACCAAACATTTGTAGAGTTTGTTGCATAATAGTCTTAAATGTTTCATCATTTGGTTCAAATATATTAACAACACTAAAGTATGAATTACATAGTCTAGACAATGTTACCAGCGCTGAATTTTTGAAGTTTCACTTTTAAACTTTGAAAAGTTAAACAACTCTTTTGATCTCATATGTTTTATCTTTATCTTATAAGATACTGTTTGGCAATTTCTCATTCCTACTATAACCGATGTAATTTTTTAAGTATATGATATCAGTACAAATTCATCTTTTGTAGAGTGCATTGGTATTATATATTATTTGATAGTTAATATTTCTTAGAAATTTGTTAAAAACTTTTTCCAGGGCTAATCTTGTTTTAATTTACGAGAGTTCCAGATCTCTGATCTACAATTTAAAATGGGTAAAACCAATGCATGAAATAAGTACACAAAATATATTTTTTAAAAATATTTTACAGTTTCTGAGAATCAAACCCATTGTTTTGCAGCTTTTTGCAACAAAATATTGGATATTGTTATTAAATATTCCATTATTATTAAAAATAACACCTAAGCCTTTAGGATATTATTTCCTTGAAATACTTTTTGAATTTAGTGTGTAATTAAACATGCTTGTGGATGATTTTTTAAAGAATGACACCTCTCTGAGGAGTGTCAAAGCACAAAACCATGGTCAGGAGTTGGGGGGGGGGTTTCCTGACAGAGATATTTTAAGTGCTGGCTCTGGCTAAGCATTTATCATAAACCTTGTAGAGGAATTGGCAATCCTCATTGTTTATAACTTACAAGCTTAAGAGATAGGGTCATGTGATCTATGACTCTTATTTTGACTATTTATATGATACATGTTTCAATATTAATTTCTATATAGTTTACGAGACACCAATCTTAAAATCTCTTGCCATCAGACTATAAGATTTCCTAGCCATCAAAATTGTTACTAGTTTTATACAATTTAATATTATTTGCAAAACAAAAAATATTAGTACCAATTGCATCCTAAACTGAAGAGGGTAATTATCAAAATATGCTTTCTTGAGTCACTCCAGCAGTACTACAATAGACTAATAAGAAACAAAATTAGGCCTATTTGAGACAAAAAGTACAAAACACTGCAAAAATTGATAACTAAAACCAATACTATATAATTTACAAATCAATCTGGATTGATCTACCTGATCAAAGGCTTTGCTTAGATCAAAAACTATAACATCCAGTTAAAACCTGCATTTGCAATAGCATCTTGAATATGTATCAAATTACTAGCAACAGATCTACCTGTTATGAAACCATGTTATGTTTTAGGTAATAGATAATTTATCTATTATCTTAATATACACACATTTTTCAAAACAATTTCCAGCTACACATAATAAAGAAATAGGTCTCTAATTATCATGTAATTTGGGTTTCGGTATTGGTATATAATGTTTGCAACTTTCCAGGAATCTATAAAAATACCCTGCTGTAAAAAGATATTAAAGATATAACGAAGCATTGGAACTTTCCAATTCAACATCTCCTTGTAGATGAACACAGGTACATATCATTACCTTTATTTCCAACAAAATATTATCATAATTTATTATGTCAATACCCATAAAATTATCATTATTTAGAAGCAGTAGTTATGCAAGGTCTAGAGACCACATTCTTTTTAGTATATGATGAGATGAAATTAGCAAGTTCTCAGCTGCAAGATTCCTTTTGTCAAATGACATTTTATTTCCATCAGAATATTGTTTAATGAAGGATCAAAAGTAATTATAATTGTATTTTATTTATAAAATTAAGAAACTTTTTTTAGATTACTGTAAGTTATAAATATCTGTGCGGACACGCTATATTAAAGTGAATCCCCAGATAATCCAGAGCATAAGTTGACCTTCCTCAAGCACCAAAATACAATGGGCCATACATTTGAGCCCACAACCACCAACATAGCATACATCAAGTGAAATGAATCTAAGCAGAAGATTAAAAAGGTAGTAAGGACCATAAGGCCATAAATTGGAAGAAATTCTGCTTATGCCTTTTTAAGAAATTGGCAATATTTACATATACTTTGAATAATCTATTGCCTGTATAAATATATATTCATACAATTACACACATTCTAAGGCTATAACTATGGGGACATTTAGCACCCTTAAAAGAACTACGCTTTGATAATTTTCATGCAATTATAGCTTTTCTTACAAGAGCATGTCAGTGCATAGATTTATAATTGTATTTTACATTATCCTCTACTTTCTCATTATATCTTTCGAAATCAGTTTTTATTATCATTTTAAATATTGTTCTAAAATATATAAAGTTATTATAACATATTATCAATTTTGATTATTTTGCGAAGTCTAAGTTTTTTTTTTTTTTTTATAAATACGAATCAAATTTTTTTAAAAATCAAGGAGGATATTTTTTAGATAATCAATGACATAAAGGGATTTTATCATTTAAAATTTTTTGCGTAATTTTTAGAAATAAATCTGTCATTTACATTTGTAGACCAATGTAATCGGTCCCAATCAACATACTTCATATCATAATATAAATTATAACAATCACCAACTTTATAATTTCTATTTGAAGTTATCATATCGTTATTTGTTGAGGAATGTTCGATATAAACAAAAAACTCAATTGCTGGATGGTGAGAATATTTCTTCAATAATGGCTACATATTACATTTGATGTTTACATCACTAAAGTTAATTAAATTAAATTCTAGAATATATTTATTATTGTTTTTAAATGATTTTTTTTTATTACATCCCGTTATATTTATGAATTCTGAAATTCTTTGTCCTCTTTTAATTTCATTTCATAAGTCAGTGTTTATCTGCTGCCATTACACAGTATTCATTAAAGCAGGGGTCCCCAACCTTTTTGCACTTAAGAGCACATTCTATAATACTCGCCAGGTGGCGTGCACCATTTATTTTTTCAATGTAAATTTATATTTGGATATTGTTAATAATACACATAATGTACAAAAAAATATTTATTTCAAAAATAAAATTTTAGCACATAATTAACCTTTATATTTTTATGCTGTAAAAGTATAATATGCCCTACAATTTTATTACAATATAATACAATAATTTATAAGAAATTTTAAAAATTACATTTATTTGTATCAGATAAATAATTTTTTATCCTGTTTGGATAGCGGCGGGCACACGTAAAATGGTCTGCGGAACCATGGTGCCCACGGGCATAGGGTTGGGGACCCCTGCATTAAAGTCATCACATATCAAAATATTGTATTCATAACTAAGTAAATATTTTCCCAACTGCTCCAAATCATTATTTAGTTCACATAGATATGAACAACCAAAAATAATTGACATTCTAATGTTATTTCAAACAAAATAGAATCAACAAAATTCAGTTATGTATTTATTGACTTTGTTACAATATTGTTTGTAACAGCTAATAAAACATCACACCCTCTTAAAAACTTGGAACTTACATAATCATGCCATTACAATAAATTCTGATCTACAATCTGATTATTAATAAATTGATCATTCGACCATTGCTTCTGTCAAGGCTATCAGATCATACTCTTCTACAAAAGTAGCATGTTTTAATTACTGACATTTAGTTCTTAAGCCTCTAACATACTGCATGTAATAACATTTTTGTTTACTTTCATTAATTAACTTTTTGTTACAATTTTTATATGGAGAACTGTTTTTTTTTTTTTTTTAAAAAAAAAAAAAAAATTATTTTTTTTATTGAGTATGTTCAAAGATTATAAATATTACATATAAGAAAATTTAGAAAAAAATAATTGTTTTCAAATAGATAATACGGGCATATAAAATGGGTTATGTGTATTGATGAAAAAGGTACATTTAACAATAGCAAGGAAAAGAAACAAGGTTCTGAGTGGCATCTACAATATCTGAAGCGGTTAATGCCCTGTCTCTATTTCTGATTTTAAGTACCTTATTATAAAACATGAACTGCAATTTACTGGATATAGGATTAAAACAAAAATGGCATCTCAAAAACCAAAGGGTAAACATAATGAAAATAGTGATCCTAATTGAGGGAAAGAAACTACCTTTCATACCATCAATGAGAGTGTCAATAGATGGAGACCATGATCTGATGATCCACTTCTTATTTCTATAAATGAGAAGAGCCAGACATTGTAGAAAAATGATATATTGTCTCTTCAGACTTGTGATAGAGAAAACAAGTAGGGTCAATGTTAGCATTCACTATTCTTTGTGATTAAAAAATGACTAATGGGCCAAACATCTAAATTGATTTTAAAAAGTACATTGAGGTATTTTGGTTCCAGATACCACAATTTGAATTTTGAGATAATCTGTTTATTAGTGAGATTAAGTGGAGATGGCTGCTGAGATTGGTTATCACTATGAGTCATGTTATAAGTCGGCAAGTAAAATATTTTCCCAGAAAAAATTCTCTGACTCATATCAGTATAAGCAGAAATACAATAATCCATTATGCATTACTAATATTATCCTCAAATACCTGATCCTTTGTTTGTTCTTTAACACTCAAATCTTTATTTAACTTCCCATAAAATATATAAATATATACATCCGTGGCCCAAAAATTTGAATTAATTATTTCATTCATGTCATTATCTTTTATAGATACATAAAATGAGGAATGAAATTTATTTCTGGATCTGTTATATAAGAAATCACATGCTTTGATGTTGTTTCTGGCGGTCAATCTTGTCAAAAATAATTTATATTTTTGCTTAACAGAAATAGCTTTTAATTGTCATTAAGACTTTCTATAATAGCACTTTTTAAAAGGAACTAAATTTGACATTTCTTTTTTTATGTGAGACTAAGTCAAATCCTCCTGAAACAATAACTTCTAAATAATGAACGCTGCCTTAAATTTGATTCTTATTAAATAAGATGTTAAAAATTTTATTCCTTACAGTTATGCCTTCAGGTAAAGTTTCACTCCACTTTTTAATACCATTATTAGAACAATATGACTTTCCTTTTCAGAATTAGATTGTTGATTAGATAAATTTTCTGCAATTAATTTGTCTGTTTCCATGGAAACTACATTCTTATTAACTTTTTTTTCACTTGTAAAGGCATTTTTTTTTCTAAATTTTTATCTTTTTAATCTCTTCACTTTTCAGTCTTTCATTAAAAATAGCAATTTGAGTTTGATTTTCTTTATCTTCAAAAGAAAAGAGAGGTGACGCAAGACACATCATTAATTATCCAATAATCTATCTAATTTAGAAACTTTAACTTATTTAGAAAGAAATACTATATTGGTGATTATTTATTTTTTCTACATGTGTATGGTCACGTATATCAGTGGTATGAAATAGTGTGGATAGTTGAAGAGTGCTTGAAAGTCTGTGTTCAAATCCCCTACATTTACAATTAAGCTCCAGGTATATGAAGAATGCCTGTCACATTAGTGGTATAAAATAGTGTGGATAGTTGAAGAGTGCTTGAAAGTCTGTGTTCAAATCCACTATATTTACAATTAAGTTCCAGATATATGAAGAATGCCTGTATTTCAAATCTTAAAAAGAAATGGCATATTATCTTCAGAAGTAAATCACTATTATTTGCCAAAACAATAGCTTTCAAATTTTGATTTTCACTAGCCAGATTATTAATCTTTTTACCTAAATTAACTATAGTTGCCAATGAACCAGTGATTTGAGTCTTCAAAGTTTTGCAACAGACTACAAACATGACTATTTTATGCCCTGAGGGGCCATCATCGTTTAAAATTGTTTCAGTACAAGAAATATTTTCCTCTTACCCTAAGCCTTAATAATCTCCACATTATTTTATTAATTGTAACTCATCAATTAAAATAAATTTAAAACAATAGCTTCTATTTCTGTGCAATTTAAATGGAAAGATCTATTATAATTTTTGCCACAATCAATTTTCAGCTCATCACATTTTCCATAATCATTTCTGTATATGAATTATTAGCATTAAAACAGGCAAAACTCTCCATACAGTAGTGCCACTCAGTGCAAGCCAAAGTAATCAATAGATGCCAGAAGGCTTGGGCATAAAATCCTTATCTAGTGCCTATGCATCCAACATTCCCATACTAGTTGCTAGCTTGTGGCTTTCATCAGTGAAAAGCCTTAGATCTGAGAGCTGCCTGTTTTAGTAACAGTTTGAGCAAGCTTAATAAGTGGGGATCATGTGATGTTTAGTGGTTTAATACTAGCAGCCATATTCAACAATTGTAAACTCACACAATCTTTCAAATGAGATGATCATACAAAATTACCCTGACCTTATTCCTAAGAATAAGCGATATCATTAGACATTAAATAATCCATGTGGTCATTTAATACTTTTTGGTTTCCATATATTAATCATTACATCATAGATATGGTTTCTTGTAATGTCCCATATCATTACAATTTGAATAATCAAAGTAAAATAAAATTAAATAAGAAGAAAAAGGAGAAGAGGAAGAAGAAAAAGAATAGTAATAATATAATAATTCATTTATTTGTAAATAACAGCTTAATAGTCACAAATATTTACATAGTAATGTAATAATATGTTTAATTATTATTGTTCTTGATGTCTAGTGAAGTTTTTTACAAAGTATGTCTTTAAGTTTATTTTTAAATTATAATTCATTTAAATGGAAAATATTCATATCCTTGAATCTATTGTTATAATCCTTTTATAATTTGCAAATAGAGGAATGAATAAGTCACTCTTCTTATAATGAAATAAATCTTGATTTTTAGAGTTAAAAGTTGAAATCCAAAGGGAAATCTTAGTCGTCATTTATTCTAATGACACTTTGACTTTCATTAATTTAAATAAGATCATCATATTTGCGATTAATGTTCTATTGTTCATGCTATTGTTTTTATGTGACATCATGGATATATTTATAATATTTATCTTGGATTTTTTGAAGGATGTTTATAGTTGAATAATTGTAATTATTTCATATTATAGATTCATAGCGTAGGACTGGTAGTGTATAAAAAATAACTTGTAAGTTTCTAATTTGAGTTTAATATTTAATTTCAAGATTAGATCCATAATTTTATGGACTTTATATATTGTTATCTGAATAATTTAATATATCAAGCACAGTTTTTCTTTTCAAAATAGCTCATAAATATCCAATATAAATAAAACAAACTAACTCCTTCTTTTTAAAACTTGTTTTTTATATGACTATAATCATGAAAAAAATAAAAATCCAACATTTCGACTATTTTATATAGTCTTTTTCAAGGCACACTAAAATAAAATAAAATATATATACAACAAATAACACATATTCCAAAAAAATAAAAAAATTACAAAATATATTCATAACCAAAAATTAATTAGGATGTTAATAGAAAAACAGAAAAGAAAATAATAGGTTTATAATTAAATGTTTTAAAGGATATATATAGATTTTTTTTTAAAAAAAAAAAGGAAATTGTTTGTGTTTAAGTTGTGATTGTTGGTAATAGGAAAGGGGAGTGAGATAAGGTAAATTTTTGTTTATGAATATATTTTGTAATTTTTATTTTTTTGGAATATGTGTTATTTGTTATTTTTTTTTAATTATTTTATTTTAGTTTAGTGTGCCTTGAAAAAGACTATATAAAATAGTTGAAACGTTGAATTTTTTTTTCATGATTATAGTCATATAAAAAACAAGTTTTTTTAAAAAAGGAGTTAGTTTGTTTTATTTATATTTGTTATCTGAATGTGATTATTAAAATAAAATAATTGGTAAAGATAATGCCCAATTAGTAAGCAATATTAATCATGGTTTGCTTGGTATAAGATTTTGTACTACATTTATTTGTATCAATTTTTATGTTATTAACTTCACACCATTATTTTAAGATCATTTACATTTCTGGTTTCTAAAAATATTTTGATATCCTCAGCGTAACATAGAATGTTTTTCTCATTTATTATATATGTCAAATCGGATGTATAAATGGCAATATTTTCTTGTGAAATTCCATATTTATAAGAAGCTATTTAAAGACTTTTTATTAATATTTACATAATTTTTCTATCAGTAAAAAATTAGGAGCTTGGTAGATAATCTCATTGTGTTTGCTTTCAACAAGTCTCATTATCTATTCTATCAAAAGCTTTAGAGATCAAAATAGATGACATCAAGTTGATATTTGAAATGTATGGTTTGTGATGTAGCATCAGAAATATGTAACAAAGTTGTTTTTATGGAGTGTCTAGTAATAAATCCATGTATAGAGGATGGGAAAGATATTTTTAAGTTGTTATATATGATTCTATAATAAATGTTCTCAAATAGTTTTGCACATACTGGTGGAATAGATCTAAAATTTGAAGGATCTGATTTATTCCCTGGTTTATAAAGAAAACGGTGACAGTGAACATTGATGTTTTTAATATTTGGTTGAATATATATGGTAAAACTGGTGTTAATAATTCTATACAACCTTTATAGATAAACAGTGGTGTGTTATCATGGGCAATGCTTCTTTTATTTGCCAAATATCTAGCTGCAGTTATTATATACCTGTATCAATATATGTAATATATAGGGTATGTGAGCACAGTCTTTCACATGACCCACCACTCTCCACTCTATCTCATAACACTGATACACTTGAACACATATATGTTGAAAAGATAAATAATTACCAATATACGTATTTATATATTCATTTCTATTATGAGAATTCTCAATGTTATTATTAGTGTAAATATCAATATCTGATTTCTTACTTTCTTTTTTCCTTCGCTAAAACTTTTGTTAGCTAGTTGTATTATTATTCTTAGTTAGCATTTTGATTTGTTTCTTTTTAAGTAGTAAAGTTCTTTTATTTTACTGTCTATAGATGTTTGTTGTATGCGTACTATTAATATTATCAGATTTATTATTTCTTTGTGGGCATTCTTTTTGTTCCAATATATTCTTAATTTTTCTTTTTAAAAATAAGTTTTCATTAAATAAATTCTCTAATTTCTGTTCAATCTTAATTACGTGAAAGAGAATTAATTACTTTAACACTTAAAAGTTTATTTACAATATTTCTGATCATTGGAGTGTGTAGAATGTGCATCTAAAATTAAAGAACTGATTTCATCATTAATGGTGTTTACGCAATCACCAGAGTCAGTTTTATTGCCATCAAGATATTGAACTTAAGTAAATTTAAATCTGCATTTGATAATTTTAAGCACTGTGCATGAAATATTCTAAAACAATTACTAGAAAAAGAAATAGATAATTGATTATCAAGAACATTAGTAGAACAAAAGAGACACAATCCAGTATAATTTGTATTATGACTAATCACTGATTTTTCTGTCTTGCATTTTTTGCTTGACAAGTTTTCCAGGTAAAAAGGACCATTAACTTAATTATCTGTATCTCCAGGCTAATCTTTTTGTATATCTATTCTAAGAGTATAAATAGATATGATGCGAAATTTATTTCCTCATTTTTTACAAACAATTATAAACTATTTTCCAAAAATAAGACCATTAGAAATATTACCAAAATCACATTTTTCGTTATTTTGCTGTAATATCCTATAAATACAATTTATCCAAAACACTTAAAACATTTTTTAGCAAAACTTTTTATTTGTACACTGTCCTGCAGTCTTCTTCAGAGCTAGTTCACTTTAATCTCTTAAAAAAAAAACGTTTTTTAAGAGATTAAAGTGAACTGCAGGACAGTCAAAATGTAGGTATATAAAAATAAAGAGTTTTGCTAAAAAGTGTTCGAAGTGATTTGGATAAATTGTATTTATAAGACCATTAGAACTAGCTCATGGTGTTGCTCCCATAATAGTCTGGCAGATGATGATGATAATGATTATAATTCAATTCTTTATTTAATGTGCATATCCACAGCCTTTAGCCAATTATAGATTGCACAGTGAGTTAATTAATATATGCAAATATAAATTACCATTAAAAAAATAAAATAAAAAAGTGCAAAAACAATAAAATGAAAAATAAATGAAAAGGTAATACACCAAATGAAATTATATATATATATAGGCAAGTTGCACAATTTGTAATATATATATATATATGATGGCTTTATTAAATTGTTTAAAATCTATAAAAAAATGTCTTTATTATCAAAATCTTTATTATAAGTTCTGGGTAAATGAAGTAAAGGAAAGAATTTTAATATATTAGACTTACAAATTTTAAGTTCAAAAATATTGTGCTTATTATTATTATTACAGTGTTCTTTTTTAGATACAGAAATATTCTGGGAAATAATTTTATGCACAAATTCAAGCTCTCTTGTTTTTCATCTCAGCATTAATTCGATATACTTATTATTTAGATCTAATGCCGCACCCCTTTAATACAGTTCCTTATGTTGTGGTGATTCCCCAACCTGTAATTTTGCTACTGTTATGAATCGAAAATGTTTTCTAATGTTAAAACAGGCAAAACTCACTATACGTACTGCCACACACAGCAATCTAGAGTAATCAATGGATGCCAGAAGGCTTGTGCATAAAATCCCCATGTAGTGTGTGTGGCAATACATATAGTGAGTTTTGCCAGTTTTAACAACAGTTATACACAAGCATAAGAGGTGGTGGTCATGTGATGTTTTCTAATGGTTAGATGACCCCTGTGAAAGGGTTGTTCGACCCTCAAAGGGGTCACAACCCACAGGTTGAGAACTACTGATTTAGATTATTTAAGAAATTTATCAAAAACAGAATGAATTTTTATATCTGTCTTAGTATTAGGATTCCATATAATCGAACCATACTTTAAGATGGGAAATGCCAAAGATATAAAAAGTTTGATTTTTGTACATGCATTACATGCTATTCCATACCTATAAATATCTACTATAATTTTGAGAGCTTTATTCCCCATAAAATCAATATGGTGATGAAAAGAGCCATTATTGGAAAATATTATTAATAGATTTCTTTGATGATCATTTGTTATGATTCTAAAGCCACAAATATTATAGAAAAACCTTAATATTTCAGATTCCTAGAGTAAGAGACAAAGGAGCCTTATCCACATTTATGTTTATACAATTATTTTCATACCATTTCATGAAATTTATCTATATCGCTTTGAAGTAAAAAAAACAGTCATTAATAGAACAGATACATATGAAAATTTTGCAATCATCTGCATAACATAAAAGATGTAAGAATTTAATATAATTTTTGATGTCATCAATATATACATTATAATGATCCAAAAGAAAGTGAAGATCGTGTCTAACCGCAATCTGCACTACAAGGGCGCCATCTAGGCATTTGAGCCTACAAAAATTTATAAAGTAGGCAGATACGCGCTGTTAAGATTCCACTTTATTTAAATATTCAGACCATTAGCCCATTGTCACTAGCTCATGGAGACACAGAGATAAGAAATAACTTGTTTAGTTTGTATATATAAAAAAAATAAAAGTCACTGCCAGAAATTAACACATAAAAATATTTATTTACGCACATATAAAATCATTCTAAATTTGAGGAATAAAATTTATTATTGAGATTTTAATATTAATTTTTAATTTAGTGTGTCGAGTATGAACAGACTACATAGATTGTATTTGAAAAGCAAATATTCTATCCCTGATTTAACCTTAGGCCAAACGTTTGCAGTCAAACTGGCGTCAATCCATCTGATATATTGATGTATTCAATGTAACACGAATATGGCAACACAAAAATCATACTGTCAGGAATGTACCTCTGAACAGCAGGGTTAAGAGAAGAAATTGTTTCTCACTCAGAACAGGAATGTGCCATCTGTTGGGCAAGAAGAACAATAAAAAAGAAAACTCCATAGGAAGGGACGGTGGTCCTTTTTGCCAACTTACGATCCCATCCATAGGCAAAACGGAAGTGTGTGGCATATACAGCAATTCTGCCTGTAGCGAATCTCATACTACATCTACTAATTACACCAATATATCCAATCCATTGACCTAATTTAACTACAAAACAAATAACCCAAGATTACCCTCCCCTAATTAATTAATATAATTTTACAAATCTATATAGCCATTCACGCCCGACTTAAATTTAATATTTATATAAGTTCACACAGATGAATTTTATAAAAATTTGTTTTATAATGCTGAGCACAGATCGGCTGCACAGATTCCACAGTCAAAAACATTTCAAAATAAACCTAAATGATCAAAATACAAAGTCATTGATAACATCAATTGCAGAGAGAATACAAGAAACCCAATACCATTCATCATAAGATGCCGCACTGACATCAATGACCTATATATTCCAATTGAATATGAAACAGCAACATAATTAACCACTAACAAATCTATGCAACATCTATACCCAACTTAATTTTCATGCATTTAAATAATTTATACAATAAGAAAAAAAATGGAAATGATTTTTATCATGCGCCGAACATATAAAATTAAACATTATTAATTGACCTGAAAACTTACAAAAGTCAGATAAAAGTCTATTCAAAATTTAGGTTAGCCTGTTTAGTAAACTTGTCAACTCTTGACTAAAGTTTTTAATTAATTTTATGATTTTAACCATTGTTCAGTTCATATAGCTTACAGTAGAAGAGCTCCCGGTTCCTGGTGTTAATTTCCACGGAGTCTTTATTTGAAACCCGGTCTATCTGAAGGCAGCCTTAGCTGAAACAATCCTGGTATTACAGTCATTTCATTTGAGATAAGTGAGAGAGAGAGCAATATGTGCGTCCTATTGCCCTTCTCACAAAGCAAGCTGGGAACTGACTGGAACTCAATATTTTTCTTTTTATAGTAAATCTCCAGATTGAACGAACAAAGACGTCACTAATCCAAATTTTCGTTAAGGTCCGAGAGGCTTGGTGCTTTCATTGGTCAAGCTAAATTCTCTTTATTCTCCTAATTTTCATCTAACTTTTTAATTACACAAGAGCCCCAAGGCTAGCTTGCTTTTCAATTAATAAACAATCATTTCCATTTACAGATTACAGGAATTAATTAATACCTGTTTTTATTTTTACTTACATTATTTCTTTATTAAAATATTTTTATATTTAAATCTTGTATTTTTTTATAAAAATGTACATTCAAATACCTTTTTTTATTTATAAAAAAAAAATTTTTTAAAGTTTTGCATCTGTGCAAATATATATACATTTAACAAACATTTTAGCTTTTAGTTTTTTAATAGATTTTATTTTTATTTGCGAAATTTAAGATTTTATTTTAAATTAATGTAACGGCATATTTATATACCATTACAACATTAAATAATAAATGATGCAAGAACCTAATCTGCAAAGCTTTCTAAGAAGAATTTATGATTAACTGTAGCAAAAGCTTTGCATATATCAAAATAAATAACATCAAACTTAGATCGATCTTCATTCAAATTGGAAATGTGATCAAAAATAGTTAGCAGATTTGTTTCAGTGGACATATTAGGTAAAAAGCCGTGTTGCTCTGATATCAAAATGTTGTTAACATCAAAGATAATTTTATTAGATAAGCATCTTTTAAATATTCGGGCAACGACATGTAGATCTGAAATAGATCTATAATCACTTATTGAATTTTACGATCCTTTCTTATAAAATAATAATAATGATGGTGATGAAGATAATGGTAATAATAACCACAACAACAAGACATAATAATAATGAATTCTCAGCCCATCACATGTATCATTTTTTTCTTATTCATTGTCTGCTTTCTTTGGATCAAAAATAATTTTTTAAAGTATAATTTTTTTGTATCTATCATTCACAAACTATGGTTCTGAAACAACATTGCCCTATGTGGGCAGTTTTTTTTTTAATTTAAAATTGCACTTTTATTATTTTATTAAAAGAAATCATAATACTTATAATTTCAATGACAACTATTGTTTATTTCAAGTATTGTTAGCCGAGAGGTCAGCACAGCTGCCTTGCAAGTAAACAGTTGTTTGCAGACGGTTGTTGCGGGTTCGTCTCCCGGCCGATGCTATGACATATGAAAAAAAACTATTGTTTATTTTATTTTATTATTAGCAATAATTAATTTCACCTCCATTTTTTTTCTCATTTTGTTTCTTGTTTTTTAAAATGAACATTTATTTGTTCATCTGCTACTTTTAACTTTCTTTTAAATATCAGTCTTACATTTTAAAGGTCTTTACATTTACAGAATTTGAATGAAATGAAAAAACTATCCAAGCAAATAAATATCAATTTAATTATTTAAAAATATACATTTATAAAATCAAAACAATTAAATAACTTTTATTGTATCTTTATTTATATAAAAAAGAAAGAGGAAGTATGGAGATTATTAAAATTAATTTCTAATAAATTGTTATAAATTATTTCTTTTTAAAAAAATTAATTATAACTATTCACTATAACTAATATTAATTCTGATTTTTTTTAAAATGTTTGTAATTACTGTGATATTAAAATTATCACATATGTATTAATATTGATTTTCCCTTCATTTGTATTTCTAATACAAATTTTGCATGCATTTGTTTATGTAACAAAATGAACACTTTCAATGAAGTTAACCATAAGAAGAAAGAAACCATTTTGTTACACAGGTGAACAGACATATGCAAACTTGAATATTACATATGGCTTGCACTGCTGGAGAGTTTAGCTTCTGTGTTAACAGCTTGTGTAAGCATAAAGAATAATGATCATGTGATATTTAGTGGTTGACTGTGGTTATTAAAGAACCAAAGACACTAAAAAGTAAGGATGCTGAACTAAGTTCAGATCTATATGACTATACAAACTAATGAGCTTGAAAACATTGTATTTTCATTTTGGCCTCAAAGCTTTATAGTTATCTAATAAGGTAAAAGGTAGCTACTGGAGGGTTGCATTAGATTCTAAGATCTAGGTGCAGTACTCTCAGATCCAAGACTCCTCACTGATGAAAGCCACAATGTAGAAACTAGTCTGGGGATATTGGATGAGTAGGTAGATGCATAAACATTCTTGCATCCATTGATTACTCTGGCTTGTACTGAGTAGCACTACTGTATGGAGAGTTTAGCCTCTGTGTAAACAGCTTGTGTAAGCATAAAGAATGGTGAGCATGTGATGTTTAGTGGTTTAAATTTGAATATTGTTATTAATATATATATATATATCTTCAGAAATAATAAATTTAAAATAATATATATTTTTTAAAATTTTACAGATAATAAAAAAAAAGTATTAAACACCTGTAAAATAAAAAAAATCTTTATGAAATAAAATTAATGTTTTAAAATTGCATACTTCCCATCTCAAATTATATACAAAAAACTTATAAATACATAACATGTACACTTCTAAGGCAGTATATAATTTCTTTATACTGAATGTTTCTTGTACATGTAATTAGAGGGATTTGAACTCAGGATTTTTCAGTCTATCCATTCTCCACTCCATCTCAAGCAACCAATACACATGACTACACACATGCAAAAGATACGATTTCCCAATATAAGTATTTTGCGCAGAACCAGCACTCATTATCTGGGTCAGATCATTATCTTCTACACATATATACAATCAGAGCACAGTTTATATTAAGGTAGCACTTCCTCAACATTTAATGGACAACTTTCCATCTTCTCCTCCTTCCAACTATTCAACCAATCAAAAACTGATGTTGGAACATCCAAAGCCTTTATTGGATTTGATATTGTCGTCATACCCACGTAGACATTATATCACCTAACCCCTCATATTATTGGACCATTATGTATCAATATATATTAATAGGAGAGGGGTGGGATGAACTTATACTGAGATGTAATCTATTTTCCAAGCAATAATATAATTCTAAGGTAGTATGTAATTTGCTTATACCAAATGTTTCTTGTATATGTAGTTAGAAGAATTTGAATTCAGGATTTTTCAGTCTAAGAGCATTCCATCATAGGGTTTTTCAATGAAATGAATAAATAAATAGTTGGAAGCATGAGAAGATTGAAGCCTGCCCATTAAAATTTGAGAAATTGCTATCTTAATATAAATTAAGCATTGATTGCATATATGTGTGGAATGTGGGAAATTATGATCTGGATCAATTGATTGCAAGAAATACATAAATTGGGGGTCATGTATGTTTTTGCATGTGTGTAGTCATATGTATCATTTGGATCTCAAGTGGAAGATAAATAGACTGAAAGTTCCTAAGTTCAAATTCCTCTAATTTCATAATATGTGCACGTAAATATATGAAATGTTATATTTAAGTATAAACAAATATTTTTTTAAAGTTTTGGTAAAATTTTTAGCAAAATCTATATTACCATCTATTATAACTCCTCTTTTCTCTTCTAAACTGCTTTTGAATCATGCAAACACGAGATTTTGATTAACTGTATTTCATCTATTAAAAAAACTATAACTAATATACGTCACTTTATATTAATATATTTTCCAGATTCAGTTATCTCCAGTGATAGTGACAGTCTACCTAAAACAACTTAAGAGGCACTTCATGATGCTACTGGATTCCATAACATAACTTAAAAAATTGCTACAAAAATTTGAATCTATTAATTAACATACATATTATATGTGTACAGAAGCAATTATATGTTGGATGATTTTCATAATCTAATATTAAATGTCAAGAATAATTCAAACTTTATTTAAACTTTTTGAATGCATTGAATGTTAGTAATAGAATATAAGTCAAGGTAGAACACAATATTTTGTATGACAATATTTTCCTCTCTTCTTCAGGTGTTGCTGGCCCAACTATTGACAGTACTAGCTTGGGAATCAAACCTGGATCTTTAGATTTGTAAATATTGAATTTAATATAACACTATAACTAACTAGGCTATTCTTCCAAAGCAATAGGCAATATAAATTTCATCTACTTATCTATGAGGGTCCGCCTGATTTCTTCTAAGATCAGGATTGATTAGCACTTCCAGAAGTTATGTGATATCACAATAAGTTGATTGATGGTTTTCAGAGAACAATTATTAAATTGTTTTTAGCTATATTTTTAAGATTCCTCTCCATGGATTTTTTATGTATCTATTATTTATTTTCTGAAATGAAGAGGTCATTGTATATGAATGAAAACTATAGATAATGACTTTTATAGTCATCCAACCTGTGAGAAAAACATGCATTACATTGAACAGTTCAAGTAATGGTAAAATAAATAATATAAGGCTAACAAGAAAGAATAAGCTTATTTTTAGAATTCATGAAGTAAATTAATAATATCAGGAGAGTAGAAGTAGCAGAAAAAAATGTATAGTTTGACATGAATATTTCTGTAACACTTGAGTAACAATTTTTTTCCTCGCTACATTTTTACTACCTAATGTAGCTCTAGGAATGAAAAGATGCCAGATGGAAATGCTTATTAAATATCTATCCAGTTTTGTACTATTTAATATCTAAAAAGCACTACAACTTAGCTTCTATTGATTACTAAAACCTACACTAGGTGGCAAAAGATGGTGAAAAAAAATGCTGCTGAATAGCACGATATAAGCAGAAGCATGTGATATTAATATTTTATTTTTAAACAGAAGAGAATTACACCCTATCCACATGCGCTGTAATGTTGTTTTAATATCTCAACAATGTTTTGTTGAGTATGAAGAACATTCTCAAACCAAAGCACAAGATAAAGATTTTGAAAAGATAAGAGCCATCATCTTATCTTTGTACCTAAATTCACTTACATAGGTCAATCTAAACTGTCTTGGAATGAGAACGTAGTCTTTCTTTAATCATTTTACATCCATTAACTTTATTCTATCTGTTAACAATCACAAAATCTTCCAATTTATTGTCTGTTAATATTGTAATACATTAAAGATCAGCCTTTTCAAGCTATTGTGCATGCGCTTTTTACGAGTGTTAATAATAAATGAATACTTTCACTCCCAACACAAGATATAGTATTTAGGAAAGAATAAGAATAAAATGAATCCACTTATTCTTTCCAACCCAAATGCTTATATATTGGCAAATGAGGATAGACCACTCACTTTAAATTACTGTTTACGATGTCTGAATGAATGACGTCGACAAAATTATCTAGAATTTACTAAATGTCACTCTCAAATGAAACTTAAACATATGTAAATAAGCATTTATTTTTATAGCACTATGTTTTATAAATTGTAATACATTAAAGATCAGCCTTTTCAAGCTATTGTGCATGCGCTTTTTACGAGTGTTAATAATAAATGAATACTTTGACTCCCAACACAAGATATAGTATTTAGGAAAGAATAAAATGAATCCACTTATTCTTTCCAACCCAAATGCTTATATATGGGCAAATCTTAAGTACTGGAAGTGAAAGCGTGAGGATAGACCACTCACTTTAAATTACAGACATCGTAAACAGACATCGTAAACAGTAATTTAAAGTGAGTGGTCTATCCTCACGCTTTCACTTCCAGTACTTAAGATTTTCCCATATATAAGCATTTGGGTTGGAAAGAATAAGTGGATTCATTTTATTCTTTCCTAAATACTATATCTTGTGTTGGGAATGAAAGTATTCGTTTATTATTAACACTCGTAAAAAGCGCATGCACAATAGCTTGAAAAGGCTGATCTTTAATGTATTACAATTTATAAAACATAGCGCTATAAAAATAAATGTCTTGTTAATATTATAAAATAAGCTCTTAAAGTTATTGGATTTTCCCCCAATTTTTGTATATGCAATATCTATTTCATATCTATTTAAAGGTGGTATCACTTTGATCTATATTCTGATAAGTTTACAGGTTGAGATTGTTGACAGCTTAAGGATAAGGAGGTTGCCTTGACTACAGGTTGAGATTGTTGACAGCTTAAGGCCTGACTGTTATCATCTATATTTATAAATCTATGAAAGCCTTGAATAATTGGCTCTATTGTCTTACTCAATCAGCTATTTTTTTCAAAGCTCTTCTTCAATTCTACATTCATCTTATCATTTAAATTCCTGAACCTAAAATCTGCAACAATGTTTTTTTATCAGTATTAATCTTCAAGGGTTTTCTCATTATTATTGCTTAAAACTTGTTTTTGGTCTCTTTCCAAATATTAATGCTTCTCTCTATAATCGCAGTTATTGAGAAATTTTAATAACTTTCATGAGACTTATCTTTACACAGTCTTGATTTGGATACTCCAGTTTTATTTGTCGGTAATGGTTATAAAATCTTAATGATTGTAGATTATATGCATTTGTCAAGAAATGTAAAATGTATGAAAATAAAATAAATATAAGTACTTTATAAAAGAGAAAGATATAGTACATGTTTGCATAGAATTGTTGAAATAATAGAGTTTAAAAATACAAAGATTAATTCATTAGTAGTATTCAAAGTACTAATTTAAAGGAGGAATCCAGAGATAAAGTTGTAGTATGACTTAATATAGCAGAGTTTTAGCCTGTAGTTAATGCAGTTATTAATAGTAATAGTACCATTGATTACATACTGTGTTTAGCAGATACTATGGAATGAACAGTGCATGTGCCCATATAATATTAATATAATAAAGTAATTATACATAAACAATATGTATGTTATATATAGGGTAAATGAGCACATACTTTCAGACAACCCATCACTCTCCACTCTATCTAATAACGCTGATACACTCAAGCACATATATGCTGAAAAGATAAATAATCACCAATATACGTATTTCATGCTAAACCAGCAATCATCAGTTGGTCCAGATTATCATCTCCCACACATATATACTATAGGTGCTCAGATATATATTAAGATAGACAATCTTCATACTTTAATGGACAGGCTCCAATCTACTACATGCTCCAACTCTTCAACTGTCCATCCAATTGAAAATCTGATGATGTAATGCTCGAAGGCCACCCTGAGGCCGAGATTCTTGTCATACCTTAGGTCAACATGGGTGTGACAAGAATCTCGGCCTCAGGGTGGCCTTCGAGCATTCCATCATCAGATTTTCAATTGGCTGGACAGTTGAAGAGTTGGAGTGTGTAGTATATTGGAGCCTGTCCATTAAAGTATGAAGATTGTCTATCTTAATATATATCTGAGCACTTATAGTATATATGTGTGGGAGATGATAATCTGGACCAACTGATGATTGCTGGTTTAGCATGAAATACGTATATTGGTGATTATTTATCTTTTCAGCATATATGTGCTTGAGTGTACCAGTGTTATTAGATAGAGTGGAGAGTGATAGGTTGTCTGAAAGTCTGTGCTCATATATCCTATATATTACATATATAGACACAGCTATATAATAAGCCTGTGTTTCAGTTAATATGTATGTTATATTTTGGTTAATGCATTAAATTTACAATGTTCTTTGAAGCAGAAATGTTTTTGATGAATGTACTTAATGAAATATTTTTGTGTGATTCCTTATGAAACAAAATTGACCTACATTGATTCTTATAATTAAGAGATGTCCAAAATAGAGAACTAAAGTGACATTAATATATAAAATTATGAATTTAAAAAATGGTATGTCAGATATATATGTATACATATATGTTAAAACGAAGATGGCTTGTGTGACCAAGTCGAAACGTCAGTATATTGATATTAAAAGTTTTTAACACGGATGAACCCGCAAAATATGTATTTTATATATATATATAAGGCAATTTATTCAAGGAGTTACCATAGACACTAAATA
Source organism: Epiperipatus broadwayi (assembly GCA_028023455.1). Lineage (NCBI taxonomy): Eukaryota > Metazoa > Onychophora > Udeonychophora > Euonychophora > Peripatidae > Epiperipatus > Epiperipatus broadwayi. Next base: position 817,848 of record JAQFVV010012705.1, read on the forward strand.
CAGAACATGAGTATGCATACTGAAGACTATTTTACTTAATACTGAACAAGAGAATACTAATCATCATAATAAGAAAAGCGTTAGATTCTAGAGTACTTTAATATTTAAAACAGGCAATATGTATAGAAAATTTTGCCTGTTCAATAACAGTTAAGAGCAAGCATAAGAAATGGTGATCATGTGATACTTTAATATTTACATTGATTTTGCAAGCATAAACTATAATAGTCAAAATAAAAGTATAGATCATATGACCCTATACTCTTAAGCTTGTAAGTTATAAACAATGAGGATTGCCAATTCCTCAACAAGCTTTGTGATAAATGCTTAGCTAGAGAAAGCATTTAAAATATCTGTCAGGACCCCCCCCCCCAAACCTCTGACCATGGTTTCATGCTCTGGCATTCCTCAGAGAGATGCTTTCTCTAGCTAAGCATTTAACACAAAGCTTGTTGAGGAATTGGCAATCCTCATTGTTTTTAAACTATAATAATTTCATTTTCATCTATATTATCTTAAACAATATATTAATAAATAGTACATTTATTTTGCATTTCTGTCTAAGTAGTCTTTAATTGAAAAAATATTAACTATAGCAACAATTGCAGACTGCATACAAGTAAAACTGCTAATGAGACTGAATATACTGTAAACAATTAATTGGATTGTTATTAACTACCTTACTACGAGAATGATGTAAATATCAAAGGAGTAGATAAGAATACATGTGATGAAACAAAAAAGAGATAAGAAAACTATTTGTGTATATATATTAGAATAGGTTCAGATAGTGATTAATAGGAACCTTTACCATGAGCTCCAGATTTCTTCATAATCTAGTGGCATTCAATAAAATAATAGAAATGGTGATTATATCTCAGCGAAAATGAGAATCTTCAAATTTTTAAGCCAATGAGAATCTACAAACCAAATTTTTAAGCAATGAAACCAAATGATATATATCCATGACTTATAAAAACATCAAAAGTTATTGGTCAGAATGGCCACCAATGCTTATTAAGTGATTGACCAGCAGCAAACCATATATTGTCTAAATGAATTTTGGATTTTAACTATTTAAAAATGGTTTTAATACAGTAGATCTGATCGTAGTATTGAGAAAAGTTATAGAAAGGAACAATAAATATGAGTTACCATTATGCTTAGATTTATGGATTATTAAAAAGCATTTGACTCTGTAAAATTTTCTACGGTGAGTAAAGCATTAAATCATCAAAATATAGATCCATGATACTGTTATATTCTATAGAAAGCAGCAATGATTAGATTAAATGATAGTACTAAGAAGGTTAACATTGAGAAGAATGTATGACCATATCTTCAAATTTTTTACAGCAGTTTTATAAAAAGTGTTCTGCGGATTAAAATGGGAAGCTAAATGAATAAGAGATCATTTAAGCCATATAGATTTTGTTATTGATATGATTATTTTTAAAAATAATGCTTCATAATTTCAGGAAATGTTGTCAAAGAGGTCTATAAATATTAAGAAGACTAAAATAATGTTCAATGGATTTTCTAAGAAGAAGAAAATAATTAAAGTTTGATACTCATAACTTTGAATAAATTAATAGTTACTAATACTTTGGGCTGATTATTAATATAGATGGAAACGTAATGGATAACATTAATCACAAAATTAAGCTTTTAATGGAATGCTTTTGATAGAAATAACTTAATATTAAAAAAAATAAGCCTATAAGTTTGAAAAGTAAAATTTTTAATAGATGTATTTATCACTTTTTACTTATGGGTCTGTAACTTGGACACTTAACAAAAAGCAATTCAGAGACTTCAGGCTAGGAAATGAAGTATGGAGAGACGTGTGTAACAAGAAATGATGGAAAATACAATACATAAGAAAACAAACATACCACTGATATAATTGAAAGAATAAAAAACTGATATAGAGTTGGACCAAACATTTATTTCTTAGAAAAAATGATAAAGAGAATAGTTTTAAACTGAATCCAAAGATATTGTAAGACCTAAAAATAGAAAATATGTGAGATCACTGGATGGAATGAGGAAGTTTCCTGATATGTTGTATAGAGAAAAGATGTTGGGGATTGAGAAAAGGAATCAACCATACTACAATGGTTAGACAATAGCTGAAAAAGATGATGTCGATATACAATGCTTTATTTACATTTACAATGAATCAAATTTCATTCTCATAGGCAGCATGTCTATGCTTGTTCTCGTATAAATTATTGGGATTTCAGACAAATTGATGCTTATTTTGCTTGATTAATAGTAAAACACGAGTTTCTGCAAGATTTTCATCCTCAATTAATTTATACACATCTATATGTATGTAAAGAGAAACATAACTGCTATTATTAAAAATAACTTTTTTCAAAATCTTTGTCTATTAAAGCTATATTCTATTAATTTTATTCATGATTTCTGATTGTAAATAGTATCAAATTTCCACTGACGATGATCAAATTCAATTTTGTTGTTTGTACTCGGTTTCCGTTTCCAAGTTAACACAATTTGATTTTGGAATACTTCATATGCATCTATATCTAAAATGAATAATATTTTTTATAAGTAGTTTGTTATAAACTGAGATTCTGTTTAGAATTAAATGAATACAGAAACTTTACAAATGAAATTAATTAATATTATCTTGTTTGTAAGCGTGCTGCTTATCAATGACAATAAATCTTAACATACAAACTTACGAGAGAGTATCAGGCAAAAACTTTGTATAAATCCCTGAGAGTTTGAGTAAAAATCGTCTATTAATTTACAGCAATATGAAATTTAATTCACAATCTTTGTTTAAGAGGCAGCTTTCAATTATTGGATACAGTAGTTAATCAAACGACTAAAATCATATCTATTGGGAAATCACAAGCAGCCCTCCTTACGACAACGTAAAATAGTTGCAGTTCACTTCCATGGGAGAAAAAAAAGACATATTACATAGATGAGCAAGATTAAATTAAATATAAAAAATGTGATAAACAGAATAAGTTAATTGAACTATTAGTTTTATCAAATTAAATCATCTGTAACTGTCACATTGTATTTCAGTCAATGCTAATCAGGCGCTATGGGGGTTTCTTTTTTTTTTCGCGCGCGAATATTTACTGGAATTTTTTAATTGCTTTAAATGAGATTTTATATTAATAAGAATGTATCGAGAAAATTTATGATTGACGTTATATTCCATCGGGACGAAGACAATGAGGAAAAGAAAACTAACCATTGTTAATAGAACTTAAAATGCTTTTGCTGATAAAAGAAACAAAAATTAATAGTTATTGATTAAATATTATGCTTAACCTTGACATTGCGAAAATTAGAAACTCAGTCAAACAGGTATAATAAAAAATTAATGATAGTATGCAAACTACACTGAAAATCAATAACAATTAAATAAATAAATATTCCAATTGTTTTATTGCTCGGGAATTCGTATCACGTTCTAGTCCCAGAAAAACCTGCACAGAAATCGATCCCAGAATCCCACATTCCATAATCTGACATTCTGCCACTAAGATAAATCTCACAAAACAATAATAATACAATATTAATAGTAGATGTACGATTTTTGACATTTTTATAGATAATTTTAAAAGCAGATGGGCAATTATCAAGAGCAATCTGCGTTTGTATAACACTGTTTTATATTTTGTCTTGATTGTGAATATAGAAATAGGACAATCTATGTTAAAATGCTTCATTCTCGAAATTTGTTTGCAAAACTGGCAATTCAAATCGGATAGTTTGCATAACTTCCAGTTAATTAAAATTACAAACTTTATTTGCTTACTATTATTAGATGACTAGCTAAGTTGAGAATGTTTAACTTTCCATGATAATTAATTCGTCAGTTGCTTAAAACAAACGCCTATAGTCTTGGCTTGAATCCTATGTTATTATAACAATAGTGACAAAAGTATTATTAGTCAAGCGTTGGTGGCAGAGTGGTTAGCAAGCTACCTTACAAGCTGTTGTCCCGGGGTTTACTTCCCGGCACGCTTTGATACATAAAAAAAAAAGTATTATTAAACAGTGTTAAAAACTTTTAAATGAATAGGTGGAACCATGAAATAGTACCACTGATCTGTAAACATATTATCCTTTCTATTAACTAAAACTAAAGATAGTAAATAGGTCTGGAGAATTATTGTGAAATACCACTATTATTTAGTGTATTAAGGATTTTATTGATTATATTGTTTTTGTCATAGAGAGAGAGAGAGTGAGAGAGAGAGAGAGAGTAAAAAGTTAAAAAGCACAATTGACATAGTTTTGTTTGCCAAGTAAATGCAGAAAAAGTGTCGTGATCAAAAATATGATGTCCTTATTGCTTTTATTAATGTATCAATGCATCGGTCTCATTTAATCAAAGGATTAAACCACTAAACATCATGTGATCACTATTTTCTATATTTACACAAGCTGTTAAAACAGACAAAACTCTCCACACAGTAGGGTCACCCAGCACAAGCCAGTTAATCAATGGATAAAAAAAGTTTAATGCACTGGGCTTGCACTAGATGGCACTATTGTAGAGAGAGTGTTGGTTCTGTTTTAACTGCTTGTGTAAGCACAGGAAACAGTGATCATTTGATGTTTCATGGTTTAACACCAATTCTGCCCATAGAAGGATAGTAGCTGTGGTTACTAAAGAACCAAAGGCACCAAAATGTATTGATTCTGAACTGGCTTTAGATCTCCAAGACTGCATACGTGAATGAGGTTGGACTGAAAATATAGCTTTATAGTTAACTAAAAAAAAGTAAAAGGTGGTTATTAGAGGGTTGTATTAGATCATAAGATCTAGAGGCAGTGCTTTCAGATCCAAGGCATCACTGATGAAAGCCACAAGTTATGAATTAGTCTAGGAATTTTATGCACTAAAGCTTATTGCAACCATTGATTACCTCTGGCTCACACTGGATGGCATTATTGTATGGTAAATTCTGTAATAGAAAAAAAATTGTGAAACTGCTTGGTTGAGCTTGAAATCAATCCATATCTGCTTTTAATATAAAGATGTGAAAGAAATTATTATTAGAGCTTGTTAGGTTTTATATTATTTGAAATGATAACTGATGTTTAACAGCGATGTACTAACTCCCATTTTGTTTACATGAAGATGCAATATAAGTTTGATTGTAGAGTTTTACAGTGAACTGATTAAAAGCAACAACAAAAACTTCATTTTCTTGTCTCATAGATTTCCTGTATTTTGATAATTGAACTATTATTGCCAATTTAAGTAGTGATCTAGAAAAGTATTCTTAATGTTTGGATGCAGTAGAAAGAAAAAAACTTCACAGCCTTTAGTTTAGATGATTATTAGATTTAAAATGTAAAATAATTTAAATACATTAATAATTTTTTTATGTAAAAGATAGACTTGGATATTGACTCAGCACTAGTTGATAACTTATAAGACAAAGCAAGGCTCCTTACTGATGAAGGCCACAAGCTAGAAACTAGACTGGGGATATAAAATGAGTAGGCACTAGATAGGGATTTTATGCACATATCTTCCTGCATCTATTGATTACTCTGAATTGCACTGAGTGGCACTACTGTAGAGAGAGTTTTGCCATTATGTATCCCAAAACTCATTATTAACTTTTTGGTTTTTTCTTTCTTCCACTCTTTTTCTTTCAGAGTTATGATGGTTGTACTTTATAAGTATTGTCAATGCAGATACTATTAAGAAATTGTATTGCTAAAAATTTATTGCAAGGTTTAAAAAAAAGTTCTGATAAAATAATTACCATTATTTTTAAAAAGCTTTATTATAACCAATATTCACATAGTACATAAAAAATGAAAGAAGAATATTAGTGATTTACACTGAAGCATATGTAAATTATTTGTTGGACTATTTAAATCATCTAATATTATGAATTGATGTCTTTAAAAAAATTTTAAACTTTAAACTTTTTAAATGCATTATTAAACCACTAAACATCACATGAAAACCATTTCTTATGCTTGATCATAACTGTTATTAAAACAGGCAAAACTCTCCATATAGTAGTACTACTCAGTACAAGCCAGATAATAGTGTTTGCTATGGACACCAAAATGTATTGGTACTGAACTGAGTTCAGATATATATGACTATATAAGCTAATGAGCTTGGATTGAAAATATTATTGTGTTTTCAATTTTATTCTCATAATTTTGTAGTTAAGAAGAGATAAAAGTTGACTGCTGGAGGGTTGTAGTAGATCCTAAGATCTACGTGCAGTGCTCTCAGATGCAAGGTTCCTCGGTGATGAAAGCCACAAGCTAGAAACTAGTCTGGAGATATTGGATGAGTAGGCACTAGATAGAAATTTTATGTACAAGCCTTCTGGCATCCATTGATTACTCTGGCTTACACTGAGTGGCACTACTGTATGGAGAGGTTTGCCTATTTTTAATGCATTATTGCCATAGGTATTTAGGAAGCTTAAATAAAGTTTAAAATTTTTCTAAAAACTTTCAATTCTTAATATTAGATGGTGGAAATAGTTCAATAAATACATCTAAAATGCCATCATTACAAACCTTTAGACAAACGTGAAGCACGTGTTGTAATTTAGATTCACAATGATTATCTTCTTCTGGGGATATAAAATTTTATGATATTGAGCCGTATTATTTATATAAAAATATCATTATGAAATAAAGTACATCAAAGGTGGAGACAATAATTAGCTTAATATTCTAAATAATATAACATTTTTATTATAAATAGTCAAAGAACAATGCTAAAGTTGTAGTATAGGCCAGTTTTATTCCGTGAATTTTAGTATCTAATACTTTGAATATCTAATCCAGAGCCATAATGACTAATAATCACACATTATAGCACTGTGAGGTTTAAAGTCTTTAATAAAAGAAGATTTCAAATATAATGCAGATCTGCCAAACATAGTTTTCTTCAACTTACGTGATGAATGCTCCTCCAAATTAATTCAGTTTTTCTGATTTATAATTTTCTTCTCCACACCACTGCAGCAAACATTTATTTCCACCCAATTCACACATAACTTCTTTTTAGGTTTTAGTTTGAGATTTCAGTCTATTTCTAGTCATTGCCACATAATTTTTTCAATGAGATCAGTAACATCTCTTTATACTTATATATTTTGCTTTTAATTCTTTCTTATTACTTCTACCATAATCTTTCTATATTTAATTGTCTAGTCAAGTCTCCATATTGCTCTTCATGAAAGCTCTGAAGTCTTAAACCCATAAATATACACTAACTAAACATATATGGATATAAAATTTCCCCAGTGGTTAATATTATATAATATACTAATTAACACCTCAACATTAGTTTATTAAGGAAATATAATACTCTCAATTCAAAGCACATGATAAAACTAGTATTACTAGATTAAAACTCCAACACTAGTTTATTAAGTAAATGAAACACTCTCAATCCAAAGCACAAGATAAAACTAGTATTACTAGATTAAAACTCCAATACTGGTGTATTAAGTGAATGTAATACTCTCAATCCAAAGGATAATATAAAAAAATTTAAGAGAAAAGAATGACTCATTTTACCTCTTTTACCTAAATTAATTTATATAGACAAATCTGAAACACTGAAAAGAAAGTATGAAGATTTTAAATTGATCATATTACTTGGATTAAAGCTTTATTTTAAATTACTTTATAATGCTGTTTGCAAAAAATTTCAATTTACAGCTTGTCAATATTAAATCAAATAATGAAATATGTAAATATAAACTTTTCCAGTGTTTAATATTAAGTAATGCATTAGATTAACAACCCAACACTGGCTTATTAAGAAAATGAAATATTTTTTCAATCCAAAGCATATGATAAAACATTTTTAGAAAAAATGGACCAGACTGTCATCTCTTTTACCTAAGCTTATATTTATATATTTTATTTGATATTCACAAGCTGTAAATTGAAAAAGTTTGCAAATGTCAATTAAAATACAGTAAAGCAATTTGAAATATAGCTTGAATAGTGACATGATTAATTTAAGGTCTTCATGTTTTTTTTTTTTAAAAGATGCTTCAGATTCGCCTATATAAATGAATTTAGGTAAAAGAAATACGATGTCCATTTTTTTTCTTAAAAATTTTTATCTTGTGCTTTGGATTGAGAATATTTCATTTATTTAATAAACCAGTGTTGGGTATTAATCATACATAAACTTCCTTTTTAATCTGAAGGTTTGTGATGATGGTGTTCTAGTTGTATTTTTATATTGGACTATTTCCATCATCTAATATGTGTGTTGAATGTCTTTAGAACAATTTTTTTAATTTTGTTTAAATATTCCAAATATATTCAGCTGTTAGTAATATTACAGCAATCAAGTTAGCATATGCATTAACTGTTAATAATATCACAGCAAACAGGTTAGTATATGCACAACATTTTGAGGGATTTGTTTTCTTTTCTTCAGGTGTTGCTAGTCTGATCAGTGACAGTACTATTATGGGATTCGAATCTGGGTCTTTAGATTCTTGATTATTGAATTTTAAGGTAACACTCTAACCAACCTGAGCCATCCTGCGATGGCTAAGTTGGTTAGAGCATTACCTTAAAATTCAATAATCAAAAATCCAAAGACCCAGGTTCGAATCCCATAATAGTACTGTCACTGGTCAGACTAGCAACACCTGAAGAAGAAAAAACAAATCCCTCAAAATGTTGTGCATATACTAACCGGTTTGCTGTGGTATTACTAACAGATGAATGTTTTTGAAATATTTAAATAAAATTTAAAAAATTGTTCTAAAGACATTCAACACACATATTAGATGATGGAAATAGTCCAATATAAAAATACATCCCTTTTTAATCATTTACTTATATTTTCTTTTAAAATTAACTTATTTGTTCCAGGAACACTCCATACAAATTTAATTTCATAATTTATGTTTCCTGCTATGTTTATTTTCTGACCAAAGTATATGTATTTTCTAACTTCTAATTCATTATTTTCAATCCATATTTTATTCTTTTTTGAAGAGTTTTTTTTTTGTAATGTTCTTAGTCTTTAGTATGGCTCTTATTTTCATCTGATATGTCTTACAATATTCATTGAACCAATGAAATATTATTATAAAATAACTAAATCATCTATAAAATATAGATAACCCAAAGATTCTCCATTTATTTTTATTTCTTTAGCTTTTCATTTTAATTAACAAAATACTGCTTTAAAAGATTTTGGATAATATAATCAAATAGACAGCCCTTATCATTGAATTTTTTCCTTTATAATTTCTCTTAATATTTATGATATATTGTGCTATAATCTCTGTTAAATCCATACTATTCTTTTGGTTTGTTTGTGTTCAAAATTCTTTATAGATAAGATGTAATTATCTTAGTAAAGACATCTTCTTTTTACATTTCTTAAATATTAAATATCATTGCTAGATACTTTCAATAATCTGATATCTCTTTATTATTTACAATTTGGTATATAATTTTGTCAACAGTTTTTCTATTTCTTCACTTGTTTCTTTTAACATATCTCTAATAATGTCATCTATGATTTCCCATTTAACATAGATTTAACTACACACACACTTTTCATTTTAAATACTTAAAATTTCAAAAGATGTCACAATTGTGAGAACCAAATTTGTTTTTGTTATTTATTTTATTGCAATGAACAAAAAGGTTGCAAATAGAAAAGAGACAATTTTTTTAACTATATGAAGAATGAAATGTCCAACAGTATGAAAATGAACACAGTTTGAAGCATGAGCTAGTAAATTAAACTTAAGAATAGATTCTTTTTTGCAGTATATTTCTCTTGTGAAGAAGATATCCTGCATAAAAACTATATTTAAGGTTTTGAATGTTAAGTATTAATAAAATACTCTGTCCATATAAGAATTATTTTTATTAATTTCGAGAATTGCCTGAAGACATTATTAATAACATCCATGAAAAGGTTGGAAAGGAGTGAATGCACCCATAGTAGCTAAGAAAATCTATTAATATAGCACTGGGAATTTAAGCTCTTAAATATGATACAATATCTTATGAAAGTAGAAACAATTGATTTAAACGTAAATCTTAGTAGCTATTAATTCAATTATTTCTCTGATAATCTTAATTTTTATCATATTTATTGGAGTATATAGAAAAAATGTTGCGTAATTTTAAAAAAAAATGTTTTTCCAACTTCCACAGAAATGACAATAAATTAGATAAGTGAATTTGAATATTGCTGACTCTCATTAAGTATATCTTAAACTATATATTGTTTATAATAATTTCTTTCATATACACTTTAATGCAAAAAATTTTTTTAATAAAACTTCTTTATTTTCCTGACAGTTTCGACTGTCCAGCAGTCTTCATTAGACCTTTCTCAAACTTCCTCTGCTTTTTAAAATGCCGAGGAAGTTTGAGAAAGCTCTGATGAAGGCTGCTGGACAGTCGAAACTGTCAGGAAAATAAAGAAGTTTTATTAAAAAAAATTTTTGCATTAAAGTGTATATGAAAGAAGTTATTATAAGCAATATATATGAACATATGAAGAAATGCAAGGAAAGTAAAGGAGAAGAATAAGAGTATATATTTCTAATATCTTAAACTAAGAGAATATTACAGAAACCTTAAAAAATGGAAAGAATAGTCTATTAGTTGATGCTTGCATCTTATTAATAAGTGAATTCTTACAAATTGTCAAGAAGTGTAAAGTTTTAAATTGATTTTATATTAATTATATCTAAGACTATTTAGGAAATTTTTATCTTTTTGATCAATGGTACATTATCTACACCATTAACTAAAAAGAGTAAATAGAGAAATTTGAACCTAGGATTTTCAGTCTATAATTATCCTCCAAGCCCATCTCAACCAACTGATGCACATGACCCCACACCTGTGAAAAAGATAAATGATCCCCAAAATATGTATTTTATGCAGTGCCAGCACTCATCAATTGGACCAGATTATAACACCCACACATGTATACAATCAGTGCTCAGCTTGTACTAAGATAGCCATTCCTTAAACTTTAATGGAATTATTATCTGAATATATGATTGTATATGTGTGTAGGAGATTATAATCTGGCCTAACTGATAAATGATGGTTCTACACAAAATATGTATATTGGACATCATTTATTTTTTTCACATGTATGTGGTCATGTGTATCTGTCGTTTGAGATGGAGTAAAGGATAAATATAGATTGAAAATCCTAAGTTCAGAATCCACAGGTTGTGACACTTTCACTTTTGTAATGTTAACATTATATTTTTATTTTAATCATGTTTATCTTTAGTCTGTTTTATGCAAATTGCTTTGTATTATCATAGAGATCATTTTATTCCCTAGCTAAGACTAGCATGATTATTGTTACCAACTAATATGATGTAGTGTTAATTAATGATATGCTAAACAAAATTGTGGTTTAGGTGGTGGTAAACAACAGAAAATTACTACTGACAATAACTCAGTATTGTTGGTTAGTTTTTTCTAATTCCTAGTTACTCCATTTGACATTGGACAGAGAATTTATTATGTAAAACATTGAATATTAACTATTAAGAAAATTATTTTTGCTTGCTAATATTATAGTTCTGTTAATAATATATTGTTTAAGGGGTTTATTTAACTTCCTTGTATCAATAATTTCAATATCTGTGAACAAAATGCAATATTTAGTGCCTATATAAATATGTGAGACTTAAATAAAGGTGGGATTCCACCTTCATTATTAAAAGGTTGCCTTGACAAAGTTTAACATGTGGGTGTTCTAATAGGTTGTGTATTCTCCAATATATATATATATATATATATATATTAATTCTAATGTTTTCACGGATAAAAGATGTCATATTATTATTACTATTTGCGGGATATTCCGTGTAGTGAAAAAGCTAAATGCTGACGTTTCAGTACAATATCAAGTACCTTCCTCAGAGCGTCCTCTTTCTCAAATCATAAGAATGCATGTGAGATTTAAAATCGTTTTTATCGTTTTCTTTCTCCTCATATTTAAATTCTATTGGTTGAGAAGTTTTAAAATTTATTTTCTCTTCCAATAGTTTCTTCCAAATGTTGTTAATCTTCTTTAACTCACACCTTTCATTTATGCTCTTGGGCCTTTACAAGCATAAAGCTAAACTAGTCAATATATAATTAAAATTACCCCAAATCCAAAATACTACCAAAGGTTTCACTGCTACAAGCAGACTTCTCAAGTGTAAAGAATTACAAAAACTACACAATATATATAATATTAAACATTACCCACAAATCCATTCACTTCCCATCCACCCTTAATATTAAAATAACTCTTAAATAAGTTAATTGTTTCAGAATAATAAATTTTCAATAATAAAGATTCTTTAATTCTTCTTTTGATTTCATTTCTCTCAAAGAAGACAACCTTAGCTTCATCAAAATTAATAATGAGGCCTGTATCTTTTTCACAGAACATACAAAGCAGAACTAAGATATCTATTTTTAACTCTACTTTTATGAACCTTTATTCTTTCATTTAAACTCAAACTACTCTGACATATGTAAGCCTTCTTACAAAATAAACAAGGGATAAATATACTACACCATGAATAGTCTTTCTATCAAAAATTTCTTTTGTATTATTTAATAAATTATTCAATGTAACATCCCTTTTCCAAACAATTTTCTTATTTCCAAACAATTTACTATTTCTACATACAATTTTATAAGAAGAGAATTTAAATGGCAAAGAAATAAAATCATATTTTTCTTTAACCTTTACATCCTTACAAATATTACTATTAAATAAAATACTTTTAACAAATTTATCAGAGTATCCAACACTCAAATAATCTTTATAAAATTGATATTTCTGAAACAAAGCTACCCCATTAGAATTATTTAATTTATTATTCCTACGACAATAATTCCTTAAAGCAGCTACTTTATGAGATACAGACTGATAGCTATCATGTTTAATTATAGATGTTAATTCTTTACTTTTAACTAAATGACTGCATAGTAAACAATTAATCTCTACATTTCTAATCACCAAAAGATCTAAAAATTTTAACTTACCAAAATCTAACCCCCCTCCTTCTAACACAAATTTTATAGAAGGATCAAAACAATTAAACTCATTTACAAATTCCTTCAATTTATTATTCTCAACTACAAATAAACAATCATCAACATATCTGACAAATAACTACATATAAACAATTTTTTTTAATAATAATTTCTTCTTCCATATAATTAATATAAACTGAACATACTAAAGAAGAAATAATATAACCTATTATCCACCCTTCCTTAATCTTATAACACTCTCAAAGGTGCGTGCTCAATTAGCTTGAAAGGCTGATATTGGAATGAAATATAATTGCAAGCACAGCGCTAGATAAAATATTTGCTTATTTACTCATAATTAAGTTTCAGTAAGAATGACGTCTAGTAAATTCTAAGTAATTACACCGACGTCATTCAGCCAAATAACATCGTAAATAGTAATTTAAAGTGAGAATCTACTCATGCTCTCCTCAGAAGTTCTTCAGATTTGCTCATATAAAAGAATTTGAGTAGTAGGAATAAGAGGGATTCTTTTTATTCCTGCATAAATGCTATATCTCGGATTGAAGAAGAGAGTATTCATTTATTTAACATTCTCAAAGGCGCATGCTCAATTAGCTTGAAAGGCTGGTATTGGAATGAAAAATTACCTTTATAAGTAAAATACATAGAATCTTCCAATAACAAAAGCAAATCTTTAAATACCTTAATTTTATTTTTTGATAAAGAACTTTTCTTAATCAATATAGATATAAGAACATCAATACTGCTTAACCTATTAACAGACTGATCCATATTTTTAATATCTAAACTGCCAAATACCCAATTACTTTCCATTTTAAAATTATTAATCTTATCAAAATTTGTGTTAGAAGGAAGGGGGTTAGATTTTGGTAAGTTAAAATTTTTAAATCTTTTGGTGATTAGAAATGTAGAGATTAATTGTTTACTGTGCAGTTATTTAGTTAAAAGTAAAGAATTAAGATCTATAATTAAACTTGATAGCTATCATTCTGTATCTAATAAAGTAGCTGCTTTAAGGAATTATTGTCATAGGAATAATAAATTAAATAATTCTAATGGGGTAGCTTTGTTTCAGAAATATCAATTTTATAAAGACTACTTGAGGGCTGGTTACTCTGATAAATTTGTTAAAAGTATTTTATTTAATAGTAATATTTGTAAGGATGTAAAGGTTAAAGAAAAATATGATTTTATTTCTTTGCCATTTAAATTGTCTTCTTATAAAATTGTATGTAGAAATAGTAAATTGTTTGGAAATAAGAAAATTGCTTGGAAAAGAGGTGTTACATTGAATAATTTATTAAATAATACAAAAAAAAATTTTGATGGAAAGACTATTTCTGGGGTAGTATATTTTATCACTTGTTTATTTTGCAAGAAGGTTTACATAGGTCAGAGTAGTTTGAGTTTAAATGAAAGAATAAAGGTTCATAAAAGTAGAGTTAAAAATAGATATCTTAGTTCTGCTTTGTATGTCCTTGAAAAAGATACAGGCCACACTATTGATTTTGATGAAGCTAAGGTTGTCTTCTTTGAGAGAAATGAAATCAAAAGAAGAATTAAAGAATTTTTATTATTGAAAATTTATTATTCTGAAGTAATTAACTTATTTAAGAGTTATTTTAATATTAAGGGTGGATGGGAAGTGAATGGAATTGTGGGTAATGTTTAATATTATATATATTGTGTAGTTTTTGTAGTTCTTTACACTTGAGAAGTTTGCTTGTAGCAGTGAAATCTTTAGTAGTGTTTTAATATTATTTTTATGCTGGTCTGGTTGAATTTTGGATTTGGGGTAATTTTAATTATATATATATATATATATATATATATATATGAATGTTTTCTTGGGTTGCAGATGTAAAAAACAAATTTTTTTGTTGGTTCATCCATATAAGATTTTAATTTAAAAATTGCAATATTTCGACTTGATCACACAAGCCCTCAACTTGGAAATGAAAACTATATAATTGTAGAGTGCTGTAAACAATGTTAAAAAAAATAGTTGTAGAAGCACTGGAAATTTTACAACTAAAAAATAGAGTGTATAAGATTGAAAAATAATAATAAATAAAAATTCAGGGAGATTTGTTTGTTTTTTAAAAAAATTTCTAAATAGGAGGACGTTTACATATATCATCATGTTTGTTGATGCAATTTGGTCTTTTTAGTATCTCAATAGCTTCTCTGATCTTACATTGGTGCAATGATGAATGTTGTTTCACTGCATTAGCATGTTCATCCCTTCTAGCACTGATGCAATGATTGCTCATACTTACATAAGAAGATTTGCAAACACCACATGAAATTTCATAAAGTCTTAAGCATCAAGAGGGATTGAATCTTTAGGCTTGGTTAGAAAATTACTAATTTTTTGATAAGGAGAATATTCTATCTTTACGTTGTAGCATTTTAAGACACATTCGATACTGTCTGTGCTTCCTTTTATATAAGGCATACAAACCATAATAGTTCTTTTTTTTGTTTGTTTTTTTAGCTTGAAATAAGAGTTGATGTATAATTTTTTTACTATAAGTATTTGCTGACAATGCATTATATATATATATGATGTATTTCTTCATTTAGAAATAATGTTTTTATGGTTATATGATCTAAATAAAATATTTTTTGGGTTAAACCATGTATTATTTTGCATTAATTTCCAACATTTCACTGAAATAATATCTATCATTGTCAAAGTCAAAGTTTTAAAGAAAAACCACTAGATCTCAAGTAATAATGAGATTGAGCATGAAGTTAAGAACAAGATTAAGTGTGATGTAAAGAACAATCATACAGCTATATTTGATAGTTGATTATTCAGAATTTATGGATTAATAAAATGTTTATTTTCTTCAGTTTCAACACTAATTGATTTCAAGTTGATATTAGAAGAAAGAGATAAAATAAGTAATACAAAGATTATCACAGGTTACAAATATAAATAATTTATTTTGTGGGTTCATCCATGTATAAATTTAAATATATTGATATTTTAGCTTGATCACACAAACCATCAACTGGGTGATGAACAGAATATTATAAAGATGGTTATACAGACACTGAAAATATGTTTTATAACAATGTTATTGTTTCACCAATAGAAAAAAAAACAGGTACATAAAATTGAACAAGTAAAAGTTGGAAAATCTTCAGAGTAATATGTTTTTTTTTAAATAACGTAATTTAAATTTTAATTTACTTATGCAGATGGACCAACTGATGAGTGCTGGTTTAGCATGAAATACATATATTTGTGATTATTTATCTTTTCTACATGTGTGTGGTCATGAGTATCAGTTGTATGAGATAGTGTGGATAGTTGGTGGGTGCTTTAAAGTCTGAGTTCAAATCCCCTATATTTATGCAGATACCAAACTATATTCGTATCAACATGTTTGAATTTTTTGTTTGTCATTAAATCAGCACTATTTACAAACCATGGCTTTTTAACTTTTATTTTTTATTACTCTTGTTCAGTGTAAAGTACCTTTATATTCTTAGGCTCAGATACATAACTATATAATCTTTCATGATTGACCATAAACTCTGTCTTTATTATACATATATAGATGTTAATACTTTCATGTTTACTCTTAATTTTTCATAATATATATATGGGGTGCTTGGATTTTGTAATTTTAATCATATGCACAATTTTTGAACATTTTGTATCATTCGTATTTTTACTACTATTTATTAATCAATTCAAAATACAATAAATGATAAATTAAAACTTTAAATTGATAAATTAATGAGCTTGAATTGAAAACATTATCATATATTCATTTTGTCTCATTGCTTTATGGTTAAGTAAATAGACCAAAGATGGGTGCTAGAGGGTTGTATTAGATCCTATAATCTAGGTGCAGTGCTCTCAGATCCAAAACCTCTCACTGATGAAAGCCACAAACTATAAAGTAGTCTGGGGGTATTCAATGAGTAGGCACTAGATCAGGATTTCATGCACAAACCTTCTTGCATCCATTGATTACTCTGGTACGAACTGGGTGGCAATACTGTATGGAGAATTTTTCTTCTGTTGAAACTAATTATATTTTTTCCTCACACACATTCTTCATTTTTGTTATTATCAAAAGTCAGCTAAGTTTTTTTCAAATGAATTTTTCTATTATTACCAACATTTCTCCCCATCATTAAATTTTTTAATATGATTAAATATCTTTTTTCTACCCAAGTGCTATCTATAAATATTTCAGTCACAAATTTGAATAAATTCTGATTACTACATGAAGAACATTGAGAATGCTATTCACTTGAAGCCAAAATACATATCCAACTTGAGGTTATCACAATCTCTAATATTAATGGTCTTTGCTTTCATAGAGTAATTTAATACAAAACTGTTTTTTCCTAATTAATAAATTTCTCGTATTTAATGCATTTATGACTTTCGTACTCTCCTGACCATTTTAAATGAAGATATTCAGTATATATAGTATACTTATCACAGTAGACATTTTCTTCATACAATATTGCCACCTAGTGCAAAACATAGTAATCAATGGAGACTAGAATATTATTTCATCAAAATTCGTATGTAGTGCAACTCAATCAATATCCCCAGACTAGTTTCTAGCTTATAGTTTTAATCAGTGAAGAGCTTAGGATCTGAGAGCACTACACCAGGATCTTTGGATATAATACATCCTTCCAGCACCCACCTTTCATCTTTTTTTAAAACTATAAATGTATGCATCCAAACTGAAAAGATAATAATGTTTCCAATTCAAGCTAATTTGCTTGTATAATCATTTAGACCTGAACCCAGTTCAGTATCTATATATTTTAGTTTCTTTGGTTTTTTTAATAACCAGTCACCAAAATCCTTGGCTGCAATTGGTATTAATCCACTATAACATCAATGATTATGTGATGGTATAATGGATTAATATAAGATACTTCTTATTACATTACATGGAGCTCAAATGAAAACAACTTCTTCATATCTCGTATATACAATGTTGTTACTTTTAGTAATCACCGTTCCATTATTTTATCAATATTATTCACTGCTACACTTCAAACTATTCCACTAATCACAATTCCAATTGGTCAAGCTTGCTTTATCTTATAATATTAATTATTAATTAAATAAATGTAATATCATCCTTGTTTATCCTGTTAAGTTCATTTACAATAAGTACTATTTAAATCTTTGGTTTTATATATATATATATATATATATATATATATATATATATATATAATAATAATAATAATTCAAACAAATATATTTAACACAGTATTCAAAATTAAATAATCTATTCTTTACCAGAAGTACTTTCAATTGTTTCACTGACAATCTTTATCAACTGTTAATACAAACGTACAAAAAATAAAAACTTGCATTACCCATCATTCAATGTATTCAAATTTCCCACAATTCTGTTGTCTTTATATTAGCCGATTGTTTATTCATCAAACCACCTCTATTCCTAGATATCATCATAGCCTTGTATCAGTTGCATAAGATAGTGTGGATAGTTGAAGGATGCTTGAAAATCTGAGTTGCTATATAATACTTATAAATTATTTCTCATACAACTGGTCTACTAAGCAAATGAATTCTTTCAAGCTAAAAGCATAACTTATATTATATATTTTATTCTTTAAATGGTACTTGCGAGTTTTCCCGTAAACCAAGATAGGAACCCATATTTTTAATAAATCTAATTCCCCCCCCCCCCCAATATGTTTACAAAAAAAATATTTGCTAGGGGAAAGTCATATTTAAGAATTTTATTTTTTATTACTGTTATTTTTTAAAAAAGAAATGATTGTGGAAAAATTAATTATAATATTTACAGTTTGCTTTCTTTTTTTTTTTTTTCGGATTAACTTATTAACAAAAAAATGGAAAAAAATATAAATACAATATTTACATCATATTCATATCGATAGCTTGCAATAGTCCACTGCATTACATTCTGTGATAGGCAGATCCCAAATTTTTATCATCATGACAATTTACCAATAAAACTGCTGACAAAATGAAAACACTGAATAGAACCAAAGTACGACAATGTTAAGAGTGTCTCGTTGCTTCCCACGTGCATGGAGAGTTTGCTGCTGTACTAATACTGTTGGACAGTCGAAGCTGTTAGCCACTAAAAAATAATAAAGACAATATTTGCATGAAAAGAATATATATATAAAAAAGATATTTTATTTATTTACAATTGAAATATGAGAAATGCTATAAACCCAATTTTACAAATTTTTCCAGATTTGGATGAGCACAATAAAACTGAATTTGAAATATTTTAAATACAAGTATATTTTATATACACCTGGGTCTCTTTTTATGTGGACTTATTTAACACGATTTTGAAGTTACGCGATTCGTGTTTCACCGGAAGTCGAACTCCGATATTGCGCTATTACTTTAAATAATAAATTTTGCGCACTTATGTTATATTGAAAGTAATAGCACATTATTGAAATTCGACTTTCAACTTAGTAATTTCAATATTTTCAGTGCTTTATAATAGTAAGATTTTATGCAATAATGAAATTAAAATCATGATTTCCACATTTTATGTATACACACATTAAATTTTACAAGATTATAATGTAAATTTGTTCAAACATTGTGCATGTTAATTTTGCATTTTAAATCACATTCTGTTTTTGCTTTTTAAAAAAGAACGTAATCAATTATTAATCATTTAGTGTCTGCAAGTTTATTTTTAAAAGGTGATTAATAGTAGTGGGCACAATTAAAATTGAAAATTAAAGACAAAAATAAGAATTTAATTTTTAGTTGTTAGATTAATTACTAATTATGTTGTCACCAGAAAACCATTAATTAACACAACATGAGAGTGACGTTGGCGCTAGTTGTATTTCATCTTGTGAAGAATCTGATTTTTTTATCAGTTTGCATATGAACCTGTTTACCGGCAAATAGCGATAATAATTAAAACATGTATAAAAAAATATAAATTACTGTAAATTATGCATAAAAATATATTATTTTGAATAAAATTAAATATTATAGTTAAAAAAAGTTTGTCTTGTATCAATTTTTTTTAAATTTGAAATTTTTTATTAGTCATATTTTATTTCCTTATTTTTTTTTTGCACGAATTTTAAAGTAAATTTTACATTGGTGCTTTGCTTTTATGCGAGTTTTGAAAAATCACAGTCCATATCCCCTCTTTTTCAAGGTAAATTACATCTATTTTTGCACGATTTCGTTTGCGCCTGTTTTCTGAGAAACCTATCTATCGCGTAAAATGAGACTCAGGTGTACCTGGAATCTAGATGTAATATATAGGGGTTTGAACACAGACTTTCTAGCTCCCTTCAGTCATTCATTATATCTCATAAACCAAACACATGACCACACACATGGGAAAGAGATAAATGATCTCCACTATACATATTTTGTTTTCAACCAGCACCATATGTGTCAGAGATGATGATCTGGACCAACTGATGAGTGCTGGTTTAGTGCAAAATACATAAAGTGGAGATCATTTATCTTTTTCACATATGTGAGGTCGTTTGTATCAGTTATATGAGATAGAATGGATGGCTGAAGTGAACTTGAAAGTCTGTGTTCAAATTCTGCATTTACACCCAAACTCCAGGTACATGAAATATACTTGCATTTAAAATATTACAAATTGAGGCTATACCTTGCCCATCACTCTTGATGTAATTAAATGGACAATGTCCTATACATGAGGATTCAAAATGATTTATAGTCAACATGACCATGACAATAATATTAGCATTAACAAAAAAATTGGGTGTTTCATCATGAAATTTTCAATGGTATGGATGTCTGAAGAATTAGAGGGTGGAGTAGATTAAAGCTTATCTTTTAAAGGATGAAGATTTGCTATCTTAATATAAACTGAGCATTGATTATATATATATATATATATATATATATATATATATATATATATATGTGTGTGTGTGTGTGTGTAACGTATGATGATCTGGACCAACTGATGAGTGTTGGGTCAGTATAAAATATGTATATTGGAGATCATTTGCCTTTTTCATATGTGTGTCATCATGTGTATTGGTTGTAAAAGACAGAGTGGATGGCTAAAAAGATGTTGAAAGTCTGTGTTCAAATTCCCTATATTATATACTATTATTAAACTTAAATCACTGTTATTAAGATTAAAAGACTCGTTATCTTACAAACATTAATATTTGAAATTCTAGTATAATTTATATACTTGGAGTTTAGATGTAATTGTAGAGGATTTGAATACAAAATTTCAAGCTCCTTTCAAAAATTCACTCTATTATATATGACCGATACACATGACAACACACATAAGAAAAAGATAAATGAGTTCTGATATACGTATTTCATGCAAAACTAGCACTCATCAGTTGGTCTGTATCATCATTTCCCACACATATAAATAATCAGTGATTGGTTTGTATTAAAATACATATCAAATCTTCAAACTTTAATGGAGAGACTTCGATATAAACTGAGCACTGATTATATATTATAAGAGATGATGATCTGGGTGAACTGATGAATAGTGTTTCAGTACAAAATACATATATTGAAGATCATTTATCTTTTTCATATGTGTTTGGTCATGTGTATTAGTTGTATGAGATAGAGTGGATTGCTGAAGAAAGCTTGAAAGTCTATGTTCAAACCCCCTACAATTACATCGAAATGTCAATATTGTAACAAAGTTGAAATGTAATCTTTTAGTGATTAAAAAAATTGAGTTATTTATTACAATCCTAAAGACATTTCACTCGTTAATTTGTCGGTTTCCAAGTCACATTAAAATGATAAAATTAGTTAAATCAAATTGCATTACAATTTTTAAAGAATATCGTTAAAAAAACAGGACACCAATTGTCAATTCCTGAGATTATAATTTTTAAACTCCTTTACGTTTGTGAATAGTTTAATGAATCACAATGTTACTTTGAATTGCTTCTGAACTGTATGTAATTGATATTTTTTAATGTAGAGTGTTTTTAGAGTTTTTAAACAATTACTTTTGTTCTATTATGTGATAAAAATGTTATATGTTGAACATATTGCATATAATGTATTAAAATATGATTGTTACATGAACAAATTGAGTGCTTTACATAGAACAATGATGAAAATAATAAGACCATGCTTAAAATAAGTTATTATTCTATTACCTCTTTAGCATTGTCATTGAGAATATAAATTCATCAGTAAACATCTAGTTCCATAAAATGCTTTCAGTTCTTTGTTTTAATATATCATGACAATTCTTTAAGGTTATATTTAATATTCTAGATATTTTCTCCATTTAAAAAGCATTGATATAAATCCAAATAAATTATTCTTTGATTTCTTAAATATACATTTTGTTTCTGTAAAGATATTTTACTGATTTACGTTTAAATGAAAAAAATTTTTTTTTAATTCATGCTTATTTTTTTAAAAAATATCTTTTCTATGCAAAGAATTTCTGTGCATAGAAAGTTATATGCTTAAAAACCCTATTATCCAAGTTAACCTGTGATGTCTACAATATGATTTTGTAGCATAAATGCTACAAATGGAATCTCATACCTATCCTAATAAAAGTATGTTTTATATAGTTATCATTTCAAATTTTATTTATTTATTTTTTAGCATTGTTTACAATAAATATTAAAATATGTGTTAAAAATATTTTAAAACATAGCCATACAATTGCAAATATGGAAAAATAAAATGACTTTTCTTTAGAATATCTTATAATTGGAATCAATTGATTTTTTAATAATCAATAATTATAATGAAATAAATTTGCTTTTTATTATTATAATCACTAGTTATATTAAATACTGTAATATTTGTTTTATAAAGTGAAAAAAAAATCAATAATTTGCAAAAGATGAAAAAAATCTACTTCTATTTAGAATACAAGTGGTGTGAAATACTGCTAAATTAAAAAAAAAAGAGTATAAAACTTATGCTATATAAGTTAAATTTAAACTAATTTAATTTTTGAAAAATAGGGATATGTTTAAAAATATATTTTAGACAAAACTCACTATATGTATGCCACACACAGCAAGCTAGAGTAATCAATGGATGCCAGAAAGCTTGTGCATAAAATCCCCATCTAGTGCCTACTCATCCAATATCCCCAGACTAGTTTCTGGCTTGCGGCCTTCGTCAGTGAGGAGCCTTGGATCTGAGAGCACTGCATCTAGATCTTAGAATCCAATGCAACCTATGCACAAGCCTTCTGGCATCTATTGATTACTCTAGCTTGCTGTGTATGGCATACATATATGAGTTTTGCCTGTTTTAACAATTATACACAAGCATAAGAGATGGTGGTCATGTGATGTTTATTGGCTTAAATATATCTTAGATTGAAAAGCACATATATATTATTATATCATCAACAATCATATCAATAATAATAACAGCAATAATAATAAGGCTATTAATTTGAATTCCAATTATCTTAAAAATATTAATATAACCACATTCAAATTCTTATTCATTTTAATCTTCATTTCTTTGACATCCCTACACTCCTATTCTTGAATCAATAACAAAAGCTTTTTAGTAATATTAAAAAAAACATTCTTTCACATTTTATAATATTTAATTATAAACTAAACTATTTATTCATATACATTCATTTTTCATATTTCTATCTTTTTTTACATTGCCAATTAATTTATTATATTTACAATCCTTCATTAGCATGACCTATTATACATTCTGTACATATTTATCCAATTTCTTATGTAAACATAAAAAAATTCCTTATCAATTACCTTTGTCAATCATAAAATCTTCTAGCTTTCCATATTTATTGTTCTCTTTATTTATATAATGCTGATATTTTAATGTAAAACACCTTCTTAGATGAAGTCCAATTTCAATGCAGAAGTCATTTTTAAACGTTTTTGTTAAACAAGTTATATATTTCCCTTTCTTTGAACCCATTATATAATATAGTATGTTCTTGTACTATATGACCATAAACACTGTTGCCAACCTTCTTTTCATCTGAAGCTGTTATGTATTACAATATAATCTTCATTACCAAATCAATCATTCAATCATGATTCATTTTCTTTTCTGATCCCATTTTAATAAAAGCAGTTTTAATTCCACCATTCATTTTTATAATAAAGATCTGAACAAAAAAGCATAGAATCTCTACCTCATTTATTCCTGATATGTATGTGTATACTTAAATGCACATACATATAAAGGTATAAATTGATCTAAATTTATTTATGTATGCCTTCAGGTCTTATTATGTTAAATGATTGTATATATGTAAATTGTTAAAACACTATTAAGGTGTGTATGTTAAATTATCTAAATATTAACTGTTAGTAGTGATTTATACTCGCGGCAATGCACTCTTATAAGATCAGCTAGACATGGCAATTTCCGTTACCTTTAAATATTTTACATCACCATACAAAATATCCTGATTCTATTTCAACATTCTATATTCTAAAAGGAAATGTTCTATACTCTTCTTCTCATATCTCCATAATCCACATTTAGAGACCAAACATTTTATTACTGTCTTCTTTCTTATTTCATCATTTTACATTCTAAAACTAAATATTCTATGCTCTTCTTCTCATATCTCCATAAGCCACATTTAGAAACCAAACATTTCATTACTGTCTTCTTTCTTATTTCAACATGTTTTATACTCATCTAATATCTCCATAAGCCACATTTAGAATCCAAACATTTCATTACTGTTTTCTTTCTTATTTCAACGTTCTACATTCTAAAACCAAATATTCTATACTCTTCTTCTCATATCTCCATAAGCCACATTTAGAGACCAAACATTTCATTACTGTCTTCTTTTTTATTTCAACATTCTACATTCTAATAACAAATATTCTATACTCTTCTTCTCATATCTCCATAAGCCACATTTACAGACCAAACATTTCATTACTGTCTTCTTTCTTAGTATCTAAAGCTTCTATAACAATTAAGTACTTTTTAGTGTTATCATATATCCTTTCATATCCTAAAGATGTTTTTTATTTTCATAGAACTTCAAAACTTGGTTAACTATTTGGTTGTTAGGATATTTTCACAGTTATAGACTGTGCTTAGGTTCTATTTAAATGAAAGAGTTTGTAAATAATTTCTTGAATTTATAAATATTAGCCATAATAAAACAATGTCTTCTTGGCTGAATATTATTTAAGCTTTTTAAGAAATATTATTGTTAGAAAATGTAATTGCATAAACCTATAATGGTAAAGCCACAATGTTGAACTTTTGACGTTCAAAAGCAATATTGATAAATTACTGTTTGTTTTAAGCTTGTAAAAAATTACAAAAAAAGAATTAAATATTTTTTAAAACAACTGGCAATTTTAATATCTCTTTTACTAGACAAAAGTTGATTAATAATTTTTATCAGTCATTCATTAGACCAGAGATTATCCAATAATGAATAATATTTTTGTATTTTAATCTTCACTACACTATTCTCATGCAATGTAGGAAAGAAGTTCTATCTACTTCTAACACCTTGTGGAGAAGTGTAACTATAAACATACGACCAAAGACATAACGAAAAAGGTATATGATCTCCAAGATGCAAATTTCATGCAGAAAGTTGGCCCAAACCATAATCTCTTACACATATCTCTGGTGAATGCTAATTCAGCATGAAATATGCTTCTTGGGGATCATATACCTTTTTGTTTGCCTTTGGTCATTAGTTTATGATTACACACCTCCACAAGCTGTTAAAAGTGGATAGAATTTCTTGCCTATCTTGTATGGGAATAGTGTAATGAAGACTGCAGTACAGAAATATTATTCATTATTAGATAAAAGTTAAAATTCAAGACTTTTAATAGTGCATTAAACGATGCTATTGGAAGGTCACTGCCAGAATGCTGTATGATTCTGGCAGTGGTCTGCTGAAAGCATGCTTAGAGCATTATAAAAGTCTTGAATTCCAACTTTTATCTTTTCGTAATATTCGATTACAATGAGTTTGTAAGAATTACATTAATTAAAAAACAGAGAATTAAATATTTAGAATTAATAAACTAGATAAAGAATTAAAAGAAGAATTAATCTCTAACTATATAGTAGAAGAATTATCAAACATTATTTGAATGCTAGAAAGTTTTAATAACAATGTTTAAAAGAATTTAGAAAACCCTATCAAATGGAATCTGGAGATGTTTAGTATGTCACATGGTTATTTATTGCATTTAAATGATTCCAATTTATGATATTTTGGGATTAATTAAATTGGAAAAAAAATGGTAAGGTTTTAAATATCTATTTGTAAGAAAAGAATAAAAAACCTCTTGTACTTGCTTTTTGGATGACATACAGTTTTGATTCCTAGATGTTTTTTGATGGAATATACATAGATATTTTATAATTATAAATATGCAATTTTTTTGCATGTGTTAGTGAAGCTGTAATTATAATATAATGTTTAATATGCCCACTTAGCACTTTCGAGATTTAGAATCTCATATTCATGGCTTTATGAATGAAGACTGCTGTGATTTATTGTACACATATGCAAATGAGCTTGAATTTTTAATTAGTTAGTCCATTGTTTGAGAAAGCAAAGCATGCCTCTCTTCTATTAATGGCACTGAGGTCATTTGCTATGTAAAAAGCTTCTTTGACTTTTCTTTTTGCATCACTCTTCTCTGTGCAAATTATTTGGGCAGAACTGGGTTCAAATATGTAGCCTGTAGCTGCTTGGTGGTGCCAGAAGATTGATGTTCCTTCATTTTTATTTTTAACCCTTTTGTTTGCATACCTGTGTTGGTAAATTCTTGTATTGATGTTAGCCTGAGTCTCACCATAGTAAGTTGCCTGGCAGCCTAATTGAAAGCATGCTATTTTATAGACCACATGAGGGGCTTGATCTTTTTTTATATATTTTATCCTTGGAATTATTTATTAGTCAATTAGTGTTGGGAAATATTCTGAAGCTAAATTTGAAATCGTTAGTCGATTTTTTAGCAGTTTTTAAAGTTACATTAGGTATAAAAGGAATTGTTAAGTATTTCATATTGTCTTTAGGCTGTTTATTTTTGAGTTTTCTATAAAATGTTTTTATTCTCTGATGGATCATATTGGATTTAAAGCCTATGTTAGTCATTTCCTTTATATATTTGTCGATGTTGTTTTTCCTATCCATTATGTATTTACATAAATGGTGATTTCTGAATAGGAAAGCATTCATACTTGCCCATATTATATGTTGGGGGTGTTACACTTTGGACTTGTATAACCTCTTATGTGCAGTGGTTTAATGGTCATTTTATAATCTCGGTATGTGTTCTCTCTTTTTATTATCAAATCTAAATATTTTATTTCTTGTTCCTTGCTTTCATCAGTTCTACTGAGGGTTAATCCTGAGATGGCTTGAAATTTATTTTGTATGTTGATAGTGGTGGAAGGTTTTGCTGCAATAAAAATGTTGTCAACATATCGAGTGTATATGAGAGTTGTTTCTGTCGTGAAGTGTTTCTGAAGAATTTGGCTCTTGTAATGATTTATGACAATATTCACAACAATGCCACTCATTGGCAGTCCCATTGGCCAACCGTCATTCATAACATACCATTTGTTTTCAAATTTAGCCAATATGTTGTCATCCAGCCACTTCAAGAATTCTATTATAAAATCAATTCATTTTGTTGGATAATTTTTCTTATTTAGTTCATCTTTGATGATGACAATGGAGGTTTTTCTGTTAATTGAGTCGTAGAGTTCATTGATATCACATACAGTCATTTTGTGTTCTAAATCTATTTAGCATTTTTTATTGTTTCCACAAATTCAAATGATGATTTGACATTGTGGTGTCCAATTCCCAGGGATCTATAAGCTATAGGTTGATCATTTTTTGCAGTTTGGAAATAGTGGACACCTACAAAGTCAAGCATTAATCTGAGAGATTTGTCTTTATGCAGTTTTATGTTGACAAACATTCTGGTGGTATGGAAGATGATGGATAGATTCAGAAATATTCAGCCCAAATAGTGTTTTTTCTTTAAGAGTCCTTCATGTATTGGATATGAATCTATCTTTGTTGATTTTATTATTATTTTCAGTTATGCATGTGAACTTAAGTCTGTTGATCTGCTCTTTATTTTGTTTTATCTGTTTTATCAGTTCAAACATTATTGGAGATAAGACAAATGAAATGACCATGTATATCCCACCCAAATAAAAATGTCTAGGCATTAAAACCACATGTCATCCAAAAATCAAGTACAAGAATTTTTTTCTTTTAAATTTTAGATATTTTTTTCTTTGAATTGACATTTAAAACTTATCAAATTTTACTTTTCCTCAAATTACTTAATTTCAAAATATGACAAATGTATTGCAAACTTTTTTTAAAGATGCTTATGGATATTTAAGATTCGCATGCTCCCATTCTTTATGCTTACACAAGCTGTTTTTCACAGAGGCAAAATTCTCCATACAAAAGCACCAGTTGTTGCCAAGCCTCTGTGAAAAACATGTGTAAGTATGAAGAATAGTGATCATGTGATTTTTGGTAATCCTGCCCAATAGGATTATGGGACTGTGGTTACTAAAGAACCAAAAACACCAAAAAGTACAGATGCTGAACTGAGTTCAGATCTATACAACTATACAAGCTAATGAGCTTAGCTTGAAAACATTATCGTGTTTTCATTTTAGATTCAAAGCTTTATAGTTAACTAAAAAGTAAAAAGGTAGCTGCTGGAGGGTTGCATTAGATCCTAAGAGCTAAGTGCATTGCTCTCAGATTCAAGGCTGCTCACTGATGAAAGCCACAAGCTAGAAACTAGTCTGGGGATATTGGATGAGTAGACACTAGATAGGGATTTTATGTACAAACATTTCTGCATCCATTGATTACTCTGGCTTGCAATGAGTGGCGCTACTGTAAGGAGAGTTTTGCCTCTGTAATATTTAAGATTATGAAAACATTTTGATTTTTTAAGGCTAAGAAATGAATTAGGAACCATTTATAATGTTAGTGATTTAAAAACAAAGGCATTAAAAAAATGAATCTCGTTATTGTTTGGGTGTACATAAGGAGTTTAAACACCAAAACTGTGAGTGCCAGAATCGATCGTGAAACCTCCTGATCCCAGGTAAGATGATCTAGCAACTGTGCCGAACAGTGCGAGGTAGGTGTTAAAAAAATTTTTAATCTTAGACAATCTTAAAATGCAACAGAATAACCATCATCGATATGAGTGAATATTTTCGGTAAAAGGTATTACATATTGTTTTTAATAAAACACCAATTAGCAACAACAATCATTTAAATAATAGAAGAGTGAATCCCTTCTATTTTTAACTAATTTTTTGACGTTGGTAATAGTTGATTTCTTTAACAAAATGGAAAGTACTTTCATAGATTGGATTGTGCATATAAACATTACTTCTGTAAAATGGTTTAAATTTGAATTTAGCCACATTTCTAAACTAGGATCATGTGTTAAAGTGGACTCAGTGAGTAATATATGAATATATTTATAGCTTTACACTTTCAAGCCAAGATGCTTAAGACTGGCTTAATATATAAAAAGTTAAGTCAAGAAGAGGGTGAGACCATCCTTTTCTTATCAAAAACTCTGTCATGTGTTGCAGCTTGATCACTCTTCAGACTGCTGTCTTAACATCTGATTGGCTGTCTGAGAAGCAACAGTAGGCACATGCGAGAGACTGGCAACTTTTCAATTTATTACTAATTTAACGACAATGTGTGATTTATACAATAATATTATTAATGAATAATGAAGGTTTTCTTTTTTTGAAAATAAGAAAATTATGTCTTCACTTATAATTCTTAGCAGATTTAAAATTAGACCTTATAATATTTAAGAACTGGATTTGACAATTCACAATTTTAGATTTCTGATATTTTGGGATTTCTATTGGATTTTTTGGTGAACCCAAAGTAAGAAGATTTATAATTAAAGCCAAATGTACCCAGCCTATGGAAAGACCATGGTTTTTGTAATAGTTTTCTTTACAGACCAGATGTACCTAGCCCATTGAAAGACCGCCATTTTTGTAATAGTTTTTTTAATTGGTTGCTTTAACAATTTTCATTAAGATTTAAAGATTTTAATATTATATAAATAAATGAGAGAAATTCATAATTGAAAACTTGAAACAACACCGACCTGTTTAGTATACTACAAAAATGTACCTGGCAAAGTATTAATACATTTAGATTTTTTAATAGTTTTGTGTAACTATTATGTATAACTATTAATATATCTCTTATATTTGATATGTGAATTAGGGTTTATATCAAAACCGACTTTTTAGAAAACCGGTTTTCGAATTTTAACTTTTCCATAAAAACGGTTTAAACCGGTTTCGAATTTTTCCAGATAAAAAGCAAGAAATACTTACAACTTAAAATAGAAATTTAATTTTTTTTTGTTTATTATAATTCAAAAATAGAAAAAAGAATAGATAAAGTACATATATGTACATGCGTAAAATTATTAAAATAAAACATTAACACATTTAAGTAATTATACATTAATACTCTTAAAAATTACAGAAGTCAAAAAAATGTTTAACATTCAACTGTTTAATATGTAAATTACTAATTTATTTCTTATTCTGTTTAATAAAATATGACTTCAAAATCAAAGAACATCAATAGATTTACTACTTAGTCATGTCCTTACTTTCGACACAAAATTGCCAAAAATAAAAAATACTCGTTCACTTGCTACTGAATTGGGCTTAATTGTCTTTAAAGCATTAAATAATAAATCTAAATTTTTTGTTCTTTTATTTGTAGTCTCCAGGACTAAAAACTCTTTCTTTAATGTTTGAGAAGTAGAGGAGGTCACTTCTTCAGGTTCTTGCAGATATTTATTCATCTTTCTTTAGTATATATAACTTGACGAGTACTTTTGCTTACATTTCAATCTTTTTAGCAAATTAATATATAAGTGTTATATATACATTTAAAACTATCTTTTTTTTTTTTTTTTTTTTACAGAAAAACCAGTTTTCTAATTCCAAAATTTTCTTTAAAAAAACGGTTTTTAACAATCGGTTTTTAGAAACCGACAAACCCTAATATGAATTTGGAAGAGTTATGGACAACTATAAAAACTATGGTTTATTAATTACTATTTTCTTCACATAAAATAAGCTTTGTAATAAAAATTACAGATTATTAAATATAAAGAATGGAATTGCTTCCTTTGAATAAAATGCTCATATGTTAGATATAGTTATTTATTTATCAAAACAAATTTTAAATTTTTTTCTTTCTTTTTGATTTTTCAATTGTGAATTTGACAGCATTATGGACAAACATAATAGTTTTTTTTAATTGGTTATAAATTTGACATATGTCAGCCTTATAGACAAACATACATTCACATGGATTTTATATATAAGGATATATCTTTTAGCAAGGTATGTCTAAAAAGATCTTTGTACTGAATGGAATTGAAAATCATTAGTATTTATCAAAATTAGCTTTAATATTGACAAAAAAAATCCTTATGAACAAATTTGTTTAATAATCATAAAGAAACACCAGGGAAGTTGTCAAAGATTTTGTAAAAGACTTGCTGGTTTAATTTTTAAATAAACTAATTTATAATTACTATTTTATAATAATTAAATTAATTTAAAAAAAATAAAATTTTCTTTTTCAATTCTTCATATATCTAAATACTTTATTTCATTCCAATATCAGCCTTTCAAGCTAATTGAGCACACGCCTTTGAGAGTGTTAAATAAATGAATACTCTCTTTTTCAATCCAAGATATAGCATTTATGCAGGAATAAAAAGAATCTCTCTTATTCCTACGACTCAAATTCTTTTATATGAGCAAATCTGAAGAACTTCTGAAGAGAGCTTGAGTAGATTCTCACTTTAAATTACTATTTACGATGTTTTTTGACTGAATGACGCCAGTGTAATTACTTAGAATTTACTAGACGTCATTCTTACTGAAACTAAAATATTTGCTTATTTACTAAATACTTTATAAAATATGAAAGTTTTTGATATAGGTACATATTTTAATAGCTCAACTCTTTTCTCTTTTTTTCATATCATTTTCACACCTTTTCATTCATATGAAGTCTTTACACATTTTCCCATTCTCATTCTCATTTCAGTTGTTATATCATCCAGTCTTTTTTTATTTCCTTTTTTCGCCCTATTTATTGCTCTATTCAATTCCTCATCCATCATTCTATCCATTTTCTTATAAATTAAGTCTCTAATGAATCAAGTTTATATTTTATTTTCTCTCTACCCAAAAATTATATATCGTTACAGACAGTAGTGACATCATTTCTACAAAATACAAGCATAATATAAAGACACGAAGTATAAACCAATCATGAAAAATATGTGAAATACATGCGAATATCTATAAATTATTCTGTAATAATGATTTTTTTTGTTCTGAAGAAGTCTCTTTATCAATATGAAATATTAGCCAACGGCAATCAGTTTTTTTAATTTTATTTTTAATTTTATTATCCTATATAATAATACATTGTACAGGCTTAAACCTGCATTTATATATGTAATATATGCGGGGTTCGAACTCAGACTTTCACACGACCCACCACTCTCAGTGCCATCTCATATTGCTGACCCACCTGATCACACACATGTTGAAAAGATAAATAATCACCAATATACGTATTTCATGCTAAACCAGCAATCATCAGTTGGTCTAGATTACTATCCTCACACATATATATATAATCAGTACTCCGCTTTATATTAAGATAGCCAATCTCTAAAACTGTATATTTATGCGTGTGTGTTGTGTGAAAACTTTCATGCAAAAAGAATGAAGAAATTTGAATAAATTTACATTATTGAATATATACAATATTCTTTTTAATGAATCCTGTCATTTATAACCAATATTTTAAAAGGGCATTGTATTTTGTCTTGCTCTAAAAAATACCTCTTTTATTTTGGTAACATGATTTTTTATCAGGACTTTTGCCTATTTCTTTATTTGAATATATTTTAATAAATACGCTGGTTGATCTCTTCCTTGGAATCGAACACTTTCTTTGATTGAATTATTCTGCTCCGATCACTTTTTAACCTTTCAGAAATAAATGCCTTTTTTTTTCTTTTTAGTAAATTAGAGGATTTAATTTTCACTGATGCCTGACTCTACACTAATGCTCCTTTTTTACAAAATGTTCTTTCTATGTGACCATTGTTGAAAACGTCACACCTCACTACCGAAACATCAATTTTAATAATAATCATAATTATGAAATTATTAAGAAAAATTTATGTTTGACCCAACTATTATTATAGTTTTTTTGTAAAGAATATAAATAAAAAGCTCATTTGTTAACATTACTACTGAATCAATCGTAATATGATAACAATACCTTATTGGAATTAAATTATTAATATTTAGTACAAAATGGATTGAACAAATTAGAATTTAAGTTTATTTAAAGTTTAGAATTAATGATGTCATTATGGCTAGGGTTGTAGATTTAATGAATAACTTAAACTATGAATAGACCTTAAATATTGGCGCATATATTTAAATGACAAAAAAGTATTATATACATATGTATAAAACTTTATATATATATATATTAGTGTTTTTTGAAGAAAAAAAAAGAATAATACGATATATATATATATATATATATATATGTGTGTGTGTGTGTACGGCATATTTATGGATAAGAGAACAAACAGGTGTTACTGACCTCATTGAAAAAATTAAAAGACTGAAGTAGAGTTGGGCTGAACATATTGCTAGAAAAGATTATAATAGATGGACAATTGAAATTTTAAACTGGATTCCAAGAGATTGTAAAAGACCCAGAAAAAGACTACATGTGAGATGGATGGATGAAATAAGAAAGTGTGCAGGGGTGATGTGGAGAAGAGAAGCTAAAGATCGAAAAAGATGGATTGAACTTGGAGAGACCTTCATCCTGCAGTGGATTGATAATGGTTGATGATGATGACGGCATATTTGATGGATCTCATAGAAGAGGGATTTAGCGCACGCAGAGGCCATACCCACGATTTGGAGTTTTAAATCTAAATGAGACAAAATTTTTTTACGCTAATAAAAATTTCATACAAGTTTAGGATTTTTTAAAGATAAATATGCGTGGCTAAAAAAGCTACTTATCTAGCTATTGATTTATAAATGGATTATCTAACTCATATAACAACGCCTGAAGGCCCTAAATTTACACACACACACTCCCAATACTTATTTTTGGATTATTAAACTAATACAATTCATCTATAAACAAAAATGTACAGAATGAACCCTATACTTTTGCTAGTATTGTATATAAGCATTCAATTTATTGACACGATACAATATAAAATAGAGTATGGAGGACAACTATTTTACATTTGAGTTATCAAAATTAATATTTGAATCAGAGTATTATAGATTTAATAAACTACTTTCTAATGCAAATTTACATTTAAAATATTTATTTTGACAATCTCATCTATAAATATTTTGTTTTGTCAATTTAATACATATTTTAAATATTAAATAATATGATTAATTTATTAGGATTTTAAGAAATCTTCTGTTAAAATTTAGATATATTTAAATATAATGAACTTCTGAGGATATATATATATGTTTAAAGTTTATT
Organism: Epiperipatus broadwayi; assembly: GCA_028023455.1. Taxonomy (NCBI): domain Eukaryota; kingdom Metazoa; phylum Onychophora; class Udeonychophora; order Euonychophora; family Peripatidae; genus Epiperipatus; species Epiperipatus broadwayi. The sequence continues at coordinate 852,590 of JAQFVV010012705.1, forward strand.
ATATTTTCACAAAGTTGTACATAATCCTTATATATAAATTTTTTCTACAGTGTAGGCTTTTTCATACCTGCACTCCAATATGTAATATATAGGGGGTTTGAACTCTGACTTTCACACGACACTCAACTATCCACGCTATCTCATACTGCTGACACATTTGATCACACACATGTCGAAAAGGTAAATAATCACCAATATGCGTATTTCGTACTAGCACTATTCAGTTGGTCCAGATTATCATCTCCACACACATATATATAATCATTGCTCAGCTTATATTAAGATAGCCAATCTTCATACTTTAACGGACAGGCTTCAATCCACTCCACCCCACAACTCTTCAGCCGTCCATTTCATTGAAAATCTGATGATGGAATGCTCAAAGCCTTCATTGGTGCCAACCTTCTCATCCTACCCATGTTGACCATAAGTCACTCTGATCCCTCATGTACAGGACATAATCTATTTACATACATATACGAGAAGTGGGAAGACCTTATAGCACTATCTTTTAATATATATATATTTTCTACAGTACAGGCTTTTTCATACTTGCACTCCAATACGTAATATATACAGGGTTTGAACTTAGACTTTCACATGACTCTCAACTATCCACGCTATCTCATACTGCTGACACACTTGATCACACACATGTCGAAAAGATAAATAATGACCAATATACATAGTTCATGCTAAACCAACATTCATCAGTTGGTCCAGATTATCATCGGAAGATTGGCACCAATGAGGGCTTTGAGCATTTCATCATCAGATTTTCAATGAAATGGATGGATGAAGAGTTGTGTGATGGAGTGGATTGAAGCATGTCTATTAAATTATAAAGATTGGCTATCTTAATATAAACTGAGCATTGATTGTATATATGTGTGTTGATAATCTGGATCAACTGACAAGTGCTGGTTTTGCACGAAATATGTATATTGATGATTGTTTATCTTTTCAACATGTGTGTGATCAAGTGTGTCAGCAGCATGAGATAGTGTGGATAGTTGAGGGTCATGTGAAAGTCTGAGATTAAACCCCCTATATATAATCCTTACATTAAAATCTCTATTTTCTCTGTTGTCTGAAAATATGTTTGTCTGTAATGCTGTTACATGTCAAATTCACAAACAATTAAAAAAACTATTATGTTTCTTCATAATGCTATGTGAAGGAAGTAATTCTGCCATTAATATAATTTTTTATGAAGCATTTTATGCAAAGGAAATAATTCATTCTTTATATTTAAGAGACTTAATTTGATTATAAGCATTTTATTCAAAGAATATAATTCTGCAAAAAAAAAAAAAATTGCTAAAGCAACCAATTAAAAAAAATCTATTACAAAAACTATGGTCTTTCCATAGGGTGGGTACAGTCTTGTTATTATATATGTAAATAATATGTTTGAGAATGTATGTAAACTTCCATGTTATATACTAGAAATAAGTATTTGAAATGCAGGCACTCTTCACATATCTGGAGCCTAATTGTAAATATAGGGGATTTGAACTCAGACTTTCAAGCACCTTTCAACTATCCATACTATCTCATATCACTGATACCCATGACCACATAATGTAGAAAAGATAAATAATCACCAATATAATTTTTCATGCTAAACCAGCACTCACCAGTTGGTCCAGATTATCGTCTCCCACACACATTTTATCATATATTTTATGTTGATGTGTGAGACAAAGAAAAGCACCAGAAAATGCTAAAATAATTAAGTCCCCACAGCACTAAGAAAGGGTTAAATTAATGGTGACACAATAAGAAGAGAGAGAATAGACCAAAAAGTATTTAAGCAAACATTAATATTTATTCAAACACACACATTGTATTATAACATAAAATAACACAATGTAATATTTTACATAACAATAAAAAATGATTACTTTCAGGCTAAAATTGTGATTGTCCTTCATTAATTAAAGTTTATTTAAGATAAAAATAAAGTGTCTAAAGACAAGTATCAAAAGTCTTTACCTAGGTTTTCATGATTGTCAGTTCTGAAATAGGTGGCTTTTTGGTCTCCATCAATGGTTTCTAGGCTTGCTTTCCATTATTTGTGTTGACAATGAGAGAGAGAGAGAGAGAGTTTGCAACCATGTCTATTTACAATCCAGGCATTGTTCTGGGCATTGGTTCAGATGATGTTTCAGTAGATTTTCTTTTTGTTGAGGGCTTTTGGGAATTGAAGTCCAACTAAACATCCTAGAGCTGTCCAGCAATGCATGTAGCTATATCTGCAGCTTTACATTGATATGGACTGCAGCAGTAATTGATTGGCTTACTACTGTGCTTGCAATTTCTGAATATCTGGATCTCTGGAGTTATGAATAATGTAAGAGCATGAATGAAGACCGGAATGATTCAACCACAAAATGCAATCTAGACTGATTTACTGATTGCAGACCCAACTGTATAGCAATAACATGGACCTGACGAAAGAACAATAGCTAAGTCATTATTTATATACTTTTTTCTCTTCCATTGTTTTAATTTCTTATCATTATTTTTAATTTTGATTGTACTTGAAGTCTGTCTTTTAATTAATTTTACATTTCTTGTTATCTTAATCCTTTCTTCAGATTCATCTACTACCTCAACTAGATTGTGTACATGGATTTTTTTAATGAATTCAATTGTGAGTTATAATTTTCTTTTATCAACCAAGTAATCTTTGAAGTAATTATATTTTGAAAGTTTTACTAGCATTTATTTTTACAGACTAATTTTTAGTTTAATTTCACATTGGCTTATTTTATACATTATAAAAGTGTTCTTTACAAAGAGAGATAAAGGAAAGTTTTTAAAATCTTTTTCTAATTCTTTTAGATTTCTTACCCACCTGCTCTTCAACAAATATTTGTTTTTTTTTTCATGTGTCATAGCATCAGCCGGGAAGTGAACCCGCTAACCTGGGACAACTGCTTGTAAAGCAGCTGTCGCTGATCTCTTGACCACCAATGCTTGACAACAAATAGTTTTATTGTATTTTAAAAGCAAAATATAAACAATCTTTTTATTTTAAAACTCCCATTTTAAAACCAATCCTTAATTAATTATTACTTTTGGATTATTCTTTCAAATAAATTTGATCATAATTTTTTTTGAAAAAATCATGAAACATGTAATGCAGATATCCGCTAGCACTACAATAATGAGAACTTCTGTCACATGATTATAATCCTGAACATGACATATTCAAGCAATAATAAAAGTTATTTACATGCTGTTGAAATTGGTAAATGTCTTTTGAAAATAGTGAATGACTGCAACCACTTTGGTAGTAGGCAGTTCCCAAATTTTAATCATTTCTTGGATAAAAAAAGTCATTCATAAAATTCCCTTAGCAGGAATTAAATCTGGTCAGTAAATCACATGCATTTCTATTTTCACTAGATGATCGATTAGTTATGTCAGCATTCTTTCATGACATCACAGCATACTTTAAATTGTAAAATTAGCAACAAACCAACATTTTGACTAACAACTTTCTCCTGATCAGGATATTATCTAATATTCACTTAAATATATATATATTTTAGAAGATTGTAAATCTGTTTAATTCAGTCTTTACTTACATATTTGTTTTCAGCAGCAACTTTCATCACCACTGGACTCATACGTAAGTATCCATTCCTTAAATTAGTAGTCACTTATTTATATTATCCATTGAAACAAACTTTAAAAAAAGCGAAATATTTATCAATCAAAAATTATCTGTTTACTGGAATAACGAATTGGAACTAAAAGAAAATACATTTATATCTAAATTACTTAGTCAATAACAGATTGTCTCAGAATAAGTATACATATAAAAGATTGATAAACAAAAATGAAGGCAATTCTATATTTGTTGATCATCAAAAGGCTGTTAATCTTGTATTTGAACCCTCCAGGGCTGAGATAGTGTGTACTGAGAGAAATGATGCCAAAAGAATAATCAAGGAGGCTTACTTCATTGCTAGTGACCTAAATGTTATAAATAGAAAAGACATGTGTTTTGCAATTTCAAAAAAATGGCTGGTCTGATTTGTTTTACATAAATTTGCATACAATGAGTTTAATACATATTAAGGCTATGAATATGGAGCAAACAGGCTCTGAAAGCACTTGGCCAATATTAGATTTAGAATTTAGTAATTTCACCTTTATATGTTGAAATGTATTGTAATAATTAATCATATTAGATGAATTAGGATAGAAGCTTATAGTTCTAATTTTAATATTATGTACATCTTTAAACATAAAAATAGAATTACTACATAACAAAGGGAAAATAGCATTTAGTACATATCTTTTTGTTTATATATTGACCCAAACTTGTTCTTGTTGAGAATAGATGTGCAGAGAGAAAGAGAAGAGCAGAAGATGGAGAACAAAGGATAAATTAATTCACTATAATGCTAACAGTTTGCTTGTGTTCTTAGATAAGTAAACAAATGAATTATTTAATGCTTCTGCATTGCATGCAAGTATTAAGAACCATTTTTTATATAATCAAGTAATTGTTAATCAGTTATCATTACCGATGGGCATCTCTAAGACCCTTTAAATTTAAAATGAAATATGTTAAACAGTTACTATCTGTGTCACTCCATATTTGTGCTTACAAATAAACTATAGAAAAACTAATAGTATATTTTGAGGAATTAACATTATTATTTAGTGAAAGCTTTACTTAACTAACTTTGTTATCTACTTGATTATATTACTGTTGCTTTCTAATATATTTGAAGCTTTGTGTAATATTTCTTTTTATTTTAGACTAAATTTAAATAAAAACTAGTAGCTCACAACTGCAGATTACATTCAAGTGAAATAAGGTTGCAAGAATTGGAAAAAGAAACATTAAATGGGACATTATTGGAATTTGTGAAGTTAGAAGAAAAGATGAAGAGGCAATTGATTTAAAAAGTGGGCACATACTCTACTACAAAGGCACAAATATTGGAAGTACAGGTGGAATAGGATTCATTCTAAATAAAAAGTGGAAGAACAACATTGCGGAGATTGATGGTGTATCAGACAGAGTGGCAAAATTAGTTATTCAACTTGATAGCTGATAGCAATTGCAAATAATTTACATTTGTACCCCAACAAGTTGCCATAGTGACAAAGTAATAAAGAATTTTTATATGGATGTACAAAAGGCTTTTGATCAAACTAAACAACATTTTAAAATTGTCATGGGAAACTTTAATGCTAGAACTGGTAAGCAATTGAAAGATGAAAATGCTGTAGGTAAATTTGGTTGTGATGATAGAAATGAGAGAGGTCATATAGTCTTGTGGAGTTTGAAAACTCGACAACAACTTTATATTATGAATTATTTCTGTGAGAAAAATGTTAAACAGAAATGGACATTGAAGCATCCAAATGAAGATACAGCAGAATTGGATTATATTTTGACTAATAGAAAATATGTATTTCAGGATTGTAATGTTCTTAATAAATTCAATTTAGGATAAGATCATTGATTAGTAAGATGTAAAATACATGTTAAGACAAAACTAGAGACAACAATTATTAAGACAACCAATATTCACAGCTGATATTCCTAATCTTCAGAAACATTCCAATGAATTTAAATTAGATTTTGCAAATTGTTTTAAAATATTAACAGATTTTGAACATGTTTTAGATTTTAATGAAATCAATAGAAAAATAGCTGATATACTTTTAAAAACTACAACAAAGATAGTAAAAATAGCTGATATACTTTCAAAAACTACAACAAAGATAGTAAAAATAGCTGATATACTTTCAAAAACTACAACAAAGATAGTAAAAATAGCTGATATACTTTCAAAAACTACAACAAAGATAGTAAAAATAGCTGATATACTTTCAAAAACTACAACAAAGATAGTAAAAATAGCTGATTTACTTTTAAAAACTACAACAAAGATAGTAAAAATAGCTGATATACTTTCAAAAACTACAACAAAGATAGTAAAAATAGATGATATACTTTCAAAAACTACAACAAAGATAGTAAAAATAGCTGATATACTTTTAAAAACTACAACAAAGATAGTAAAAATAGCTGATATACTTTTAAAAACTACAACAAAGATAGTAAAAATAGATGATATACTTTTAAAAACTACAACAAAGATAGCTGGTATAAAAAGTAGCAATCTGCCACTAAAATTTTTTCTGAGACAATTTATGAGGAAAAGAAAGAATATGAAGATATATAAAAATAATGCATTAAAAAAGATTGAATATCTCAAATTTTATAAAGAGGTGCAAAAAAAAAGTTGATAATGATATAATAAAGTATAATTGTGAATTAGTAAGGAAATCTATAGAAGAGGATAAAAATCTTAAGAATACAAAACAACATCTTGGTATTGGTAGAAAACTTATTTCTGTAATAGGAAAAAAAGGAGGATATTACTAAAAGGAGAGATGACATCATGAAATGTATAGAAGAGTTCTATCAAGAATTATATAGCAATAAAGAATAAAGAAAAGTATCTCTTACAACTACTATATCTTCTGAATTTCCCAGGAGAGATGACATCATGAAATGTATAGAAGAGTTCTATCAAGAATTATATAGCAATAAAGAATAAAGAAAAGTATCTCTTACAACTTACTATATCTTCTGAATTTCCCAGGATTTTAAATGAAGAAGTGAGACATACAATTTAATTTATGAAGAAGGAAAAAGCTCCAGGTAATGATGGAATTATAATCAATATCTTAAAAGAAGCAGGTGAAGAAATAGAAAAGTTTTTGACATATCAAATGCTTAAATGGTTAATATATACCAGGTTATTGGAAGAATGCAGCATTAATCATTTTAAAAGGTGATAAAGAAGATGATCAGTTTTATACAAAATTTTTATCAAAATAATTATGGCTAGAAGGTCTACAGAGAACTTTGGATTTTAACTGACCAAAAGAACAAGCTGGACTCAAAAGTAATTTTAGTACTGTGGATCACATCCAAGTATGGAGAGAAGTTATAGAAAGGACGAATAAATATGAGTTGCCATTAAGTTTTAAATTTGTAAATTATGAAAAGGCATTTGATTCTATGAGCATTTCTTCAGTGATTAAAGCATTAGATCATCAAGATATATTGTCATATTCTGAAGAATATTTACAAAAATGCAACAGCAACAATTAGATTGCATAATGATACTAAAAAAATTAACATTGAGAAGGGTGTATGGTAGGGTGACTCTATGTCTCCAAAACTTTTTACAGCAGTTTTGCAAAAAGTATTTTGTGGATTAAAATGGGAAGGGGATAAAAATAAATTGAGATTATTTAAGTCATCTAGATTTTGCAGATGGTGTCGTTGTTTTTGAAAATAATGCTTTAGAGCTTCAGGAAATATTGCAAGAGTTATCAGATGAAAGTAAGAAAGTAGGATTAGAAATAAATGTTAAAAAACTAATGTTCAATGAATTTTCTCAAAAGATGGAAATGAAGACTGATAACCTAGGTCAAATTATTACTACAGATGGAAACATATTGGATGAAATTAATCATAAAATTAAACTTGATTGGAGTGCTTTTGGTAGAAATAATTTAAATATTAAAAGGAAATATGCCTATGTGTTTGAAAAGGAAGGTTTTTAATAAATGTGTTTCCCAGTTTTTGCTTATGGATCTGAGACTTGGACACTTAATAGAAGAACAATACAGAACCTTCAGACTACTAAATGAAGTATGAAGAGATGAATGTTAGGAATAACAAAAAGAGACTGAAAATGAAATACATGGATGAGAGAACAAACATGTGTTATTGACATCATTGAAAGCATTAAGGGACTGAAGTAGAGTTTGGCTAGACATATTTCTAGAAGATATGATAATAGATGGACAGTTGAAATCATAAACTGCATTCCAAGAGATTATAAAAGACCTATAAAGGACCATGTGTACGATGGATAAATGAAAAAAGGAAGTGTGCTGGAGTGATGTGGACAAAAGGATAGAGATCGGGGAAAGATGGATTGAACTTGAAAAGATCTTTACCCTACAATGGATCAATAATCATTGAAAATGATGATGATGATATATAAACATCTCATAGACTATTCACCTAATATATATGGCTAGGTATATCATCTAGTTTCTATGCAACATGTCTAACACTTCCAGATGTACTGTAAAGACTTGCCTCATGTCAGGATTAGTATCTAGAAGTTCCTAGTTTGACTGTGAATGTGCCTCATTTCTTTTACAATTATATATGAGGCAACTAGTGTAACATCCATTGTCGTCAACTCTACCTTCAAAGGGATTGCCAATTTATAGCCATGTCTCCTTTTTTAATGGAAGCAATTGGATTTACTAAGCATCTTCACCTAAAAAAGGCATATGACCCTACTGCTTGGGAGCTCATAAGAAGTTCACATGATAGACCTATGGGTGGTAGAATTGATTCTGGGATCCCCCAATTTTGAGTTGGATACTCTACCAATTACACCAAACTGTGAAGCTGGCACTCAACTTTTTTTATGGCAGTGAGCATTTTATTTGGAATTGTGAGGTTTCAGAATCGATTCTGGTTGCTTGAACTTCTTATGTACTTCTGAACAATAAATTCAAATACTTTTTTTTATGTTCAGCTATTGGTCAGAATCTGTCATTAATTGAATAATGAATCCGAACAAGATAAGATTCAATCTGGACAAGTCTGTTAATTGAAGGTAAGCTGAGCTATAACATTGGATGTAAGATGGACTTGTAGACCAATATTTTTTTAGATCTAAGAACCCAGCATTTGACAATTTTGCAAGAATGAACAACAACATAATACCATGATCCCATGAACACCATTTCATATCTTTCCAAATGCTGTTAATCAGAGTATAATGTGATGTGATGCACTGTGACTTCTCCCTTAAACGGAGTCAGGAATCTCTCAGCAACTATGCCCAGAAAAACCTATTAGCCACTTTACCTTTTCTTTTCAATCCCCACCCTAAGTTTTTCCACAATCTGCTCCCTCCCATTTCCACAGCATAATCTTTGTCAACTTTATGGCCTTTATATCTAAATCCCCCTTATCTTTTCCCAAACCCAGGATAAAAACCAATAACCCACTTTCTGTATAATTACTTTGTTCATATTTATTTTATTTTTATTTTTTTCTTCCATAACTCTCCATACAGTAGTGCCACCAAGTACAAGACTGCATAATCAATGGATGCAGGAAGATGAGAGTTTGGTACTCTTATAATATCATGATGTTATTAAAAATGTTTTTTTGCTATACATATATTTTAATTTAAATTATTTTTCAAGATGTAATCAAAATGGATTTGAACTCAGACTTTCAAGCTTTCTTTGGTCATCCATTCCATCTTAGGTGAAAAAGATAAATGATCAATATATGTATTTCGTGCTGAACCAGCACTCATCAGTTAGTTCAGATTATCATCTCCCATACATATATATATAATAAGCGCTCGATTTATATTAAAATAGCAAATCTTCAAACTTTAATGGAAAGGTTTCAATTTTGGCCACTCTTCAACTTTTCAGCCATCCTCAAGAAGTGCATATTTTGGCTTTGTATCAAGACAAAACAGAGGGAATAATTAGAAATATTTATAAAAGCTGGAATTTATATATAGCTTATATGTAATATGTGTCGGAAAACAAATATTGAATTATTTTAAATATTTATTAAGCATTAAAGTGTGAAAAAAGGAAATGATTAAGATTTGTCCAACAAAACAAAAAAAACATTTAAACTTCAATATCAATTGAAGCATTAATGCAATTGTATGAATTCATTAAAATTTATAAGGTATTGAAAATGTTTTTCTCTCCATCACAATTCAACCAGCTTTGACTAGTCAAAAGTTTTATCAGTTGTCATTAAAAGCAAGATATTTTCTTGTTTTCCATAATTCTGACAAATCGAGTTTCTTTTATGACTCTTTTTTTTTTTTTTTAAAGAAAAAAAATTAGAAAGAATGACAGTTTGAATTTCATGTTTGCTGCGATGTTTATCGGAGTTAATGTCGCGGCTGATCTGATCCAACAGCCTCCGATGAAATTGTTATGAATTTGTAATTTTACTATTAAAGCTAACATTTAAGGAATAATAAATTAAATGATTTTTTTTCCATATGTCTTATCATTTGTCACCAATGGCGAATTGTTAGTGAATTTTTATATTATTAAAAAGTTATCTAAATATAATAGCATTTGACGGCTGAGTAGCTAATAGCTTTAAATATCTATCATATATATTCTTTTTAAACAAAATGATTTTAAATATTCATTTTTATTTCAAAATTTTAATCTTAAACAATTCTATTAAATAGAAAGAAAAAAAGATCATATATCGTGGATTCGGCACCCAATAGGCATATCATTTTGCGATCCTGTTTGTACTTTACACCAGGGTGCTCACGTAATCAACTTAAATTGCCATAGAATTTACTTTCTAATTAATAGGGTATACAAGCACAGACTTTCACACTAGCCACTGCTCACCACTCTATCTTATATCATTAATACACTTGTCTGCCCATCCCTTGTATATGTATTAAATGGCCTATGTCCTGTACACGAGGGGTCAGATTGACATTAAGTCAACATGGGTGTGACAAGAATCTCGGCCTTAGGGTGGCATTTGAGAGTTCCACCATCAGATTTTCAATTGGATGGACGATTGAAGAATTGGAGTGTGGAGTGGATTGAAGTCTGTCCATTAAAGTATGAAGATTGGCTATCTTAATATATATCTGAGCCCTTATTGCAGATATGTGTGGAGATGATAATCTGGATCAACTGAAGATTGCTGGTTTAGCATGAAATACTTATATTGATGATTCTTTATCTTTTCGACATATATGTGTTCAAGTGTATCAGTGATATGAGATAGAGTGGTGAGTGGTGGATGGTGTGAAAGTCTGTGCTCATATACCTATACATTATATACATTGATATAGGTATATAATAAGACTGTATTTCAGTTATTTTTCACTAATAATAACAAAATACCCATTTACTGACTAATATTGAATGCTCTTAATTTAGCATGAATTAAAAAATTCTGAACTATAAATTATACTTGGAAAAAAAATTCCAAGGTTCACTTAGGATTTGAAGTTCAGACTATGTTCATAGCAGATTAAGATATTAATTACTAGCACCCGAGTAATATTAATATATAAATGCACAATAATGGTGCAAAACTGCTTGGGTAATAAATCAAAATATAAAATTGCTATTGCGTATTTTTTTTACAAGCTTATTTTTTGATATTAGAATGTAGTATTATTTATTTGTATTTTATTTGGAAATTCTCTCATATCTTTTTGCAATCTCTATTCGTGTTAGGTTGTGCTACCAGAAAATGAATGCAAAACATTTTAATCCACTTATCATAATAATATTATTAAATCAAGCATTGTTAGCCGAGAGGTCAGCGCAGCCACCTTGTAAATAAGCAGTTGGTTGTAGATGGTTGTTGCGGGTTCACCTCCCGGCCGATGCTATGATATATGGAAAAAAACAGGCAAAACTCTCTATACGTATTGTCACTCAGTGCAAGCCAGAGTAATCAATGGATGCCAGAAGGTTTGTGCATAAAATCAGCACTAGATGGGGATTTTATGCACAAGTCTTTTGGCATCCCTTGATTACTCTGGCTTGTGCTGAGTACGTATAGAGAGTTTTTGCCTGTTTTAATAACAGTTATAAGCAAGCATAAGAAATAGTGATCACGTGATGTTTATTGACTTAAAACCAATCCTGCTTAACATAATAATATTATCTATGTCGTATTCTTCAAGATAATTAAAATGTTTGGGCAAAGAAAATAGGAATGATCTGTTTAATATTTAATGACTGAATTTTTATTTTATATGCATAAGCTCGATTTTCATATTTGGGTGTTTGAATGAGTCTACATTTTTGTGGCAGAGATCGATTATAAAATATATCACTATGAGATGTGTTCAAAAGAAGTTGATATTATATTGAGAAGTCTTGAGATTTGATATTAAATAATTAAGAAAATATCTGTTTATGTGGACGTTTATACTATGTTAACAAAAAGCTTGGAGTTTTGTAATCTTTTTACTAATAAAGGTTACTTTTGAAAGCTTGGAATTAAATAATAAGAATAATAAGTTGTATCAATGAAGGTTTTATAAAGATTTGACAACATATATGCAAATAGTATGAAGTTACATTAAGTAAAACACAATAAATGATATTCAAAGTTAAATAAGAATGTAGTTATAATAACAGTTTTTAAATTATGCAATTCTGAATCTTTTGTTTGGGGTGAAATATTTATTTGAACATGAGAGTTTTTGATGTAAAAGTAGAACGTATTCACTTATTTAATATTAATGAACCATAGAGATTTAGATACATCATGCCAATCTATTTATTGGTACATTATAATCGTTCTAATACATTACAATAATGGTCAAATATCCAATACAATTTATTTTTTCAATAATGTTGTCCAAAATACATAAATAATCAATCAAAATAAGATTGAAATAACAACTATTACGAACTATATATGTGTTTGAAAAGGAAAGTTTTTAATAAATGTGTTTTACCAGTTCTTACTGACACATAATAGAACAGCAATACAGAAACTCCAGACCACTCAAGGAAGTATTAAGAAATATGTGGTAGAAGTAACAAGAAAAGATCAAAAATGCAATATATGGGTAAGATAACAAACAGGTGTTACTGACATTGTTGAAATAATTAAAACAGAAGTGAAGTTGGGTTGGACATATTGCTAGAAGATATGATAATAGTTGGACAGTTGAAATCTTAAACTGGATTCCAAAAGATGTTAAAAGACTCAGAAAGAGACTACATGTGAAATGGATGGGTGAAATAAGAAAGTGTGCAAGGTGATGTGAAGAAGAGAGGTTAGAGATTGGAGATGGATTGAACTTGGAGAGATCTTCATTCTGCATTGGATGATGACTATCTATATTATAATATTTATTGAACTGGCTTTCATTGAGACTTATTTAATTGAATATTGTAAACTGTATGTATATGTAAGTTGTAAAATTTGTTAAATTTATTTATTTATTTCATTACAATGTGTAAGTGAAATTTAATGTAAAAAATATCCAGTAGATGGAGAAGCTATAGTTTAATACCATTAAGATTTTAAATTGTAGTGTTATTAAAAAGATGAAGAATGGATGGGATGTAAGGAATAAACAAAGGGCAGTTGATTTAGATATAAATGTAGATGTGGAGAGGGAATGGGTGTGTAAAATTAATGGTAAGCAAGTTGTTTATAAACATAATGGAGAAGAAAGAATCAAAAAAATTTATAAAAGAGTAGTTAGGAAAGAAAAAATTGTTAAAATTGGGTATTTTTGAATATGCAAGGTGGTAGGAGACCAGAAAAGTGGCAGCAATTAAACAAAGCAATTGAAAATGAAGGGCTTGATGTATTAGCAGTAGTGGAAACACATCTAAGAGAAGATGAAGAACCTGTTTTGGAAGATTTGATATGGCAGGGTATAAATAGAAAAGAGAAAGGAAAAAAGGGTGGTGGTATAGGTGTTATATCAAAAAAATATTTAAATACTGTTAAATGCCAAGAACATTTGTGGTTTGAAATAAGGTTGGGAAAACAAGAATGGATGGTGGCTATAGTTTATATAGCTAATAGAGATAGTCAAACTATAATGGAGTGGAACAATAGCATATATGAGTTTTAAAGAAAAGGGGAAGAGAATAATGGTTATAGGAGATATGAATGGGCATATTGAAGAAATTGATGATGTAGACAATAAGAATGGACAGCTTTTGAAGAAATTTGTCAGAGAGTAAATTTGAGCATTGGAAATTTATCAAATATTTATGAGGGACAATACACATGGTCCAGGAATAATATATTCCACACAATAGATTATGTATTGGTAGATAAAGAGGAAATGAATAAAGTATGGAAAATTAAGGTGTTTGATAATGAAGAGAGAGTATGTAATAGTGATCATAATTTCTTTGTAATTGAAATGGTTAGTAATGTGATGGAAAATAGAAATAAAAGTAGAAACAATAGTGAAAGATGTGGATGGAGAGTGAATGATAAGAATAAGTTAGAAGAGTATAAATACAAGTTGAAGAAACCATGGAAGAATTGGTTGGAAATGAGTATGAGGACTGGTGTGATGAAATAGAAAAAGTGGCAAATAGGGTTTTAGGTGAGAATATTCAGAAGAATAAAAGTAATAGAAAAATGAGAGGTAGTAAAAGTGTAAAAGATAGAAAAAAAGCATGCAGAGAATATAAGTGTGCTATTAAGAACAAAGAAAGTGAAAAGGATATTAATGCTAAATGGGAAAAGTACTTAGAAAAGAAGTTAGCTAAAATAGATAATTATAGAGAGAGAATGAAACTAAATAGTAAATTATTGGATGATATTAATAAAAGTGGAAGAGATGGGAGTAAAAAAATTTGGAATTACATTAAAAGAAGAAATTTAGGAGAGAGAGAGATAGTATTACTGGCTGAGAATTAGAGAGAATATTGAATAGTTATGTAATGGATATAGAAAAGATGTTAGATGTGAAGGACAGAGGGATAGAAAATATGAAAGCATATAGTAATGGGAATATTAGGTTTACAGAAAATGAACTGAATGAGTCAGGGAAGAAATTGAGAAGTGGTAAGGCAAGAGGGTTAGATGGATGGGAAGCAGAGATGGTAATGAATTTAGGGTGTAGGGCAAAAGTAAAGTTACTATCATGTTTTAATAAGATGGCCCAGAAGAGTTTTTCCAGGTAGCTGGAGTAATACAAGAGTAAGATTATTATTTAAAGGAAAAGGTAAGGATCATAGAAAGTTAAATAATTATAAACCAATAGCGGTAAGATCGGTTTTATATAAAGTTTTTTCATATATGGTGGCTGGAAGAGTTGCAAAGTGGATGGAAGAAAATAATGTAGTGGGGGAAATGCAAGGAGGCTTTAGGTCAGATAAGTGTATAGGATATAGTTTATTTGTAGTTACACAACTTATAGTTATGAGTAAAAATTCAGGTAGACAGTTGTATATGAGTTTTATAGATATAGAGAAGGCATATGATAGAGTGAATAGAAGTAGATTATGGATATGTTTAGCAAATCTGGGAATGGATGAAGCTTTAGTGGGTGTTATTAAGAAATTATATGAAAATAATTACTATACATATCAATTAGGGGATATAGAATCAGTTAAAGTTAAAAATTGGGTGAGACTGAGGCACGGATGCCCTATGTCACCTATTTTGTTGGTGTTGTATTTGAGTGAAATGGAGAGAGCAATAGAAAGTCTTAGAAGAGGGATAGAAATACCATTAATAGGTTGCAAGAGAGTATATACATTGTCGGGTTTTTTTTTTGCAGATGATGTCTTTTTGTGTGCAGAAAGAAGAGAAGATATGGAAGTTATGCTGAGGACATGCGCAAAGGTGGTTAAAGATATGGGGATTAAATTTAGTGTTGAAGAAAAATCAAATATGATGATGGTGAATACTGGGGAAAGATAAGACAAAGATTTCTTATTGGGGGATATAAAGTTAAGTGTGGTGAATAGATATAGTTATTTGGGAATCATCTTGAGTAATAAGAAAAATTGCTTGGATGAATGGGAGAAAAAATTGATAAATGAAGCAAAGAAAAGAAAGGGATTGATAAAGAAATTAACAGTGTTTTCATATAATAAATATGATGTAACTAGAATTGGATGGAAGGGAGTGGCAGTAGCAGGGTTAAGATACGGCAATGATGCATTATGTATTAGTAAAAAGGTATTAGATTGCTTAGAAAAAGTACAAAGAGAAGTAGGAAGACATGCATTAGATGCTGAGGTGTGGACAGCAAAGGAGGCAATTCAAGGAGAAATGGGATGGTCAAGTTTTTATATGAGGGATGCAAAAAGCAAATTGAAAATGTTCGGTAGATTGCAGTTTATGGATAATAAAAGAATGGCCAAAATAGTATTTAATTGGGTTACAAGTAAAGGGCAGGCAACAAGATGGGTGAGAAAGGTAATACGGTATGCAGAAGATTTGGATAAAGAAGTTATGTCAATATACTTGTACAAAAGGTGGGATGATTGTGTTAGGAGGATTGTTGAGTGTTATAGTGGTAAGGAGTGGGATAGAAGAATAGATGCATTAATAAAGAATAGGGCATTGGAGAGATGGAGAACTAGTATGGAGAGTAAAACGAGTTTACATATATATAGAAGTAAACAGAACATTGGGTGTGAGTTAATTTATGATAATAGTAAGGAAAGTAGTTTATTGTTTAAGGCTCGAACGGGATCTTTAGCAACAAGGGAATATACACGTAAATGGAAAAATGTGGGTGATTTAGTCTGCAAGTTATGTAAGGAAGGCATAGAAAGTATTAGACATCTGTTACTTCAGGGTAAATGCTTGGAAGCAGAAAGGGTACAAATAATGAAGTTATGGAAGATTAAATATGAACAAAGTGATTATACAGAAAGTGGGTTATTGGTTTTTATGCTAGGTTTGGGAAACGATAAGGGGGATTTAGATATGAAGGTCATGGAGTTGACAAAGATTATGTTGTGGAAATGAGATCGAGCAGATTATGGGAAAACTTAGGGTGGACAATGGAAAAGGAAGGTAAAGTGGCTAACAGCTTTCTCTGAGCATAGCTGCTGAGAGATTCCTGACTCCATTTAAGGAGAAGTCACAGTGCATCTCATCACATCACATTAACAGGTAGTAAGAGAGTATATATTTTGTCAGGTCTTTTTTTGTGGATGATGTCTTTTTGTGTGCAGAAAGAAGAGAAGATATGGAAGGTATGCTGAGGACATGTGCAAAGGTGGGTAAAGATATGGGGATTAAATTTAGTGAAGAAAAATCAAATATAATGATGGATAATACTGGGGAAAGAGAAGATGTAGAATTTTTATTGGGAGATATTAAGTTAAGTGTGGTGAATAGATATAGTTATTTGGGAATTATTTTAAGTAATCAGAAAAATTATTTGGATGAATGGGAGAAAAAATTGATAAATGAAGCAAAGAAAAGAAAGGGATTGATAAAGAAATTAACAGTGTTTTCATATAATAAATATGATGTGACTAGAATTATATGGAAAGGAGTTGCAGTAGCAGGGTTAACATATAGTAATGGTGTATTATATGTTAGTAAAGAGATATTAAATTACTTAGAAAAAGTTCAAAGGGAAGTAGGAAGACATGCCTTTGATGCAGAAGTATGGACAACAAGGGAGACAATTCAAGGAGAAATGGGATGGTCAAGTTTTCATATGAGAGATGCAAAAAGTAAAATGAAAATGTATGGTAGATTGCAGTTTATGGATAATAAAAGAATAGCCAAAATAGTATTTAATTGGGTTATGAGTAAAGGGCAGGTAACAAGATGGGTGAGAAAGGTAATGCAGTATGCAAAAGATTTGGATAAAGAATTTATAACAGTATATTTGTACAAAATATGGGGTGATTGTGTTAAGAGGATTGTTGAGTATTATAGTAATAAGGAATGGGATAAAAGAATAGATTTATTAATAAAGAATAAGGAGTTAGAGAGATGGAGAAATAGTATGGAAAGTAAAAAGAGTTTAAATATATATAGAAATAAACAGAATATTAGGTGTGAGTTAATATATGATAATAGTAAGGAAAGTAGTTTAATGTGTAAGGCTCGAACGAGATTTTTAGCTACAAGAGAATATACATGTAAATGGAAAAATATGGGTGATTTATTTTGTAAATTATGTAAGGAAGAAATAGAAAATATTAGACATTTGTTAATTGAATGTAAATGCTTGAAAACAGAAAGGGTACATATAATGAAGTTATGGAAGAATAAACATGAAAAAAAGTGATTATACAGAAAGTGAATTATTGGTTTTTATGCTGGTTTGGGAAAAGATAAGGGGGATTTAGATATAAGGGTTATAGAGTTGACAAAGATTATGTTGTGGTAATGAGATAGAGCAGAATATGGGGAAATTTAGAGTGGGGAATGGAAAATAAAGTGGCTAACAAGTTTATCTGGGCATAATTGCTTAGATATTTTTGACTTCATTTAAGGAGAAGCCACAATACATCACATTACATCACATGTGAATTGTATAGCATAATATCTTGAGAAGGTCTCAATATGGATGAAAGCTGGTTCGATAAATATTATAATATAGTTAGTAATAGTTATTTATTTCAATCTTATTTTGATTGGTTATTTATTTATCCTAATACCTTATTTGCATTTCAGTATACTTATTTAGGATAAAAAGTTTTACTGCTTAAAATGTTTAATGAGGTAACAATCACATTGAAATGTAATTTTGCATTTTGATATGAGGTTTCTATTCAGTAATTCAATGACTTTCTATTGATTTGTTTAGTAATTGTAAAACTGATGATTTTATTCTCTTGAAAATGCAAATGAATATGACATTTTTCCATGGTCTAACTAAACTGATATCAACTTTGTAATAGATACTTTTTAATACCTCTTTAGAGTTCTGTCTATAAGAGAGCAAATACATTGCTATATTTATATTATATAATACCATTTATCAAGGAGTATGATTATTCTAACCCTAATTGAAATAAATAAATAAATAAAAAAGTGACAGTAATCAGAATTGCTATGTCTGAGTTAGAGATGACTAAGAACATGAAAGGATTTCAAAGACAGCCTTGGTTTAAACTAAGTGTTCAAAGATTGTAAGAAAACAAATGATTCATTTAGGTCAATGTTAGCAATAACTATTAGCAAGTTAAGAAAAAAATACATTTCATTTGCTATATTTTCTTGTAATAAATATTTACTAATTCTATACTAATAATAGTAAATAAAATAAAAAATCATATAACATTGAGTACTGGCAAAATTACAAATTTATACTAAAAGTCTCTTATAACCATAGTTTCTTCTATTATACAAATAGTCCTTTTCAAGTGAAAATCAATTAAACATAACACATACATATATATAAAACAGGACTCGATTCACAATTCATTTCAAAAACAACAACCTTCAAATATCAAAGGGCTTTGATGATAAATCTTATCAAATCTGAGACCATCAATTTTATAAAAACTTCCACATTAAAGGTTATTGATTTTTGTAATGAATTAATGGATTGAGTTCTGTTTACATATGAGTATATTACGTTTAGTTGACTTTCACTTAAGAAAGCCTATTTGTGTAATAGAGAAAACCAGAGAGAATTATGCAATTGACTTCTGTTTTATATATGTTTAAGTTATATTTAGTTGATTTCCTTGAGAAAGTCTATTTGTGTGAAATTTAGAGAGAAATTTAATATAAATTTGTTATTTTGCTAATGCTTAGTGTTATATGACTTTCTATTATATTTATTTATATATACTTTTATTAATCTATTTTATATTAGAAAAATTATTATTATCATATATAATTAGTTATAACAATATTAGAAAAGCAATGTGTTTATTTCATGTTAGTTTTTTGTTTGTTTGTTTTTATAATTACGCAATTAATTACATTTTATTCGAAACTTGCGGTGACAAATATTTATAATATGCTTTATTTATATGAAATTTAAAAATATAAAAGGTTTAAATTAGTAATGATCACATGACTAATTAACTACAATACTAAATCTGTTTGAAATCTAAAAATAATTTACTAAAGATTGAAGTTGCAGTAGTATTTTAAAAATTATTCAACTTTAAATCAATAATAAGGAAACCACATCATACATCACGTGACTTAATTAGCTTGTATTTACAAATGTAATATAACAAGTGCGTTAATGACTCTAAACAAGCTTTTTCAATAAATGCCAATAAATAACAAAATATTAATAATAACAATGCAGATCATTTAAGTGTGTATAAAATTTTATGAGAGAAAAAAATAAATTTCAGGTAACATAAAAGAATGTATCAATAAAGATATGCAATTTTTGTGCAAGCGCATCCCTTGCTGACCACATTAACAACAAACAAGTCTATGCTTACTAATGGACAAATTTGTCTAAAATTATTTAAAATATGATTTGTAATTAATACAAAGATAGATTGCTACATGTAAAAGATGTCAGTATTATGATCATTTAGAAACAAACTCCTAGAAAAAAACAGAAAACATCATTTTAGAAAACGCAAGCCATTTGTATAGAATATCTAAACTAATACACCAATTCACTAATGTTATATATAAAGCTCACAAAATAAGCTCTTAACAACCTTTGAGAATATCCTCAACCCCAGACCGGTTTCTGTTTCTGGCATCATCAGTGAGGTATGAGCTCTATATTTAACATTTGTAAATATGAGCTTTATTAAAATTAAGTCATGTGACATCTGACTTTATTTTTTTATTATTTTACCAATTCACTATTAAATAACTAGTGTCAAACTTAAATTACAAATAAAGGCCAATGGTTTCGTTATCATGACAACACACCCAAAAATCTGTCTTGGCAGTGAAACTGTTTGTAGTGGATGCATAATTTAATGATAGCTAATTATTTAATTATGAATTGGTGCACTTCCTTTATTTAAGTAACTAGTTTAGCTTTTGCCTTTCAATATTTTACACTTTGAAAATATTTAAAGTACTGTATGAAATATAAAAAAAATAAAGATCTTATATGTATTCTTTAAAATATTGGGCAATTATATATTATCCTGTTTTTTTACTTATACAATTTCAGGGGTCTACAATAAAATTTAAAACAAAATGGCTGACAAGAAGAGGACATATTTAATATTTGCAGCTTATTATTATTATTTTTTAAAAAAAATTTCTGCAAAAATTAATTTTAATATTTCCATATAAGAAAGGTAAGATGTCATACCATGCTTATTAACATGGACTTCAAATTATTAACATAAAATAAGAAACATAATATGTCATATTATGCTTTTAGTACAGACTTTTCAGGAGGAGGAGTTCATACTTTTGGAAATACTTCGCTATATGCTGTTTCAAACATTCATCATTTTGTCAAAACAGTAGTGACAAAAATAAAGACCCTGAATGTAAACAAATTATGATAATCTTTGGAGCATGTCAGTTAACATATAATATAAATATTTAAAAATATTGAAGTAAATCTTCTGAATGGAATTTATAATTGATTTATTTTTTTAAAAAACATAACAATTAATAAATATTTGGTAAAATAAAATTGAAAAAAAAAACTTAAAGAACTACTTGTAAATTCCTGAAATTATATAATTTTTTTTAAAATGGCTGTCAAGTTTGGTAGACAGGAATATACGTAAGTACCAAATATTGACTATAAAAAATAATTATTGTTCAAAATTAATTATTGTTCAAAAAATATACATAATTAAACAGGATTAATAATTCTAATTAAAAGTAAAGCAAGTTTCTATTAAAGTGTTCCTACTAAAAGCCTTGTTTAAGTTTTTTTTAATATGTCAAATGCATTGACTGGGAAGCGAACCTGGACCAGCTGCTTGGAAGGCAGCTATGCTAACCACTAGGCCATCAATGCTTGACAAGCCTGGTTTAAGTTGATGATATAATCATTGTATGCCCACATAATGAAATACTATTACAAACATCCTGGATATATATCAATTATATATCTTTTTAAATTAAATTCACAATACAATTAAAATAAGAATAAAAAATGGCATTCGTAGATCTTCCTAACATAAGATCACTTCATGGCAAAATCAAAACTACAAAGTTTTCTACACACACAAGAAAATACTTAGCATGTATATAGAATCAAGACAGAAATACAAAAAGTAGAAGTGATTCACCCCAAATCAATAACACTCATTTCACATAAATATGCAGCATTTAAAGATTTTCTGCATAGAAATCACAGCTTGTGTAAATTTGAATATGATAAAAAGAACAATATCGACAAGTATATAAGGGATCTTCAAAATATAGGATATAATTATAAGAAAATCATTAAAACTATAAATAGGTTTTGTAACTACTTGCCTCACTTAACAATAGGAGCCTAAAAAATGAATTAGTCTCTCTTACATACCAAAAGTCGCATATAAATTAAAAAAGATTTGCAAAGACAAATTTTATGTAAACTCTCAAACCCCTCCATCACTGAACCAATTAATTAATAATTCCAAAGACAAAATACAGCTAATCTACATTCAATTCAGCATATTATTGTGAGTCATAAGCCAACTTTTTAAGTAGATTCACCCAACGTAGATATTTATACAATAGAGCCCTTAAAAATAAAAACTATTCATCAATATTCACTGGCTAAACAGAAAAAACTGGCCATAGATTTTAATAATCAAAAGCATAAATTATATGTATGGAGAGAGGGGACAAAAAGCAGAAAATCAAAGAGACCTGGGAAATAGCAAGTGACCACTTCTTGACTGATGGAAAAGACACAAGTACCTCTTTATTAAAATAAATGGGCTATTTAAATAAATTTTAATATTTTTGAAAAGTTAATTAATCATTACTTATACACTAAAACCAAGAATTCTTGAGTCATATAACTATAAGCTATGTATATATGTGGTATATGAAAAGTATGCTAGGTAATAAGAAAGCTGAATATTTAAAAATCTACCTTTTCTGCATGCGTTTATTAACAGTTGTTTATTCCATTAGTGCAGAAAAGAAGGAAATAATTTATAGGTGAATTTAAAAAGTAGAAGTGGATGTTATTATGAAATAGTGCAAAAAAAAGTTTCTTCAGAATACAAAGACTTGGAAAAAGAAAAGTCTTGCATAAAAAATGACTCTTAAAAAAGGTTCCCCTTTAATTATCATTAAGAAAATCTTAAATACACAGAAATAAGAAATGTCAAAAGAAAACAAAAACAATGTAGATATTACAGTATATCTGCACTTAACACATATTGCAGACAAACTAAAGAAATTTTGCAATCAATGTAATATCGGAGCTCTTTTCCTAACCATAGCATGTTGCAATGAATGCTAATTTGACAAAATCTAAAAACTTGAAATGATGCAAAAACAAGAATTTGTATTTATAAAATAACACTTTAATGCTGAAAAGTATATATCAGTAAAAGCATTCACCCCAGTAAAAAATTATTAGAGAAAAATAAAACAATAATTAAACAAAAAGATAAAAACATATCTATTGTCTCAGGCCATATACATACTAATGAATTTATCATTGATTGGGAAACATAAGAATATGAGTCGGAGAGAGAAAAATAAAAAAAACATTTTTAAAAAACTGCTTGCATAACATTGAGAAATAAATCCATAAATTCACTTAGTGTGACAATCTACAATATTCTGAAGCTACTTCTTAAACTTTGCAATGATGGTATATCAGATATGAGAATATGTTGGACTATTTCTATCATTAAACGTTGAATACGTAAAAAAATTTAAACTTTATTTAAACCTTTCGCATACAAACAACTTGATAATAATAATGCATAAACAGACAATACAGGTTAGTAATTACACAATATTTCAAGTAGTTTTCTTTCCACTCTTCTTCAGGTGTTATTATGCTAATATTGTCATTGGTCAGACTAGTAAAACTTGAAGAAGAGTGGAGAATACTATTACTCGAAACATTGTGTAATCTATTAAACAGTGCTGCCTATTTGTGTGTTATTACTAACAAGTGTGTGTATTTGAAAAGTTTAAATAAAGTTTAAAACTTTCTAGACATTCAACATTTAATGATAGATGGGGAAAATAGTCCAACATATTATCTCATTCATTAAACTTGCCTTTAAAAGAAAAAAGAAAAATTGAGAGGATTCTTATAAAAAAGTATATAATGTTTTTATGCCCCATTATCTTTGACAGATTAGCCTAATTAATTAAAGCTTCATCTTAAATCCAATATTCATAAATCTTAGTATCACAAGATTAGTTCCTGTGCTAGCTAATACTCATCAGGCAAACAACCTTTGAAGAAGAGATAACATGGTATCACTCAAAACATTATGCTAGTCTGTGTGTTATTACTAATAATAAATTGTATTTAGAAAGATATAAAGTTTTAATTTTTTTAGGCTAACAATTTCATTAGATCAGTGTTTCTCAAATGAATAGGTATAAAAACTCCCCTGGAATATCTAGAACTATTTGCACCTCTGAAAGAAGAAATTCTTAATAATAATATATGTTGTTATACAATTTCTTCTCATATTTGTTTTTGTCAGAATATCCACTATTAAGCTTATTAAAGTTACATTTATTGAATAATAATATGATAAATTCATTTAAGAATATGAATATTTATAATCTGCCATGGGTAATTGTAAAATGATAAGAAAGTATAAGAAGAGATCAAAATATATATTAATAATTTTTTTCTCTCCCATTTCAGTGATTTTATTTATCTACTAGTTTTTAATTTATAAAAAAATAAGAGGTAAATAAAATTTTATGTAATGTTTATCAGTTTTTAAAAGAAAATAAGCATAATGTTTTAATATTTTTGTTTAGAATGCTGTTTTTTATTAATTAAAGTTGATTTTTTTTTTCTCTTTGTCACTTTAAAACAAAATGCAATATTGTTCAAAGTAAAGTATAATTAATAGATTTATTTTTGGCAATTGAGAAAAAATAAATTTTTTTACATGAGCAGAATTTTTTGGGATTAATTAATTTAAAAAGGAAGAAAATAATTTTTTTGTAAAAATAGACTCAATTGGTCAGGATTTTGTGCTATCATTCTTAGATATTGTGTGATTGGATGGATAACAAGATTGTTCCAAAGAATAAGATTGGTACTGATTGAAACAGTTGACTTTAATATCCAATCAGCAACAGTCATTTTTGATCCAGCTGTTGAAGAAAATAGCAGTATCAGGTCAGCTGTGAAGAGAATATAGAGAAGTTAAGAAGGTAGTCTGAAGTAACTGGACTCATTACTAATTATAAAAAATGATTTTTGAAATAAATTTAAAGAAAATCATATACTAAATTTTAACTAAAAGCTAAGCATCACTTTTTCTTCATGGAATCTGTTCATCAAAAAATGTAAAAAAAAAAAACTCTTCAGAAAAATCTGCAAGAAGTCTTGTTTCAATTCAAAATCATCATTATCTCAGCCTGTGTGAACTTGATTAAAAATTATATTGTAAAATGAAAATAACGAATAATTTTCAACCTATATTAATCTTCCTAAAAAATCTGGGATGGTGTGCAAATTATATTGGAAAATGGATAAAATTGTATTAATCTTCATTGAAAATTTGCGTTAATTTGGAAATTAATATTATCTGCAAAAGAAATTAATGGAAAATTTTTAAATCCAATAATGGATTAATTCAACTTGTATTAATTCATTCTGTAAATTATTATTTTAATTTGAATCTGAACATTTGAAGAAATAAGAATGAAAATTAACAGAAGAGAAACTGAAAATTATAACTATAAAAGGATTTAAAAGAATGAAACCATGGAAATATAATGTATTGTAGTGTGCATATCTACATTTACAAATAATTTTTATAATATTAATATGAGTCATAATTAATAGTAATGAATAATTTTGATTTAGGTTTTTGTTTTTGAAACATGTTTTTTTTTAATTTTTTTATTTTCCTGCCAAAATGTAAAAGAAAAAAACACAAGACCTTCCCCATTTCATAAGAATAGCAGGTTTTTGCTAATGTTAAATTCCTAACTTTTATTGTGAAATATTGTTTTGCAGTTTTAATAATTAAAAAGGGGAAATAATTTAGTTAATATTAATTAATTAATAATATTAGTTAATTAGTAAGAATCAATAGAAAATAATTTTGTTTTAAGACATTATATTTTTTATGTAGAAACGTAGTAGATTTGCAATCACCCTATTGTCATACTTTTTAAATTTTCTTATTTATTATTCATTAGTTAATTTCATTAAATAATTGTTTAAAAATAATAGTGTTAACATCTTTATTTATTCAGCTATCTGTGCTAGGACTTGGAAATGTGTTTGACTTGATTTCATAATAGAATTGTGGTTTTGAGGATTTTAAAAGACCCTTAAGACTTTTTAAATAAAAGTTGATTAGATTTATACATTTATGTTTTGTTTATTGTCACAGTCCCTGGAGTCTTTTGATTTTTCAACTAGCTCTAGAACAATAATGGTTAATTTATGTGTATGTATGTATGGAGGGGTATATCTTTGGCTTTGGACTTCCAAATAACTCTCTAGATGACTCAGCTAATGACTTTTAAAGTTCATTCATGGCATTTTATTTTTTCAGATAAAAAATTAGTTTATAGTTGGCCTGTCCACTCATGGTGCCATATGGCCACAGTATTAATGGTGATCATCATGTATCAGAAATCCAGAATTTTTCTATTATGGTAAATATTTTAGCATTTATTTGATGTGCAACCAGATAATTGTTTTATATTGGACCCTAAGTTTTGCAATGTCTAGATAATTGGCCAACATTTTGATTTTGAAGCAGACTGTTGATCAGATTTGTTTATTGTTAGTGATGTAATTTATCATTCATATAATTGTTATAACTAATTATTTTATTCTATGCTTATTCTTTCATGCTCCTTTTATATTTGTTGATAACTATTCATTAATTGAGATTATTGTAATATTTATATTTATGTAATATTCAATGATTGTCATCTCCTCATATTAACCCTTTCATTTATTTCATTACAATTTATATTTAGTTTATTTAAGTATTTTTTAAAATATTTTTGTTATAATAATTACAAATATTATAAAGATTGTGACATATGAAACACAAAACTCATTAATAATAATAATAAAAAAAAAATTGAATAATATAGCAAAATTAATAATACTTTAATGCGATGGCTGTATTTGAATACTGCTATGCAAAAAATCAATAACAAGTGAAATATTTGTAACAGTATTTCTTAGATATTATTTCAAACTTTCTATTGATAAACAAAAATTTTCTTTTATTTTATAATTTGTAATGGCAATGAAATATATAGGGTATATGCGCAGAGACTTTCACATGACCCAGCACTCTCCACTCTTATCTAATAACACTGATATACTTGAACCCATATATGCTGAAAAGATAAACAATCACCAATAAACGTATTTCATGCTAAACCAGCAATCATCAGTTGGTCCAGATTATCATCTCCACACATATATACTATAAGTGCTCAGATATATATTAAGATAGACAATCTTCATACTTAAATGGACAGGCTTTAATCTACTCCATACTCCAATTCTTCAACCATCCATCCAATTGAAAATCTGAAGATGGAATGCTCAAATGCCACCCTGAGGCTGAGATTATTGTCACACCCATGTTGATCTATGTCCTGTACATGTGGAGTTCAGATTGACCTTAGGTCAACATGGGTGTGACAATAATCTCGGCCTCAGCTTGGCCTTTGAGCATTCCATCATCAGATTTTCCAATTGGATGGATGGTTGAAGAGTTGGAGTGTGGAGTAGATTGAAGCCTGTCCATTTAAGTATGAAGATTGTCTATCTTAATATATATCCGAGCACTTATAGTATATATGTGTGGAAATGATTATCTGGACCAACTGATGATTGCTGGTTTAGCATGAAATACGTATATTGGTGATTATTTATCTTTTCCGCATATACGTGTTCAAGTGTATCAGTGTTATTAGATAGAGTGGAGATTGCTGGGTCATGTGAAAGTCTGTGCTCATATACCTATATATTACATATATAGACACAGGTATATAATAGCAATAAAAATGTATTTTTGCAAGGATTATAGATAACTTCAAAATAGCTAGGGAAAAAGCCCAAGAAATTAAGTAATTAATTATCAAAATTCAGTATCATCCTAGTTAATCTAGGATGATTGAACAGGCAATCCTCTGTAACTCATTAAAGACTGACTGCAGCTCATAAATTTCTTACAAATTTCTTGACTTATTAATCCTTCTCAAATCATACATATGTAAGACTTTTTTTTTATCACCCAGTAGATGACTTGTGTAATCAAGTCGAAATGTTGGTATATCAATATTTAAATTTTTTAGCATGGATGAACTTGCAAAATATGTCTTTCATATATGCAACCCATGAAAATCTTCATATCAACATATATATATATAGAGAGAGAGATAGATATAGGTGTGTGTGTGATGTAATGGTTGTACATCAGTCAGTCATAACCCAGTCAGGTTCAAATCTGAACCTAGGAAAGCTTGAAAAAATGTTTATGGTTCTTTCTTTTAAGCAGGCAGTTATAATCTGCCAAAATTAATTGATAACTAGGTATCTAGTTATTCATATCTAGAAGGCAAAATAATGATGGAAAATCATTGGAAACTTTGCCATCTGCCCTTTGGCATTGTTCTCCAATGAACAGCTCTCAGAAATGCTATAACATTCTATTTAAAGGGATATTCTTAACATACTGCGATAATAGTAAATTGAATATATTCCAAAGTTGAAGAAACTTGTAATATATAAATTTTTCACAATACATTAAAAATAGAAAATAATCCTTTAATATTTGATTCAGTGTTTGTGCACTTTCCTGTCTAACAAGCTTTGCAGCCTGTAATTTTGATAAATATACAGCTTCAGGGCATACAAAAAGTGTATTTAATATTTACATTTTTTTCATTGGTGTTATGTTAAAAAAATAAAAAATTGTGCAAAAATTAATTACAATATTTACTCTTTATTATTGTTTTTTTTTGTATTAAGTCAACTTATTAATATATAAATAAAAAAAGTTAAACATAAAGTATCATATTATGGCCATTAATGCTGACTTCAACTTATTAATCTAAAAATAAAGAAGAGTAAGTGAGGATATTTGATTAACTTATTAATCTAAAAAACATGAAACATCTTTATAATATATATAGGAGACTTGGACACTTAATAGAAGAGCAATACAGAGACTACAGACCACTCAAAGAAGTTATGGAGAGATGCAAGCTGGGAGTAACAAGAAGAGATTGAAAACACAATGTATGGGCAAGAGAACAAACAGGTGTTACTGACCTCATTGAAAAAATTAAAAGATTGAAGTGGAGTTGGGCTGGACATTGCTAGAAGTGATGATAATGGGTTAACAATTAAAATCTTAAACCAGATTCCAAGAGATTGTAAAAGACATTGAAAGAAACCACGTTTGAGATTGATGGATGAGATGAGAAAGTGTGTAGGAGTGATGTGGATAAGAGAAACTAGAGATTGGAGAAGATGGATTGAACTTTGAGAGACCTTCATTCTGCAGTGGATTGATAATGTTTGTTGTTGATGATAATGATAATGATGATGATGATATAGGCATTGACATTTACACATTATAATATTTACCTTTTATTTATTATCAGATGTTGTGCCGGTCAAAATCGTGTATTCATTCCAATAATCCAAGCAAAAGTACCTTGAATCCAACCATGCACAATATACATATGTCAGGACAAGGATGAATCCTAACCTATTTGCCTAAACTATTGCCTCTCTGACTAATGGATAACGTTTGTGATGACACTAGCAGTGCTTGGTTTTATTCCGTCCCAGCTGGAGGTCATGGTTCACATAGAGACTCAAAATAATAAAGGGTTTATATGAAAAATCAATGATTTAATGGATTCTGATGATTGCAGAATGGTACAGATATGATTTGATCGATTACTAATGGTTTGAACCATAATAAATAATGATAATTCTTTCTGGCAACATTCCAACGAAGTTAATTTAAATCAAAGAAATATTTAAATAAATAGAGTAATTAACCTTAGAGATTGGTAGTGATGACAAACTAAGCTTATTTAAAATAACAATATTATAGGAATTTATTAAGGAATTTAGTACAAAATAAGTTATCTTTGTTTATACAACTTGGTTATTTTCTTTAATTCATTTTGATGCGGCTTTGACAAACAATGTAAAAGTTTGTTAATTGTCGGCCAAAACCAATCGGCAATAAAATATTATTAGCCCTCTTCAATATATTACAAATAAATCTGTTTTATATACATATTACAAGACATGAAAGATGGGCATTTAAAACACTAATACATTTAAGATCATTTGTATATAATGAGTGTGGGAAGCGAAATAGTTCTTGAATAAATAATTGACAATTATACAGTCAGATTTAAATAATTACGAAATTTGTTTGTGAAGGACGTGCCATCATGGCAGAGAGCATTTCAGGTTTGCTAAATAAAGATATAAAATGATGAAAAAGGCAGTATGCTATTATAGATTACAACAAAAATAAATTAGGTCTGTTATGAACCTCTGAGTGGCTTTACTAAAAGAAATTCCTGATATGTACAGGTAGATAAGAGAAATGTTGGCCCTCCAGCCAAAGCATGTCTCTGAATAATAATAATAAATGTGATATGCTGGAATTCTCAAACACATATTAATGACAATGCCTGAAAATGGATCCCTTGGTATGAACTACGTTTACTTTGAGGGAGTGTGAAAGATTGGACTGGTCAGTTAAATTTCCAAGGTCCTAAGAGGTAATTAGCAAAGCAAAATAATAAATGAATAGTTGTAGCTATAAATACATAATGCCTTGGACATATATAGATAGATCATGTACCACTAACAAAATTAATAACTTAATTTCTAATTAAAATATCTCCCTGCAATAATGGAAGGTCCCAGAAAACTTTAGGCCTTTACTAAATGGATCATAATTTACAATACAAAAGGACGGCAAGAATTAAAACTAAAATATAAATTGCTTTCCACACTTCCAAATATTTCATTTATCAATAAAGTTATTAAATAGTTTATGAAAGATTACTAAATAAGACTTTTAATTAACATAGATGGGGCATTGAATATCAAACTCACTTCTGATGAAGTTTGACAATATAAAGCATAATAAATTATACATCAAATTTTTTACTATTTTTGACAAATAAAAATATATGTATGAAACATATACTGACAAAACGCTATAATAGATTTTACTTAATTGATTCACTAAAATTCTTTATTCTTTCAGAAATGATTACAGGGCTATTTTAAATGGGAGGCAATAGTAAGATACTTTTAAAATAAATCATTCAAAATAAATTTATATATGATATACAAAACTAAACGAGCTTTCTATTAATTAATTTACGGGAAGTAAGTCTCCTGTAATGATTTTTAAGTAAGAAAAATTAAGAGGGAGAGGATTTAAAGTTAATAGCTCAGTGAATTTTGTACTTGGAAATTTCAGTAAATCAATTATTCTAAATAAACCAACAAAAATTAATTTAATTTGCCGCATCAAAATAATCTAAGATTTTATAAGAATTGATATTTTAAATTTAATAAAATTAAAAGATGCATTTTAAACCAAGCCATATAAACATCACACACATATATAAAATATACATTAGTATTGATTTGGAAAACAAGTAAAATGGAATCAATGGCTTGCAGCGAATTGGACATTACCTCAGAATCAGTCAGTAGGCATTCCATGGCTGGAAACAGACATTTATACAGTCAGATTATTTGCAGGCTTCCTCAACACAGACAGTCTCTGGCTAGATGTTTAAGCACTGTAAAGGCATGGATGAGTTGGTGGAACAGACCTCTGAGAAGCAAACGACCGATCTTTTCACCTCGTCATTTCTTTAGGCACGATGTATATATAGATTAATCACTTCTCTCCAGTAAACTCAATAAATAATTCCTCTTATCAAAGATCCACCATTTATGTGATCTGGCTTTATCTAAAGGATTAAATCTACACTGACTTCCACCAATTGTAATTGCTCTAAGCAGTTCTGTGAGGTTTGTGCCTGCTTTGGAGGGAAAATTTATAACTCTGCATGAACATGCCCCAAGGGTTGATTTGCTAATTTAAAAAACAACAACAACAAGCATATTAAGTTTATCAGTCATTGTACTAACAAAATCTATTTAATTAAGGTTTAGATTAACAAAAATGTAGATTTTATTCAGAAAAATTTTAGGAATTTGGTACAATGACTTTCAAACATATTTGACATAAACTTAAGCAGAAATTTACAAAATATTTCTTAAAAATATT
This sequence comes from Epiperipatus broadwayi, assembly GCA_028023455.1. NCBI lineage: Eukaryota > Metazoa > Onychophora > Udeonychophora > Euonychophora > Peripatidae > Epiperipatus > Epiperipatus broadwayi. The sequence goes on from JAQFVV010012705.1 coordinate 884,570, forward strand.
ACATTGTTTAAATAATTGATTCTCAAGTGTACATTGATTAAAAGATAAATATAAAATATTACCCACTAATTAATTGAAGAAAATGAACTTTAATAAAGAATTTGAAATATTTGTAACATTTTATAGATATCTAGGATTTAATTCAATTTAATAAAATAAACACAATATACATTTTTACAAATATAAAATAAATAAACTAATATAAACAGGTTAGTATTAATTATAAAATAAGATTAATGAAATATAAAAATTATAATATTGCTTAAAATATACTACCACCTAATATGAGATGGGTGTCAGTTAATAAGGGTGGGGTTCAAACCCAGACTAGTGCTGATGACATTGTCACTAGGTGAAGCAGAAATATGTACTATATTTCCAGCTTCAGTGTACTCGACTTTATAATGACCTGTGTTTTTTTAATTGATTGCTTTAACAAATTTTTTTTTAAGATTTAAAGTAAACAAAACAAAAGATTTTGTATGTGAGAATTGTCTCTGTTATATTTGATTGTGCAAATATATATTTACTGAAGCACCTCTGAATAAAAAATTCATTTTTTTCAATAGCAGCAATAGTTTTTTTTTAGTTAATGTTTATTAATATTGGCAATACAAAAATTGAAACAGGCAAAAATCTCCATACAGTAGTGCCACTCAGTGCCAACCAGAGTAATCAATGGATGCCAGAAGGCTTGTGCATAAAATCCCTATCTAGTGCCTATTCATCCAATATCCCGAGACTAGTTTCTGACTTATGGCCTTAGTCAGTGAGAAGCTTTGGATCTGAGAGCACTGCATCTAGATCTTAGATTTTAATGCAACCCTCCTCTACTTAACTACAAAACTATGAGAATAAATTAAAAACATAATATTTTCAATTTAAGCTCAATAACTTATATAGTCATATGGGTCTAAACTCAGTTCAGTAGGCATACATTTTGGTGTTTTGGGCTCTTTAACAACCATAGCCACCACTATCCTATTAGGCAGGATTGATGTTAAACTACTAAACATCACATGATCACTATTTCTTATGCTAGCACATTACTGTTATTAAAACAGGCAAAACACAGTAGTGCCACTCATTGCCAACCAAAGTAATCAATGGATGCCAGATAAGCTATTGAGCTTAGATTGAAAATATTGTTATGTTTTCCAGTTTTATTCTCATAGTTTTGTAGTTAAGTAGAGATAAAAGATGGCTGCTGGAGGGTTGCATTAGATCCTAAGATTTAGGTGCAGTGCTCTCAGATCCAAATCTCCTCACTGACAAAGGCCACAAGCCAGGAACTAGTCTAGGAATATTGGATGAATAGGCACTAGATAGGGATTTTATGCACAAGCCTTCTGGCATCGATTGATTACTCTGGCTGGCACTGAGTGGCACTACTGTATGGAGAGTTTTGCCAGTTTTAATAACAGTAATGTGCTAGCATAAGAAATAGTGATCATGTGATGTTTAGTGGTTTAAATACAAAAATTCTAGTTATTTTTTAACAATTTTTTAAGATTCAATGTAAATATCTTTTTTTATTAAACATTGCTAATTTATAAAAATTTGATACACTTTAAATTAATATTGCTAAATATGTCATTTATCTGAATTATATTAGGGGATCGATAGACCATAAAAGCATGAGGTGCCTTAACACTGAATTACATAATTGGCATTTGCAGCTGTTTCTGTAGCTGGATGGGAACCTTTACTGTGAAATATATGCTATAACTCTGTAATTTAAAGCTCTAGTACTGACTTTTCCCCCAGTGTTTTTTTACTTAAACATAGTTGTTGTAATGTCATTGGACAAATATATTCATCAATCAGACAACAAAGAAGCTATGGATTTTAAATATACAATTGTTAATTAAAAGTAACAACTGACACATATTCAATAATAGTAAATATTGTCATTAATTTTTGCACCATTTTTTATTTTTTTAAATAACATTTAATGTATAAATTTCTTTTTTTTTTCATACCGTACAGACTTTTTCATAGCTGTACTCCAATATGTAACATATAGAGGGTTTGAACTCAGACTTTCACACGACCCTCAACTATCCACGCTATCTCATACTGCTGACACACTTGATCACACACATGTTGAAAGATAAATTATCACTAATATCCGTATTTCGTGCTAAACCAGCACTCGTCAGTTGGTCCAGATTCTCATCTTCACACATATATACAATCGATGCTCAGCTTATATTAAGATAGCCAATCTTCTTACTTTAACGGACAGGCTTCAATCCACTCCACCCCACAACTCTTCAGCCGCCCATTTCATTGAAAATAACATTCAATATAAAAAAAATGCAAATATTAAATACGACTTTACTATCAGCGGGTTTTTTTTTTGTATAGAATTATTGGATGCCCCCGAAACTGTATATTTATTAAAAATATGGGCTGCGGAACTTAGTGAACAGGTATATATATAGACTATGTATAAATTTTATTTCTCTAAATAATTCATTATAAATTACAATAAAAACAGTTTATTTAGGTTTTTTTTCAAGTCTAAAGTTAGATCAGCTTTTTTTTCTCCAAAACTCATTTTTTAACAATAGGTTTAAAGAAAACTGGTTTTTTTTTAAGTATAAAAAAAACTCACGCAGGCAAATTGTATTTTTCTCTCTCTTTCATATGAGAAAATTGAGGTAGATTTTTTTTTTAAAAGTATAAGTAATTTATTTTGATCTTGGCATTGTAATCACTTTTGGTTTTTATTTCTCACTGATCACACCAGTTTAAGTTCATTTCTTATGTTTACTTCAAACCCGTTAGTATTGAGTTGTTTATGGATTCGCCCTTCAGTCTGTAAAGTTCAATTCTTGATTTGACCTGCAATATTATGTAAGAACTTTCTCATCAGTTGGCATTATACTTAATTCATTGGAAAATGCAAATTTGGTAATATAAATCCACATAACCTTGTGCTAAGATGAGCAATCGGGAAGCAGAAGAGGTGGGGAAGACAGGGATAATTAGTAGGTTCGACAATGTGTTTTATCGGACTTTTTTTTTTTTTTTGAATTAGAGAAGTTTTATTCTGCAGAAAATTCAATAAGTTAAAAACAGCTACTGAATAAATTTAAATAATTAGCTTTTTTTCTTAAAAAGTACCTATTATTTCATTTTATTTTCCAAAACAAAGCATAATAGAAATAATGTACTTAAAATTAGTTTGTGTTTTTATTTAAAAAGAGAGAGAGAGAAAGAAAAAATATATAGTAAATAGTCGACTTTAACAGTTTTTTTAAAATCCATTTTTTTTATTTTATTTATTGATGTAGGATCAAAAGATGTTTTGAGAGAAGTGTGTGAGGGAGGGATTCAGAGTAACCATGAGTTAATGAAGAACTGAGTTAGTTTATCTTTTCTTTCTGGTTTGTGATGTCAATAAATACTAGAAAAATTACGATAAATGATGAAATGATGGGATTTTTCAGATGTAAAATTGATTTTCCACTTAAACCGTTTTGTTGTATTACAAAAATACTATAAATATCGTTATTTTGTATATGGGGGAGGTTTGTCTGTAGATGTTAGTTTAAGAGTTCTTCTCGTGGATAATATAAGATTAATAGTTTTTTGTATTGTAAATACATGAATTTTGTAGTCCTAATTTATTTAGATTGCTATGATCCTGTATTTGCCTGAGTGAGATGGTCACTATTTTTACCAACATTATATTTCATGAAATATAAGACATAAAATTTGCATTTGACTTAATTCATGGGATCTCACATTTTTTGGTTGGCAATAAATCTCATCTGAAAAAACTCTTTAAAATGTCTCATCCTGCTCATGATTATAAACAGTCCTTTAAAATGACGATATAATATGGTGAAAACATTCGAAGAAAACTGAAGGGTGAAGAAATAGTCCATAAAAAACAACTAAGATTTGAAAAGAAAAAGTGTGATAAAGAAGTTTTAAGCCAATAAACATCACATGACTATCTCCTCTTATGATAAATAAGTTGTTGTTTTTGTAACATTTACTATGTTAATGGACCATTTTATAAAGACCTTAGTTAAATGACTATTATTGATATTTTTTCTCATTTCAGCTTTTATTACTACCAGAGTATAAACATGGTAAATAAACATGAATAAGTTATCTTATGCCCAGCAGAACTGTTTAGGCACAGGAACAGACTTATGCTTAGTGTGTAAGCCCAATCTTATTGATGTTATCATTGTTTTTTAATCAATAAAGTATGCTTTGAAACATAAACATGAATAAGCTAATTGCCAATTTTCATCAACCAGGATGTTGAGTTTAATGGCTTTTTACCTTTGACTTTAAGATCAAAAAGCATCATGGTCTTTCTTTTTACATTGTCTGATAGCTGGAAATGTCCATTAAGTTTTCTTGAAACAGAAAGAATGTAAATGTGAAAGATATTTTTATAGATGTTTATAATCATAACCAACTAAATTATAGCCCTTATTTCCAGGAAACTGTAAAATTACCATTCAAGACAGCAGTTGGTAGCCAAAGGTAGAGGGTGGTAATAATCTCCTAGTTTTTGGAGCCAAGATGCCATTTAGTGATGATCTTTTATTTAGGTATTTACAACTGCAGATCCATCTTAAGTAATAGAATATAGCACAAATTGGAAGAAGTATATAATGTTCAATGGAATGTTGGACATTTTGTGGTAATAATCTCCTAATTTTTGGAGCCAGGATGCATTCAGTGATGACCTTTTATTTAGGTATTTTCAACTGCAGATCCATCTCAAGTAATAGAATATTGCACAAACTGGAAGAAGTATATAATGTTCAATGGAATGTTGGACTTAATCTCCTAATTTTTGGAGTCAGGATGCATTCAGTGATGACCTTTTATTTAGGTATTTTCAACTGCAGATCCATCTCAAGTAATATAATATTGCACAAACTGGAAGAAGTATATAATGTTCAATGGAATGTTGGACTTTTTGTGGTAATAATCTCCTAATTTTTGGAGCCAGGATGCATTCAGTGATGACCTTTTATTTAGGTATTTACAACTGCAGATCCATCTCAAGTAATAGAATATTGCACAAATTGAAAGAAGTATATAATGTTCAATGGAGCATTGGACTTTTTGAAATTAGAAGAAAATGTGAAGAGACATGTAGTTTGAACAGAATTATAAGGGCATAAATATTCAAAGCACAAGTGGAGAATTTATTATAAATAAAAAGTGGAAGAACAATATTGCACAGACCTGTGGCATATCAGACAAAGTAGCAAAATTATTCAAATGAATCTAAATGTTGATAATTCAGATATGTGCCCCAATAAGTTACTTAAAGTAATATTTTTCAGCTACCTTAAACAGACTGAGATTTCTATATGTTTAATAAATTAATTAAATTTTGAATAAAAAAATTATAATCTTCAGTAGATCCTAACTTCATTATAAATGTTTTTTTTTTTTTGTGATTAAAACATTTTAAACCTCCTATATTATTATCTATTTTAAATTTTATAAAGAATGTTGTCTGTTTATTTTTTAACTTGATGGCATCAGCATTAGAAAAAAGTAGTTTCTATAAATTAAAACTCCCACTTCCAACTCCTAAATATATTTTTAAGTTTACTTAAATACAAATAAAAATATGTGTAGACAATAATTACATTAAACTTATATAATTAGAAGGGATTTGAACCCAGACTGTCAAGATCCCTTTAATCATCTAGCGCATCTTATAAAATTGATACGCATATCTGTTTTAATACATCCACATACATATATTATAAATAACACAAAAACTCTGTCAGATAATGAAAATTATTCTTCACATACCAACAATTCAAAAAACCTTAACCACTAAAAATTTTGCCAAGTACTTTTGGTACCATATACCAGATTTATGGTGACATATTAGAACTGAATGATTAATATTCCAGTGCAAGCTTGATGGAACACTAGTGTTATGCTAATTGATAATGTTTTTAGACTTCACAATAAATCAAATGATAGAAAGAGGAAGTTGAAAGAGGCTTGGTTTATTGTGAAGTCTAAAAGCATTATTAATCAGCATAAGACAAGTGTTCCACTGAGCACGCACTGGAATATTAACCATTCAGTTCCAATATATCACCATGATTCTAGTATACACACTATCAAAAGTGCTTGGCAAAATAGTTTTAGTGGTTAATGTTTTTTGAATTTTTGCTACTCTGTTTATCGCAGTTTATACATGAAGAATAATTAACATATATATTATACCATTTACAACTTTCTTAAACATGTCAACAATACTATTTTTATCAAAACTTTATTCTTACAGTTTTGACTGTCCTGCAGTCATCATCAGACCTACAATATCCAAATATATAATTATACAATTAATACATTTTATACACATATTTATATACATAATTAAGTATATAAATAAAACATACATTTTAACTTAACCATTATAAAAAAAAACATTTTCCATTTTATTACTTTTAATTAATTTCACTCATATTTATTTTTAATTATTTTAAAAACTATTTATTATAATTTTCAATTTTTTAATCTTAGAACTTTAACTTTTTATTCTACTATTTAATAAATATTATTTTATTATTATCTTTTTACTTATATTTTTAATCAACGTTTAATCTTTTCTTATTTTTATTATACATTTTATAATTAATTATTAACTTTTCTCACATTACAAATTACCTTTTTGTGTTACAAATTACTCACCTCTTTATAATCGTATTTCTGACAAAATTTTTAAAAATTTTATACTTGTTAATAATTTCCTCTACCATCATGTAATAGTAGCCAGGTTTAAACACTGTTACAAGGGAATTTAATAATGTCCACCAGCTGTCCCAGATATGGGTTTTTGCTAAATATAGGCCCAGCTTGCATAAGTTTTGTTTTAATTTATTTGATTACCATATATATATATATATATATAGAGAGAGAGAGAGAAAGACATTTTTTTTTAAAATTTTTGATGAGTATGAATATCTGTTTTAGAAAAATATTTTGGCATTTATTGTTATATAAAAAAGAAAGAAACAGGGGAAAGAAAGAAAGGTAAAAAAATTATTAAGAGAAACAGTTATACGTTAATGCATTATTTTTTTTACTAAATGTACATTTCTTTGGTTCTAATCAGATGTCTTGTTTTAGTGAGGGGAACAAAAGTCTTTCTGCCACAAATTTCCTGAGATGCTTCTTTGTTATTTATGATGGCTATTTGGTCTCTCAAATTCCTGAAAAAGTTGGTGTTTAATGTACTTTGAACAAAGAAAGCAGATCTAGTCAGACAAAAATGTAAAAGATTAGATCAACAAACAAATAAGGTGGTAAAAACATTCTGAGGTAATTAACCAAAGATATGGAGGCTGATAGAACAAAAATTTGAGAACTGTAATTAATATAATAAAAGAATATAAAATTGGGTTTTTACTTATGAACGGTAATTATTTGCCATAGTAGTGACGAGTTGATTTATCATTTATGTTTTTTTTATTCTATTATTATATATCACAAAGTTAGTTATGCAAAGTCTATACTAGTACACACTTAGATCTAACATATTTAAACCCTAACCTCAAGTCCAGCAATGAATTGTAGCATATAGTAGTTTTGAGTAATAACTTGTAAAGATCAAGGTAGTTAATTTAAATTATTTGTGAATTATTCTTAAAGCACAAGTGGTTTGAAAGAAGCCATATAATGAAGCAAAACACCTCCATTCATCTGTTAGGGTTTCCCTTTCAGCCTTGAGATTGACCTAGCTAGGGCTGGACACCTGATTAAACATAGTTTACAATCCAGTAGTAACATGGTAAAGTATAATTCTTACTGCAATAGTGGGATTGGAGCTTGAAGTTGGCTTCCTCCTGGTGCTTATAAATATGCTTTTACGACAAGAATCTATTATTGATTAGGTAATGTCTAATGTGGGAAATACATTACTCTAATCATCGCATAGTATGCATATATATAATGTGTAGCATTATCTCATAAAATTTCCAAATAGGATCAGTTCTTACCATCATTTGGTTAGGTAGATAACATTAAAGCTTTATCTACAGGTGTTATCGCAACTAAACAGCCATAGTTATATTATATATCTTCAGTGTAATACATGCCTCCATTAATTTATAGATTTATATCATCGTTTTCTGAAAATAACAAAACGATACCTAGGTTCATCTGTTGAAATGGTTTCCCAACAAATGGGACTGTGAAGGTAGGAGAATTGTAGATTTAAAGAACAGAAAAAAAAAGTTTTGTATGTTGTTGTTGCATTAGAGAATGGGGGAGTGTTAAATATACGATAATAGGACAAAGTGATAGGCAGTGTGATACTTGGTGGGCTGAGGTGGTGAGCCTGGCATGTTTATTACATGATAGTAAAAAGAAAAAATAAATTTCATTATTATTGCACTGTACTAGAGATAATAAGTCTGGTTGTTTTTTTTAATATATATAAACTAGAAAACACAATTTTGAACTATGGGAAAAGTGGAAATAAAATGTAATATAGAGAAATAAATAAATGAAAACAAATTCATGAGAAAGAAAGGAAAAGAAGATCAACCAGGATAGTACCGATAAAGAAAGAGAGATAGGCATGATAAAGATTATTATGAAAACATTGCAGGAGATAGAAAAAAGAATGGAATCAAGATTTGAGGAAATGAGGGAGAGGCATGATAGGTCATTAGAAGTGCAAAAGAAAAATGAGATGAGAATATTAGCATTAGAAATAGCTCAGGTCAGGGGCAAATGAAAGCTGAGACAGAGAATAAAGAGGAAATAAGAAAAAATAAAGACTGACTAAGGCAGAATAATATATTAGAAGATAAGGAGGCTATAGTAAGATTCTCCATAGCACAGTAGCAGGTAAACCAATTTTTAAAAATTCGGGTGTTCACTGGACAAATGGGAAAGGCAGCAATTGAACATTTACACAGTTTACAAAGGTACTTCAGCATCAATGTGATGTCTGAAAAAAGTAAATTAGCAATTGCCCGTAGCAACTTGGTGAGAAACATGCAATCCTGGTGGGATTCACTGTTTTATCCATCTGAGACTTTTAAAGAGTATAGAAAGGCAATCAGGGATACATTCTGGTCTGAAGAATGACAACAAATAGTGAGGTATCACTTAATGCAGAAGAAATATAAGACTGGTGGCCATTCTCACTTTTTCCATCATTAAGTGGTGAAGTTGTGCATGTTAGATGCATGTAACATGACGGGAGCAACATCATTAAGGTAATTAAATGTAAACTGTCATTAAAAGTCAAACAAATGCTTTTGGGTAATGGGAAGACATCCATTCAAGAAGTAGCAGAATTATTAAATGCCATATACATGAGCACGCAGAACTATAACAAACCAATAGAAAGAGGAAAAATTGGGGGCATCCAAGCTATGGAAGTAAGCAAAGAAATTGGACCCAAAAGGCTACCAAAGAGAAGATAGGGAAACCATACTGCATCAGTATTATGAAAGGAAAGACTGATGAGCAATTTCAAAGCTGAACGGTGACCAGGGAAGAAGGTGACATCCCCCATTGCCAACACCAAGAGGTAGAGAATAGCTAAAATAATGTGTTGGTGTGCATTTTGTTTGTTTGTTTATTGTTGTTTCATTTTGATATTATTATTGTCCACATGTTGTTTGTTGAGAGGGGAAGGTTTGAGAGGGGTTAGGTTTTTTTATTATATATTTTTTGCCATTGAACGTATAATTGAAAAATTAATCAGACAGTGGGAGTCCAGGCAGTTGGTTAGTGAGACTGGGGTATTTTGACCATTGTAGTATGAGTGGATATATTCATGAATTTGATGATGAGTGGGGATATGATTGCTGGCTTAGGTGAGTGGTGTGTCATACATCAGGAGGGTTGTCTCAGGTTGGATGGCGATCTAGTTTTCTTCATTTCTATTTCCAAAGGCAGGTAACCCAGACCTGCCAACTGCTAAAGTCTGTAAGTCTTATGGAAATTTATAGCATTCTTACCCCTGACTCCAGAAGGGAGCAGGGCATTTATCTATATTTCTCAAGACTATAAATTCATAAACAGAGTATGGCATTGTATTGATTTTTACCGCTTGGAAGACTCGAGAGAAGCAGAGTGTGTTGTACAAGTTTTTTTTATTTCTAAATTATTCAGGGTCATATTGCAAATTTTAAATCCATGAAGAGATGACTCTGCAGTCATGTATGATGCAGTGCATGCTTGGTTCATAGTAAATTGATGTGTTGTTTGTTGTTGGGATGCAAGCCACCATGCATTCTTTGATGGTTGGATGCTGGTCCAATACCTGCTGGAAGTGAGCATAAGATGTAAGGGTGGGATGGATGGTGAAGAAAAAAAGATGGGGGAAGTTTTTGCTTTTGTGTGTGAGCCCTCAAAATAAGTAGATCTCATTTTGAAGTCTTTCCAACAGGAGGGTATTGTAACAGTAGCCAGATTTAAATCCTGTTACAAGGAAATTTAATAATGTTCACCAACTACTCCAGATATAGGTGTGCACTCAATATAGGCCCAGCTTGTAATATATATATATATATACAGAGAGATAGATAGATAGATAGATAGATAGATAGATAGATAGATAGATAGATAGATAGATAGATAGATAGATAGATAGATAGATAGATAGATAGATAGATGGATGGATGGATGGATGGATGGATGGATGGACGGACGGACGGACGGACGGACTGACAGACAGACAGACAGACAGACAGACAGACAGACAGACAGACAGACAGACAGATAGATAGATAGATAGATAGATAGATAGATAGATAGATAGATAGATAGATAGATAGATAGATATTGTACCATCTACAAATAGATGGCCCAAATATATTGGCATTTAAGATATTTAAAAGCTAAAAAAAAGTAAATTTAAAGATCTTATTAAAAGACGCAATTTTAATTTTTTTAGTTAGTGTAATTTTTTTTTTAAAAAAAATACAATGAGAGTTGATTTTTTTGTTTCAAATTATTTATCCGTAATTTAATAAAAGTTAAAATTGGAAAGAATAAAAAAAAGGCATGCAGATTACTAATCCAGATAAACAAAAAGAATTCCAAAAGTACAAAGATTACGATCAAGAAAATCTTTAGGATATTGATTAAAGATGGCAGAAATAATTTATTAAAAAAAGAACTTTGTACCAGAAAAAAAAATAAACATATAAGATTATAAACCTAAGCATCATGATAATAATAACATGTGCAGAAGTTTCAAAACTGGATCTGGGTATAAAAAGAAGAGGACGACTTCGATCTATGTCTTTCATTTGTCTTCTGGTTATGTGTTTTTAGAGTTGGAGGTTTATATGAGAGTGACTTGTTGCAGTGAAATGCATCTGCACAAGAACACTATTCACTTGATGAATGAAGTTGTCACACAAGAATAGAAATGCCTTGTGAACATCATCTTTCATAACAAAGAGATCATCGCAACAGAGCTTCGTGCTCCAGCTATGGAACAGGATCCCAATGGAAGGCAAGTATATTATAAGAACTAATACAAGCTTACCAGTAAGTTAAGATTATTTACTCCCAATTTGTGACTTTAATGTCAATTAATGTTAACCAGGATTGATAATACCGATAGTGCCTGATTTCCAATGTTTCAAGGAACTAGCTAGAAGAACTTAAATGTAACAAGAACTTTTCATCTGATTAATAGTATTTGGATTAGTGTATGTTTTTTTTTTTTCAATTTTTTCTTTACTAATCCTCGTATAAAATATTTTTAATACATTTTAATTCTTTGTAAATTCTTAATTTAAATGTTAGATGTTGTTAATGTTTGTTTATTAATATTTAATTAAGAAATTACCTTTGCCATTATATTTAATAGTTTAGCCCTGGAAAAGATTTATAGAGATCTTGAAAATGACAATAAATCTAGACCCCGACTTTCGTAATAAATCTCCTTTTAATTTACGATGTGCAATGCGATTGATTTCAGCAGATTATTGTATGAATCCCGGTGCCCTTTTTAAAATAAATAAAAAAGCTGATTTCACCAGCAGTGTAAGTTGCAATAATTAGTAGGCCAATTAATCAGGAAATATAGCTATGTTTTTAGAAATATGAACAAAATATTTATATTTTTCATCTTCATAGCTTGATTAACTTTCACTTCATAGTGTGTAAAAGAAGGCCTACCAGAAACTAGCAAAACGTGAAAAATGTTACAATATCTAAAGAAACAGATTAAAAAAATTTTTTTGACAAGTATAAATATCTGTTTGAGAAAAATACTTTGGCATTTATTGTTACAAAAAAAAAAGAAGAAAGAAAAAGGGGAAAGAAAGAAAGGACAAAAAATTATTAAGAGAAACTGTTAAACATTAAGGTATTATTTTTTTTACTAAATGTACATTTCTTTAGTTCTAATCAGATGTCTTGTTTTAGTGAGGGGAACAAAAGACTTTCTGCCATAAATTTCCTGAAGTGGTTCTTTGTTATTTATGATGGCTATTTGGTCTCCCAAATTCCAAAAAAAGTTGTCGATTAATGTAATTTGAACAAAGAAAGCAGATCTGGTCAAGCAAAAATGTAAAAGATTAGACCAACAAGCAAATAAGATGGTAAAAACATTCCAAGGTAATTAACCAAAGATATGGAGGCTGATAGAACAAAAATTTGAGAACTATAATTACTGTAATGGAAAATTTTAAAAAGGACAAAGAAGAGAGATAGGAGTGGTAGTTAAGTTGAATCCATGTGAGGAAGAATATATTTTTTTTATGATCTGATCTTACAGACTTTGACTGGACAGCCTAAGTTTATGAATTAGCCAAATTGCTGAAGACAATGCCTTTAGAATCAAACTTACTAAAAATGTTTAAAACCTTAACTATGGTATAAAAACCATATTCTTGTAGAACTATCGCCTCATGCTCTTAGTACCTAGCTATTTCTGATGCAGTTGCCTGCTCACCTACACCGTAACCTCTGCAGATCCCATGGATTATGCTTTGGAGTAACACAAAGAAAAAAGAAAAGACAGTTTATCTCATGTGCTTACTAAATTTTAAACAAGATTTTTATCACTGATCACTAGAAAGAAAAGACATTCGATTTCATGTGATTATTAAATTTCAAATAAGACGTTGTCACTGACCACTGCCATTATTATTCATTCCTATATTACAACTTCAAGCAAAAACATTCATTCCGGACTCATATTAAAAGTGTATATTTATATTATTCTAATTATAGAAGAATAACTCTCCTAGAACAAACACATTGGGAAATGTAAACTTACATGCAAGAAGTTAAAACATCTGTAAATCCTGGCTAAACAGGTAAATGTGGCTTTTATAATTGAACTTATAATTACATATAGTTCCCCTCAAGGTTTGCTTATTCATTATTAAAATAGAGAATGATGTATATCGTACAACTGCATTTTTTTTTCTTTGCTTTCTATTTTATTTAATCTATTTTATGTATTTTTTTATTGTTGATATATAAATTTTAATAAATTCCCTCATTGATAATAAAAGAATATAAAATTGTGTTCTTACTTATGAATGATAATTATTTGCTATAGTAGTGACGAGTTGATTTATCGTTTATATTTTCCTGTTTTTTTTTTGTTATATCTCACAAAGTTAGTTTTGCATGGTCTATATGAGTAAACACCTAGACCTAATATACTTTAAACCCTAACCTTAAGTCCAGCAAATGAATTGTAGCATATAGTAGTTTTGAGTAATAACTTATGAAGGTCAAGGTAGTTAATTTAAATTATTTGCAAATTATTCTTAAAGCACAGAGGTTTGAAAGAAGCCATATAATGAAGCAATGTGACTGTATGTTCTCAAACACCTCCGTTTATCCATTAGGGTTTCTCTCCCAGCCTTGAGATTGAATTAGCTAGGGCTAGGCACCTGATTAAGCATAGTTTACAATCCAATAGTAGCATGGTAAATTGTAATTCTTACTGTAATAGTGGTATTGGCACTTGAGGTCAGCTTTAACCTGATGCTCATAAATATGCTTTTACCAAAAGAATCTTTTATTGATAAAGTAATGACCAATGCAGGAAATATATAACTCTATCACCGCATAGTATGCATATAAATAAGGTGCAAAGTTATCTCGTGAAATTCCCAAATAGAATCAGTTCTTACCACCATTTGATTAGGTAGATAACATTAAAGCTTTATGTACATGTGTTATAGTGAGACTAAACCACCATAGTTATATTATATACTTTTGGCATAATACACACCTCCATTAATTTATAGATGTATATACATCATTTTTCGAAAATAACAAAACGATATCCAGGTTCACCTGGTAAAATCATTTTCCTCAACTTTATTCTTTTAATCTTTTTTACATTCAAACTATTATTAACAATAATTATTTATAAAATTATTATCTTTACCCCAAAATCCCTATTAAGATTTTGTTTTATATTTTTAATCAATGTTGCCTCTTCAATTTTTCTATCCCTTCTAATTATAAAAAATAGTTTTTAAAATAATTTAGAAATAAAATAATATAAAAATAAATGTTAGTAAAATTAATTAAAGGTAAAGTAATCAAATTGAAAATGTTTTTTTATAATGGTCAGATTAAAATGTATATTTTATTTGTGCATATAATTATGTATATAAATATATGTATAAAATGTATTAATTGTATAATTATATATTTAGATATTGTAGCTCTGATGATGACTGCAGGACAGTTGAAACTGTAAAAATAAAGTTTTGATAAAAAATAGTATTCTTAAAGTGTTTAATAAGTTGTAAATGGTATGATATGTAAAAATGAAAATCAATATATAAGAAAAGGAAGAAGTAGAAAATTATATTACACATACATATTCATAGAAAGCAGTCAACACTTAGACCATACCAAGAATAATCAACAATCTCAATATGTTGTCAAGGCAACCTCCTTTTAACTATATATATATATATATATATATATATATATATATATATATATATATATATATATATATATATATATATATATATATATATATATATATATATATATATATAAACAAAATAAAATGTCCACTAATATAATAATACAATAACAAAACTTAAATATATTCAAAACAACGGTAAACAATTTATAATATAATATAAATAAAAACTCATAAAGAAATATTTTCGATTATATTCATAATCATTATCAACTCAACTTTCAAAATGGAAACATCTATTACCAACCGGAAACACATGTCGATTTAAATATTCCACAATTCATTAATCCTAATATTTGCTGACTGTCTGTTTATTATTGTATTTTTATACCTACTAATAAAAACTGCCTCTTTAATTTTTCTTTTTTCATTATCTCTCTCTTGGCCTAAAATTTTTATTTTGTTTATATCAAAATCAAATTTAAAATTACAATTCCTATCATGATCATAAAAAAACAGATTCAGTATATAACTTCACTTCATTATTATTATCACTACATATCTGTACATTTTTCAAAACTCTTTTATACAATAATTTATGCTCTTTAATTCTTTTCTCCATATTACATCTAGATTCCCCCACATATGATAAGTTACACCCACAAAAAATTCTATAAATTACATTACTCACATTACTTTTTTCTAACTTATCTTTTGAATTATTAACCATTCTATTTAAATTACTCAATCCATAAAATTAAACATTATATATACTATTATAAACTTTTTTCATAAAGTTTACTTGATTATTATTATAAAAAGGCAAAGAAATCCACTTCTTACTCTCAATTTCTTCATCATCAACATTTCTATTAATTTTCTTACTAAATTGACAAACCACCTGATAAATTTCTTTTATATTATAACCCACACTTAATAATTCACTTACATAATTTTCAATATTTTTCCTTTTATCACATGCATATTTACACAAAATATTATTTCTATGTAAAAAAGACCTAAAACCAGCCATTTTATAATTATGTGGCACTTTAGATAAATATGGAATATACCCTCTCGTTTCAATAGGTTTAATAAATAATTTATAGTCAATCATATTATTGTTCCTTAAAATCATCAAATCTAAATATTTAATACTATTATTATATTCTTTCTCCATAGTTCATTTAAGTCCTTTTAATTTATTATATTCATCAAAAATTTTATCAATCATTTCTGAAGAAGCACATACGAAAACCTCATCCACATATCTTGTATATATCTTAATATTTCCCATAAATATAAATTTGTTTAAAATCTTTTCGTCATAATAAGACAAAACAAAACTACATAATTGTGCCACCATTGGTAATCCCATTGGCCATCCTTTGATCATCTTATAAAATTTACCATTAACCTTTTAACCGCTAATTATATTATTGGTTGTATGAGGTAAAAATCAAATCTTTTAATTGGCCAACTCACAAACTGAAGACAAAGCCTATTGTTAAAACATATTCGCCTATAATATTAAATTCAACTCAGATATGTTTATAAAAAGTATATTACTAATTTTTCAGGTTATGAAGAGAACGAAAGTTCTTTCAAAAATAAATTGCTATTTATTTATTCTAAAATATTCAATTTCGGCAACATAAAAGCTATAATATAAACAAAAAGGTCGACTTTTACGTTATAGAAAAGTAAATATTTCTTTTTACTAAATCTTAAATATTTTTACTAAAATCTTCAATATTTTTCGAAAATAATTTTGTTTTTTTAGTATTCTCTCTGAAAATAATTTGTAATTTCTCAAAATATACTTTTATAATACTTTAAATCATATTCGAAATGAAAATCTCAGCGTTTTTCTTTATTTTCTTTGATCAGGCGGTTTCTTTGTTCTTTCCAGCCAATCAGAATGTCTTTTTCAGCTGAGAGCATGCTAACAACCAATCACAACTAATGTTCTTTCTTTGTTTAGGTTTAAATGCGTTTTTTTTATTTTTTACTTGTAAAATAATTCGGAAGAGGGCACCATCTTACAGAACTTTTAAAAACCTATTCAATACCTGTCAAACGAATATTTTAGCATAAGATCTGGCAGAGTTAGAGTGACGTCAGATGTTGATGAGGAGCCTCGTAAGAGGCGGGAAAAGGGTTAAAGGATGCAACAATATTTTGTTCAATAAAATTTAAAGCCTTCATCACAAAACATATTAATTGATTATCGACTTTTTTCTCCAATAAAGCTTGATGAATTATCTTAATTGAATCAACTCTATCAATAGATCCATACATCTCAGAAACATCCAATGACACCAAAACATCATCGCAGTCCAAACTTAAATCTTTAATTTTTTCAACAAAATCAAATGATGATGTTTTGTCTTTTAAGTTTGGACTGCGATGATGTTTTGGTGTCATTGGATGTGTCTGAGATGTATGGATCTATTGATAGAGTTGATTCAATTAAGATAATTCATCAAGTTTTATTGGAGAAAAAAGTTGATAATCAATTAATATGTTTTGTGATGAAGGTTTTAAATTTTATTGAACAAAATATTGTTGCATCCTTTAATGGTAAATTTTATAAGATGATCAAAGGATGGCCAATGGAAATACCAATGGTGGCACAATTATGTAGTTTTGTTTTGTCTTATTATGAAGAAAAGATTTTAAACAAATTTATATTTATGGAAAATATTAAGATATATACAAGATATGTGGATGATGTTTTCGTATGTGCTTCTTCAGAAATAATTGATAAAATTTTTGATGAATATAATAAATTAAAAAGACTTAAATGGACTATGGAGAAAGAATATAATAATAGTATTAAATATTTAGATTTGATGATTTCAAGGAACAATAATATGATTGGTTATAAATTATTTATTAAACATATTAAAGTGAGAGGGTATATTCCATATTTATCTAAAGTGCTACATAATTATAAAATGGCTGGTTTTAGGTCTTTTTTTACATAGAAATAATATTTTGTGTAAATATGCATGTGATAAAAGGAAAAATATTGAAAATTATGTAAGTGAATTATTAAGTGTGGGTTATAATATAAAAGAAATTTATCAGGTGGTTTGTCAATTTAGTAAGAAAATTAATAGAAATGTTGATGATGAAGAAATTGAGAGTAAGAAGTGGATTTCTTTGCCTTTTTATAATAATAATCAAGTAAACTTTGTGAAAAAAGTTTATAATAGTATATATAATGTTTCATTTTATGGATCGAGTAATTTAAATCGAATGATTAATAGTTCAAAAGATAAGTTAGAAAAAAGTAATGTGAGTAATGTAATTTATAGAATTTTTTGTGGGTGTAACTTATCATATGTGGGGGAATCTAGATGTAATATGGAGAAAAGAATTAAAGAGCATAAATTGTTGTATAAAAGAGTTTTACATTCAAAGATCAGCCTTTCAAGCTAATTGTGCATGCGTCTTCTGCGAGTGTTAAATAATAAATGAATATTTCACTCTACAATACAAGATATAGTATTTATGCAGGAATAAAAGAAATCCTCTTATTCCTACGACTCAAATTCTTTTATATGAGCAAATCTGAAGTACTGTTGAGTAAAGTGTGAGAGTAGAATTCTCACTTTAAATTACTATCTATGATGTTGGAATGAATGACGTCGATGAAATTGTCTAGAATTTACTAAATGTCATTCTAAGTGAAACTTAATTATAAGTAAATAAGCATTTATTTTTATATGACGCTATATATTACATTCAAAGATCTTGCATTGTAGAGTGAAGTATTCATTTATTATTTAACACTCGCAGAAGATGCATGCACAATTAGCTTGAAAGGCTGATCTTTGAATGTAATACAATTGTATGCATAGCGTCATATAAAAATAAATGCTTATTTACTTATAAAAGAGTTTTGAAAAATGTACAGATATGTAGTGATAATAATAATAAAGTGAAGTTATATACTGAATCTTTTTTTTTATGATCATGATAGGAATTGTAATTTTAAATTTGATTTTGATATAAACAAAATAAAAATTTTAGGCCAAGAGAGAGATAATGAAAAAGAAAAATTAAAGAGACAGTTTTTATTAGTAGGTATAAAAATACGATAATAAAGAGACAGTCAGCAAATATTAAAATTAATGAATTGTGGGATATTTAAATCAACATGTGTTTCCAGTTGGTAATAGATGATTCCATTTTGAAAGTTGAGTTGATAATGATTATGAATATAATCTAAAATATTTCTTTATGAGTTTTTATTTATATTATATTATAAATTGTTTACCGTTGTTTTGAATATATATATATATATTAAAACACTGCAACAGAGAATAAAATGCAATTAAATAAATCCAGTATATTTTCAACAAGGTAATATCACAATGATGGTTGTCAAACAACAACAAAAACAAATATATAAAAAAGCTACAAGTAATTTAACAAAGTGTTTGTGTTTTTAGTCATGAAAAGAAATATGGGCATGTTTTTGATCCTGGTATTGTTAAGATAATATGTGAGGAAAGAAATGTTAGAAAGCAAGAGATTAAAGAGACTTGATTTATTGTGCAAAATGAACACATAATAAATCAGAGAACCAGTAGTGTTTAGACAAATAAATAATAGATTTTTTTTTATTTTTAACTTTGAATATAAGTATAGTATATATACTGAACTTTAGATGTAATTAGAGGGGATTTGTGAACAAAGACATTCAAGCTCCCTTTATTTATCCACTCCATCTTACATAACTGATACACATAACCAAAAAACATAAGAAAAAGATAAATGATCTCCAATATAAGTATTTCATGCTCAATCAGCACTCATCAGTTGGTCACACTTATCATCTACCACACGCATATATAATTAGTGCTCAGTTTATATTAACAGAGAAAATTTTCAAGCTTTAATAAAAAGACTTCCTTCTACTCCACTCTTTAACTCATCACCATCTATATTATTAAAAATCTGATGATGGAATGCTCAAAGCCCTTTTTGATTTCAATATTATCATCATAACCATGTTGACTTTAACTCCTCTACATGGAGGGTCAGAATGACTTAAATTCAACATACGTATGGTAACAATAGTGGCTTCCACAAGGGCTTTGAGCATTCCATCATCAGATTTTCAATAATATGAATAGCTGATGAATTGGAGGGTGGAGAAGATTGAAGCCTGTCTATTAATGTTTGAAGATTTACTATCTTAATATAAACTGAGCACTGAATATATATATATATATATATATATATATATATTGAAACAGTAAGGTCTGCTTTGTAGATCTTCGTTTCACCTTTTCTCACCTACTTCCTACCCTCATACCTTAGTTTGAACCCCAATCTATCGTAGTGTGTCTGCAATACACTTATATACCGAAAATCCCACCTAATTTTAAACCATGAGCACAATGCTCATATTATATATATATAACTTATTCCCAAATAAAATAAAATATTATGAATTATGTATTGTTCACATAATTTACATTTATTTAAAAGTAGGTTATATAAGTTGTAATTGCACACACACTATGATATGCATTTTAAAACATATCAAAATTATAAATTGTTAAAGTCATTTTGTTTGAATCTATTTACAAATATATTACTGTCGTAATATATTTTGATTTGAAATAAAATTCATTTAGTAAATATTCGTTTAGTAAATAGATTCAAATATTGCAATTTAAAAAGTAAAATCATTTTCTTTAATTTAATAAAAGTTATTCCAAATATTTCAGTTTAAATAAATCAGGGACAATAGTTTAATTAGTTAATGTTCTATAAGTTTATCTAAAAACAGCAGATGTCCACTTACGGTTTTCTTTAATTAGTAAAAGTAATTTTAATTAAATCTAGTTTGTAATTCGAATGTCGACAAGGAAATTAACAAAAGAAATTAATTAATGTTGAATTCCTTTAGACATTCGGATGATTTAAATACAGCTGATAAGTCCGATATATTTTTGTAATGCTCCAGGGCAGTTCTACTGTTAAAGTCTACTATAAAAGAAGGGTTTTCTTTTGTTCTCCAGAGAGTTTTCTAATGTTTCTAAGAGAAATCATTCTGAGTTCTATTCTAATAATTTGCTAACCTTGACATGACAGAGTAGAGGCATTAAGATGGCTATGTCCCCTTGGAATAGCCAGCCCCTGCTCCAGACCATCAGAAGCTACCACATAAGGAACCCCAGAACTGCTGCTGCTGCAAAAATATGAACATTCCAGATTTTGCTGCTGAATTATAAAACCTTCCGAACATCTACCTGCAAATGCGTCTCCAGAGGTAACCTAAATTAACCCAAGAGCTCTTGTGATTCCTAACTAACATGCTATAGCTATTCTAAATTGTTTTCTGAAATTTCACATAACTTTATGATGTACTTCTTTAAAGTGTTCAAATATAATCAACAGTTTTGCTCTATCCTTGGGTTAATATTTTCTATTTATAAAGCTTTCTTTTATTTTATTATAAGGTGTCAGAATCGTCTTTGACCGAGTGAACTATTCCCTTCATTGAAAGTAAGACGCCGCTATTAAGGCATATTTTAAATTTATAATTTTCCAATTTTATTATCTTGCCAATCACTCGTTCGAGGGCGATTCTTTTCTTTAATATATAATATAATCACATAGTTTAAAATCTACATGTTATTGATTTTAATCTAATATGAGAGTATGTGAGAGGTCAATGATTAAATGTGTCCCCTAATGCATGATTGCGTATATAAATCTATACTTACTTTTCAAACCCGCAAGCATGCATTTTCCTATTTTAATTACCGTGTTCTACTTTAATTACAAAGTTCATCATTGACATCGAGAATGTGCAGACCCTTTTAAATGAATTTCTGAGAATTTGATTGGGCATTTCTTTTAATCCAAGTAAAACCCATTCAGTATGTTTTATCTACACTCGTCTCATATTGTTGGTAAATGAATTGGTTGTTGAGACCGCTTTGTTTTATTTTTCCAAGGATTCTTTACACGGCTAAGGCCGTTCTCTTCGCCTTTTTGTGATTTCCAGGCAGAGTGTGTCCCCAAATGACACACCTGGCAATTAAATGCAATCATCACCCAGTCACTAAGTTTCAGCTGTTCATCAAAATACTTTCCTACAGGTTAGCAGCGAGACGCCCTCCGTAATCATTCCAGATATTCGATATTGTTTTATTTTATATTTATTTTACAAAGCATCCATGACTTAAACATGTCACATCCTCCAACTTTAATAAATTCATTATCAGCAATACTGACCTCCCAATGCAACTCTATTATTATTATTCTCAAATAAATGCTTTGATCACATTCCCACTTTGTTGCTTAGTAAGCTTTTGTCCATGCTATTCTCGAAGTCAATAAATATTTTAGAACACTTAATTTTCAAATATTTTCTTAGACTTGTATAATTGTTCAACGCATCTCGCATATGTTCCTATCTCATCAAGCACATTATTGTAAAGCTATTAACCTGAGGAATAGAATATATCACTGTGCTTTAAAACCTTTTATTTATTGAAATATAATGCCAACAATTATTTAATATGCGTCCCTGTCTCATATAAGCAGACAGTGGCATTATATATATGATTTATATGAATAAATTTTGTGAAATTATTTAAAACTAAATTTGATCTTATTTTATTGATTCCTATCACTGTCTTGGTATATATATATATATTCTGCATTTCTTTTGTAAATCCATAGACATTAATTAGCCACCCAAGCTTCTTTTAGTATAGAGTCTTTTGTTTCTCCCTGACCAAGAGGCACCGGTCAAAGGCTATACTAGTAGTGGCATCAGATGCATTATCACGTAGATGGCACTGTGAAATTTGGACTTTAGATTCGAACTTAGTATATCTAGAAGGCAACCCCATCCTAGAATGTTCAGTTTCATGTCTGGGATTTGAATTCTGCAGTGCGTTAGCGAGATAGACGATTCTGACTGTTACAATATATATATATGGGAAATGATGAAATGGACCAACTGATGGGTGCTCATTCAGCACTAAATACATACATTAGAGATGATTTATCATTTTCGCATGTATGTTGTCATAAGGTGGATCAGATAGCTGAAGGAAGCTCAGAAATCTGTTTTCAAATCCCCTTTAATTAATTTTTAACTGTAAAATATTTTTTTGCATTGATAACCATGATTATGACACTAACACAATGAAAGTATGCATGGTTTATTTAATTACATTTTATTTTTATTTCCTGTTACATGTTTTAATATTATTTATAATAATGACTGATGTTCAATCTATTACATATTGTTCTATTAATATCAATATATATTTTAATGATTAAATTGTATTATAAGATATTCTTCTTATTTAATTATGGTTAATTTCTGTGGAAATATTTCACTTGCCTTTTCCCCCTAATATGATTTATCATTGAGTTTCTCTGTCTTATTTTTATTTGATTTGAACCTCTTTTTTTCTACACCGTGATTAGCTGCAAAAATTTTAATATATTGTAGTTAAACTTGTGTTTTGAATTATAATATCTGAATTGAACTTAAAGATAAATTGTATCTTTTATTTTAGTGAATAATTTTTTATATATAGTTTTTAATTTTTACATATGCATTATTTTTTTCAAATACTTTCAATAAAAATGAATTGAGAATTTACTGCAGTATACTTAAGTCGCCATCTTTGTTTGTTTGCTGATTTTGGAAGTTAGTGCGAAATACGTATGATGTAAAAGCTGTGAAATGTTAGACTTTTTGGTCAACCCGATTTATGTGGTACAAAAAAAATTCATTTAAAAAAATCATTGTTATATATATGTATATACACACACATAAGTATATACAATATTCCTATATATGAAGCAATTTATTCCTTAAATAAGGTTTCAATCTTAAAACGCATTATTTGATTTATATTATTATTTATGATGTTAGGATAGCATTATTAAGATGTTTAAAAAATAACAAAGTACGAGTTATAGTAAGAAATAAATGTACTGAAAAAAAATTATGCATTTTCTATTGATAATTTTTTATTCATATTTATTTATTTTTTAATTACCTTTGTTGCTGATAAACATGATTTTCTCATATTTTTGTCATTATATATTCATCTTTTATGTAAGGCAGAGGAGAAAAATGTTCTACATGATTGAAAGACAATAATTAGGCAGTTGGCCTCTTCTCCCTCGGAATTCCTTTACACGGCCTTTTAATAATAATGAATTACAATAATGAGTGTAAGTTCTTACAAAAGATACCTTACAAAAAAAGGTATTCAGATTGACATAATTTGCATTGCAAATGCGTTAACTAATTTAAATCAATTTATGAATAGGGAAACCAAATTTCCAATTTGTTTTCGTATATAGCTCCCAGCATTATTTAAACTTGATGTTTTACGATTGTTAAATAAATTGCAATATTTTTTTAAATGATAATATAAAACTTTTATTTAATTCTTTAAATGAACTAAACAATGCGGTTGACGATAAATTCAAATTTATTTAAATTGTTTAATTCATTTTTGCATAATGATTCAACTTTTTCATTTGAAAGAAAAAAGTCTACAGTTTTAT
Source organism: Epiperipatus broadwayi (assembly GCA_028023455.1). Taxonomy (NCBI): domain Eukaryota; kingdom Metazoa; phylum Onychophora; class Udeonychophora; order Euonychophora; family Peripatidae; genus Epiperipatus; species Epiperipatus broadwayi. The sequence continues at coordinate 909,042 of JAQFVV010012705.1, forward strand.
TTTTATCTAAAAACTCATTATCATTTAATGATTTCATTAGAAATAATGCATATATATATATTCAATTGTCAATCAAACCAAAACTGTTTTTTTTTCCTTTATTATTATTATAAATTATTAGCACTTTTTTGTTTTGCTTTTTTAATTTTAAAAATTGGTTTCATTTAATATTTATTTAGTAAGTTAATTAAAAATGGTAGAAAGTAGTCCGCGTGCCTGCTTACATTGAAATAGTTTTAGTCAACTTTTATATCCATGAAAAGAAATGTAGATTGATTATCGATATAGTATCTGGAAACTTATGATCCCAAGATTTCCTCAAGTAATTTTACTTAAAAAAGTTTTTCTTGTCAAGCATTGTTAGCTGAAAGATCAGCGCAGCTGCCTTGCAACCAAACAGTTGGTTGCAGATGGTTGTTGCGGGTTCGCCTCCCGTCCGATGCTATGACATATGGAAAAAAAAGTTTTTCTTAAAATTTACTCGAGTAACTTTTTTTTTTACTTTTACCTTTTAGCCATAATTTTATTTGAGTGTGACTAATAAAAAAATGTATTGCCCCCCCCCCCTCCCAACAGAATTATTGGTACTTGCATATTAGTCAGGTAGTGATGAAAGTCGCTTGCACTAACTAATATATATATATAAAGACCAAATTAAACACATTTATAATCTTCTAAAAAGAAAATGATTTAATTTTGTAAGTGAATATTAGATAATGATGAGGAGAAAATTATTAATCAGAATGTTAGCTTTGTTGTTGATTTTACTGCCAAACAACGGCGGTGTTTCAATCCACAGTAGTGATGCCAAGAAGCAACATTTTGTAGCAAATGGACATAATTACACTGTTAAATATATATATACATTTTTTTTTTTTTGGTTTGTTTATCACTTGTAATAAATTTAAATTGTTAAAAGTTTACTTGTTGGAAGATCATTTGTGTAAAACATGTAAATACATTTTTGTTTCATTTTCACTAAATAAAATTATAAGTGGCAAATATAAAATAGAGTCATAGATCACATGACCCCATTCGTTTAAGCTTGTAAGATATTAACAATGAGCATTGTTAATTGCTCAACAAGTTTTGTGATAAATGCTTAGCCAGAGAAAGCCCCCCCCCCAAACCTCTGACCAATGGTTTCGTGCTTTGGCACTCCTCAGAGAGGCACTGTCTGAAGCTATCCTAGTGCCTCTCTGAAGAGTGCCAAAGCACGAAACCATTGGTTAGAGGTTTGGGGGAGGGGGGTTCCTGACAGAGATATTTTAAATGCTTTCTCTGGCTAAGCATTTATCACAAAGCTTGTTGAGCAATTAACAATGCCCATTGTTTATAGGTGGCAATTTTTCAAAATAATTCTTATAACTTTAAATAGTGGAAGATAATTTCTCATGAAAAAAATATAAATGGGTGTAAATAGACCTCTGTATCATTTTCAGTAAATAAAGTTATAGGTCATTATTCAAAATAAATATTATTGGACTAATACTTATGTAAAATCTTATTATCGGACTAATACTTAAATACCAAATTATTTTATTTGAGTTTCGAAACAAGGAAAAACCTATTACTTTTGCTTAAAATAGTCCCTCCTCTGCGGTAGCCATTAAAAAAAATTAGACTTTCATTCAATCTTGGAATATGTAAAAATGTAATGATTCTCTCAAATATTCCACAATTTTACGAAACTTATAGAATTTGGATATGAATGGTCATTTTCGTTGAAATTTTGTATTGCTACAAAAACGGAAAAATTTCACAAACGACATATTAATATCATTCATCAGTTGCAGAAAGTATGGGAATTTTTATTTTTAACCAAGCCCAATCCTGATGTGACGTTTTGATCTATGTCTTCCAATATTATTACCCTGAAAAGCATACTCACTTCAATTAGAAATGTGGGAGTGTTTCCAGTTATTATATTTAATCCACATTTTGCTTATGCATGTTTATAAATTTATTAAACGCACATTGATTACTTATGCATGTTTGTAAAATCCGATTTCATAATTATTCATTTCCATAACAATCCTTTTTTCATATGTCATAGCATCGGCTGAGAGGCAAACTCGCAACTACTGTCTGCAACCAACTTGCTTGCTTGCAAGGTGACTGCGCTGACCTCTCGGCTAACAATCTTTTGTAGTAACATCATCAAAAATACAACAATTATTTTAATACTTTAATATCTTTATCTATATTCAAAATGATAACTAATCTCTTAGTGAAGGGGAACTGGAAGAGGTCATGTATATTTTGCACATTTGTTGAATGCCAAGACTTAATCTTTTCTTTTTCTTATCATCATTATTTTTCTCATCTATATATAACACTTTTTTATTCAAATTGTTATTACTATGAAAAGATTTACATTTAGGAATGAATAAAACTAATTCCAGTAATGCATTCACTGCTGATAGATATTGATGCACAAGATATACCATTTTTATCTAACAGAGAAAAGTATTGTCTATGTAGTCTAATGTTTATTAAGTAATTTGAAATTCTAATTATACATATAATGTATTTATTAAAGGTGTGTAAAAACTAATGTGATGTCATGTATTGTGGCTTCTCCTTAAACGAAGTCAAGAATATCTTGGTAATTATGCCCAGATAAACCTGTTAGCCACTTTATTTTCCATTCTCCACTCTAAATTTCCCCATATTCTGCTCCATCCCATTTCCACAACATAATCTTTGTCAACTCTATAGCAAATTCTCTATACAGTAGTGCCACATAGTGCAAGCCATAGTAAACAGTGGATGCTAGAAGGTTTTTGCAATAAAATCCCTGTCCAGTCCACAAATCTTTTAGTATCTATTAATTACTAGGACTTGCACTGGTCGCACTACTGTAAGGAGGGTTTTCTAGAAGATTAAATGCATTAATAAAGGACAGGGAGTTGAGTGATGGAGAAATAGTATGGAGAGTAAAAAAAGTTTAAATACATATAGAAGTAAACAGAATATTAGGTGCGAGTTTATTTATGATAATTGCAAGGAAAGTAGTTTACTGTTTAAGGTTTGTACTAGATCTTTAGCAACAAGGGTATATTTACATAAATGGAAAAATGAGGGTGATTTAGTCTGCAAGTTGTGTAAGGAAGGCAAAGAAAATATTAGGCATCTGTTAATTGAATGTAAATGCCTGCAAGCAGAAAGGCTATAATATTGAAGTTGTAGAAGAATAAATATAAATAAAGTGATTATACGGAAAATGGGTTATTGGTTTTTATGCTGGGTTTGGAAAAAGATAAGAGGGGTTTAGATATAAAAGCCATAGAGCTGACAAAGATTATATTGTGGGAATGGGATGGAACAGAATAGAGAAGAATATGGGGAAAACTTAGGGTGGGGAATGGAAAGTTATGTGGCTAACAGGTTTTTGGGGGCATAGTGGCTGAGAGAGTCTTCGAAGTCTCGGTGCATTGCATCGTATATTGATTTAATGACTTTTGTAAGCATAGGAAGTGGTGATCATGTGATGTTTCTATATATATGTTGATATGAAGATTTTCATGGGTTGCATATATAAAAGACGTATTTTGCGAGTTCATCTGTGTTAAAAAATGTAAATATTGATATACCGAAGTTTCGATTTGATCACACAAATCATCCACTGGGTGATAAAAGGTAGAAAGACAAAAGTCTATATGAAGTATATATATGTATATAATACTCAGAAAGGGAGGAAAAGTGGTAATATTGCCATCTAAATTATATAAGATGAAAATACAACAGTTTTACTTTCATAGTATTACAATATAATCATAAATCAGGTACTTATGTATTAGTCCAGCAGTGAAAGTTTAGTCTTTATTACTTATAACTATTTATGATTGCTAAATATTTGATAGTACATTAATTAATTAAATAAAGTTAACTTTCAAACATTTAAAGAACCATTTTAAACAATACCTCTAACATGAAGACTTTTTTTTCCTCATCACTTGGGCTTTTTCAGTTCTTTAAAAAGCATATATTTTATATTTATTATTTAAAATATTGTATAATTCACCTTTACTAATACATTGTTAATGATTTCTATTAATTAGGCAATGAGCATTTATATTTTAAAATCTGCTCTTAGCATATAATTTTACCTTTTATCTAGAAATAAAAATGGAAATTAAATTAATAGATTTCACTATTGTTAAACTGCTATTGTTCAATGTCTTATTGTAGATGAACCAGTTACTTTGTGTTACTGTGGGCCAATTCAATGATCATATCTTCTCTATAGCTTCTTGGCTTGTTAATGTCAAATGTAGAGAACATAAAAATACCTTCAATCAAAAATTAATTACACGTTCTTTTACATCACATTTTTTAGAAATTGGTCACACTCCTGACTTTGAACAACTTTGGAAAAATGTGACTTAAGAAATTATGAGAGTATCCTGAAATTTTAAAAAGGCCAAACAGTTTAAAAGTGCAACATATTTCAGTATCATAGAAACACATTATTTTATCATTTCCTTCAATCATAAGAAATCAATTGATTGTAATCTGGGAGGAAGTGAAAAAATTTGTATTAATCCACCTATAAATGGACAACTATTTAATAATATATATATATAATGATAAATATTTTTTAATTTATGCACAATCGCAATTTAGTCATAACTTGACAAAAAACAGTTTTTTTATTACAAGAAAAGCCTTGACAAGGATTAATGTTATTTTATCGAAACATTGGCAAATTAAAAAAACTAGTACATGGTATGCCAAATAAAATTGTATTTTCATCATATAATTATGAAAATCTGTATTATTATTATATATGAGAATTTGATGCTTTTAATGGGTATCATAAATGATGAAGTATTATAATTGGGATTCACATTTTTAATTGTAGTTAAAATCTGCAGGTATAATCTTTCAAAACAACTGCCAATATATATAGGAGTAAATATTGCTGTAAATGTACCTAGAAGAGATTATAATAGCTGGACAGTTGAAAACTTAAACCGGATTCCAAGATCACATGATCACCATTTCCTATGTTAGCACATAACTTATTAAACAGGCAAAACTCTCTGCATCCATTGATTACTCTGATTGGCACAGGGTGGCACTACTGTATGGAGAGTTTTGCCTGTTTAATAACAGATTCCAAGATAGAAGTCCTAGAAAGAGACCATATGTGAGATGGATGAATGAAATAAGGAAGTGTGCTGGGTGCTATGAGAAGAAAGGCGAGAGATTGGAGAAGATGGATTGGACTTGGAGAGACCTTCATTCTGCAGTTGATCAATAATGGTTGAAAATGATGATGGTGATGATATATATAGTAAATACAAAAGAGAGGCTAGAAATTGGAGAAGATGGATTGAACTTGGGAGAAATCCCCATCCTGCCATTGATTAATAATGGTTGAAAGTGATGATGATATATATAGTAAATACAAAAGAGAGGTTAGAGATTGGAGAAGATGGATTGAACTTGAAGAGACCTTCATCCTGGAGCTGATCAATAATGGTTGAAAATAATGATGGTGATGATATATATAGTAAATACAAAAGAGAGGCTAGAGATTGGAGAAAATGGATTGAACTTGGAGAGGCCTTCATCCTGGAGCTGATCAATAATGGTTGAAAATGATGATGGTAATTATATATATATATATATATATAGTAAACACAAAAGAGGGGCTAGAGATTGGAGAAGATGAATTGAACTTGGAGACACCTTCATCCTGCAGTGGATCAATAATGGTTGAAAATGATGATGGTGATATATATAGTAAATACAAAAGAGAGGCTAGAGATTGGAGAAGATGGGTTGAACTTGGAGAGACCATCCTGCAGTGGATCAATAATGGTTGAAAATGATGATGGTGATATATATATATGAAAAACAAGTTATAATCACGTAACTTGCTATTACTTGTATTTATGATCAATAGATGGCATTTTACCAAAACCACCAAACAAGCGTATATTTGTTTACATAAACACCAAAAGAGTCTGAATTCACTATCTTTTTCGTTTGCTCCACCTTCAGATCAGCTGATTTCAAACTAATTTGCTATCATTAGTGAATGATATATATTGCAGAGGCTTTGACTATGTGGTGAAACTGAACTGATATCAGACCCATGTAGCTATCTGGCTTGTTAGGCTGGGTTTGAAGACATTACATGTCTGAAAAATTCATGCTTGCAAACTGATAGAAACTTGTTGCATAAACGCTTGGAGTCAGTGTTTAGATCTAGTTTCTAGCCCTATCCTTCATTGATGATAGCAAATTAGCTTGAAATCAGCTGATCTGAAGGTGGAGCAAATGAAAGAGATAGTGAATTCTGACTCTTTTGGCATTTATGTAAACAAATATATGCTTGGAAATATATGCTTGGTCGGTGGTTTTGGTAAAACGCCATCTATTGATCATATATATATATATATAAAAGAGAGGCTAGAGATTGGAGAAGATGGATTAAACTTGGAGAGACTTTCATCCTGCAGTGGATCAATAATGGTTGAAAATGATGATAGGTGATGATATATATAGTAAATACAAAAGAAAGACTAGAGATTGGAGGAGATAGATTGAACTTGGAGAGATCTTCATTCTGGAGCTTATCAATAATGGTTGAAAATGAATCAATGATATATATATATAGTAAATACAAAAGAGAGGCTACAGATTGGATAAGATGGATTGAACTTGGAAAGACCTTCATCCTGGAGCTGATCAATAATGGTGGAAAATAATGATGGTGATGATATATATAGTAAATGCAAAAGAGAGGCTAGAGATTGGAGAAGATGGATTGAACTTAGAGAGACCTTTATCCTGCAGTGGATCAATAATGGTTGAAAATGATGGTGATGATATATATAGTAAATACAAGAGAGAGGCTAGAGATTGGAGAAGATGGATTGAACTTAGATGTTCATCCTGCAGTGATTCGATAATGGTTGAAAGTGATGATGATGATGAATAAATATATACATTCTTCCATAATATTTATAATTCTAATTTATCTTATAATTAATTTTTTTATATAATACAATATTTATATGTAAAGATGGTTGCATAATTATCAGAAACTAAGTTTATGATCTCCAAATGAGTTAAGTTTAAACCTGGCTGTGATGCTGGAGGTGTGAGAATTAAATGGATTAGTAGATGAAAGTAATCCATTCAATATTGATTAATGGCATCCATTGGATTATGATCAGTATATTTTCCAAAAAGTAAAAAAAACAATTCATTTTGTTTAAATCTATGTTACTGACATATTAGTGTGTTGCCAGATATATAAAGAAATATCCAATACATGACCTATTATATGTTGGCATGCTAACATATGGGTTTCCATGATGATATTTCACACCAGCATCCTTCTGTTACATATTTTTGATATCCAGTGAATAAATGTATTTGCATATTTACTGAAATAATCATTGCCATATTTAACATTACTGTATATATAATTTACTTTATCATTAAACTTTTTTTAAATACTAGTTTATCAAATAACTTTAATATTTACGAATTTTAATCCAATAAATTATAATTTTATATGTTTAAAGGAAAGTTTGAGTTGCTTTTTCTCAAATAATTTTAATTTAAAAGTGTTTTGTATTCTATATTCATTATCATCATCATCATTTTCAAGTATTATCAATCCATTGCAGGATGAAGATCTCTCCAAGTTCAATCCATCTCCGATTTTTAACTTCTCTTCTCCACATCACCCCTGCATATTTTCTTATTTCATCTATCCACCTCACATGTGGTCTTTTTCTGGGTCTTTTACAATCTATATTATAGTCATATATGTAAAACATTAATATTAAGATTAAAAATGTTTACTGCAATGAAAGTAGATCTTTGTAAGAATATAATAACAAGTAATTGTGAAAATAATTATTAAATAATTTTTGTGTGAATTGAAAAATGTAAAAAATGATAGACTGCAAAAAATCTGAAGCAGATATTTTTTCATTCTAAGTTATTGCAGTGAAAAATTACTGTTTTCAAGTAAGAGAGTAAGCTACTTAAGGCAGTTATCAGTCAATCTTTAAAGAAGCTTAAATAGTCTGAGAGTATAAGAAAAACTAAGTAATTTGCTGTATTGTTTATTGGTTTGGACTTTTAAACAAAGTTTAGTTAGACAGTCTTTGAATTAATTGGGGAAAGTGCCTCCAAAATTCTCATAACCCTGGACATCGATACATACTACTAACCCATAGATATTACAAGTCATTTCCAAGCAGTAGGATTTAAGTAAATAATTACATGTTGAATATGACATAGAAATCTTAATCTTATATTCCTGTGAAAATCCAGATTTAATTTATATTCAAACTTTATGCAAGCTAAAAGGATATCAAAAACTCTGAAAATTTTCTGCATTTATTCATATGTCATAGCATCGGCTGAGACGCAAACCCACAACCGTCTGCAACCAACTACTTGCTTGTAAGTCGGCTGCGGTGACCTCTCGGCTAACAACGCTTGACATTTTAATATGGTTTTCATTGCAAATCTCCAAAAAAATAAAATCACTTTCTTGTGGGAAGGCCCATTGCAATATATTGGTTTTCAGCAAATCTCCAAAAAAATAAAATCACTTTCTTGTGGGAAGGCCCATTGCAATATATGCTTCCACCATTAGAGCCTCTTGTGGGAACCTTTCTGCATCAATCTGCTGACTGGTATCATAAATTCATTGTGATGCCATGTAGTAAATTTGTTTATTAAGTGTCTCTCATTTATAAATTTTTGTGATGGTTGAAAAGTAGGTATGCACTGTTGTAAAATTCTGTTACCTGTTTAAAAAATTCCCCCTGTTTCAATGCTTGAAACAGCTTACATGGAAGCTGTTCTGGAGAAAATACAAATTTGCAAAGTGTTTTTCCTGCTTCAGTAATGATGAATTGTCAATTGCAGATAAAGGTCACTCAAACAATCTCAACCTCACTAATGGGTCATGACATCATAGGAATCCATGAACTGATCTTGGAAGACCATTACAGAACAATTGATGAATTTGTTGGTTTGTCTGCTGTATGCTGGAGTTTATGTCAGTGGATTTTAAGTGTGAAATTGCAATTGAAAAGAGTTGCAGCAAAATTCATGCCTCACATGCCTATGTCTGATTAAAACTACTCCCGAGTGGATGCAGGTCATGAATTGAAAAAACCCTAGGAAATTGATCCCGACCATTTTTTGTGAAGATTATTGTTATGACAAAAACTGATGCTACACCTCAAGACCCAGAGATAAAGCAGCAGTTAAGTGAATGGAAAACTTCAAATTCACCATCTTCTTAAAAAGGATGATGAATGAAATCTTAAGGTCGAGATTTATTTTTTGATGCAAATAGCATTGTTCACTTCATGGTCAAACTGTTAATCAAGAATTTTATGTCAAGTTCTAAAACATTTGCATGATGCAATCAAACAGAAATGTCCTAATTTGTGGCAAAGGGGAGAATCATGGATTCACCACAACAGTGCACCAGCATGCAATGCCTTGAATGTGAAACAATTATTAATGAAAAACAGCATGATTCAGCTTCTTTTATTTCCCTGAATAAAAAAATGCTTCAACATAAAATATTTTTTAGCCATGGAAGAGTTGAAAAAATGATGGAAACATTAAAACACTTCACTTTAGGACTACTTCAAAAAGCAGAAAACATGTTTGGATCAATGCGTTGCATCAAGTGGATGGTATTTTGAAAAAGGATTCTACCTGTGTTTAATGCCTTAAACCCTTCTCTATTATATTGCACTATGTGAATAATATTTTCATTTGCACTCCAGACTCCCTGATTAGCTAAATCCAGAAAGACCTTGCTCACACATTTCTCACATGGACCAGAGAAAATGAGAACAATCTTAATGGTATCAAGCTACTCAATCTGTACATACAATACAAAATGCCAATAAAACCTATACATATATGCAGCTTCATCCAACTAAAATCATTCACACCAAGTGTCCATAAACTAGCTGAAATTAAAGCCTTCCTACACTGTAACTACTACCTCTTCAAATTTGAATCAGACAAAAAGGACAACATCAGCACGTTTCTGAACTATGCAATGTTGGCTACAAGGATTCAACTTTACTTAAAACAATTAAAAAAATTTACAATAGAAAGTGTTACCCCCACCCCATAAACAAAAAAAAACCTTGAATTTCCCTTCCATGTATACCCAGCATTACTCACCACATCATCAAAGTCATCACAGCTGCACACCAAGTTCTGTTTTGCACATCACCTCTTTTGCATCATATACTCAACAACTCAAAAGACAAACTGCCAACTGAGCTTTATGCTCAAATAGTCTACAAAATTAAATGCCAAGTTCCAGTCTGCTTCCATCTACTACAATGAATCTCAGCCCAACTTATCAAACCTTATTTCTCAGCATTCATATCTTGATAATAAAGCTAAATGCGTGCAGACACTCGCTCACTTTTTCTCAACCACTTTTCAATGACCAGTCATGTCCTCGAGCCCACCCACTTCAATGTCATCTGCCAGAATGCAATAATGCCAAATGTAAAATCAAGAAGCATTGCACATTTCAAGAGTCAACTTCCATTAACAAAACCCTACATCCCTTTTCCAAAAAATGGCCTATACAATCTAAATAACCTTAAAAGCAAATATTATGTAAATTAGTCTGCATATATATATATATCCAACCACACTCCCATCACAATTACTACTACGTTTATGATTTTTCTAAGATGAAAGCATGCTATCCACATTGTACTTAATTAATACTAGTAAAGCTTTTCTCTATACATGCTACATATTTGTTTATTACATATCTTTAAATCATCGAAATTTATAATCACAATCAATGTTTTATTACAAAATTCTGTGGGGGAAAGGGATTTGGGTTCTCACCTTCCATTATAATAACTGCTTGTAAGGCAGCTGTGCTAATCACTCGGCCACCAACGCTTAACTATGATAATACTTTTGATCGCTTTTTTCATTTATTCTTGTGCAAATAGTGTATCAAATTGCCCCTATTCAACTGCTTTTTTATTATTGATCTGAGTAAGGATTAAAATTCTATTTTATTACAATATCAACATCATCGTAAGTTTCAGGCAAAATTGATTTACTGCAGGATAAAATTTTCTTCAAAATCTCTCTCCTTCTCTACATCATTACCAAACTTTCTTACATCATTCATTGATCTCATATACAGTTTCTTTCAAGGTCTTTTATAATGTTCAGCGATGACTGAATATTATAATTGGATTTCAATAGATTGTAAAAGATCTAGAAAGCGACCGCATGTGAGATGGATGAAATAAGGAAGTACGCATGCGTGATGTGAGAAGAGAGAATAGAATTGAAAACGATAATTGAACTTGGAGACCTTCATGGCACAGTGGATCGATAATGGTTAAAAATGATGATGATGATGATAGTGATAGTTATGTTTACATACATAATAATCAAGCATGTTATTGTTTAACAAAGCATAGATTGGTTATCTTTTTGGCGCGAAAATGTATGTACGCAGTTTTCTATTGTTCTAAATTTTTAAAAAATATATTTTTTTTTTCTCGTGTGTCATAGCATCGGCCGGGAAGCGTAACCCAGGACAATTGCTTTTAAGGTACCTACTACTATTATAGCAGAAAATAAATAGTTTAAAACAAACTGTGGCTGGAAAAGTTAAACAATATATATATTTCTTCATACGTCAAATGCGTTGACCGGGAAGCGAACCCTAGCCCGGTCCAGCTGCTTGGAAAGCAGCTGTGCTAACCACTAGGCCACAACTCGTGAAATCCTTATTGTTTCATTTTATATAGCATTACCAATTTATAACATTTAAAATATTTGGGATTATGTGTATTTCTGTTTATTACTTACGACTATAAAAAATTAAATTATTTATATATTCACATGTACACTATACTTTTATTTATCCATAAATTGATTATCTATTGGTACTTTTTATAAAAACCGTGGATACGTGGTTTAAGGCAGTGGAATAGTTTGGACGATAGAGGAAGGCCCATGGACTGTAAGTCTAATTCCAGCCCTTCCGGTGTTCGAACTTTTTGTAAACTCCCCAAGCAAAAAAACCATTCGATTATTTAGAAATAAGTTCAAAATGTAATTTAAAAAGTTTTATATTTAAATTTATAAATTGAATCAAGACTTCATTAAAAGTATTTTTATTATTATGTGTTATTAAATATAAAACGATTCTTTCCTTTTAACATTACAATAGTTTTCGAAACTTCAATTTTCTGAATATATTATCAAATGTACTTTTAAATCAGTTTAGTAGTAGACAAGTAATTCATTATTAAATTTAAATCCTTTTTTTTTCTCTCTATTTCTTTTTTATAACTATGTTCAAACAGTGGAAAATTTAGATTAAGATTTGAATACTTTTTTTTTTATAAGTTTTATTTAAAATCTACCCCCCTCCCTCTTTTTCCACATTTTTTATAGTTTGCGATATATATATATAATTGCTTCTAAATAAAAAGAGGGGTGAATTAATCTTATTTCAAGAAGGTGGTGAGTTTCTCCTCCCTATTATTTGATTTTTTTCTTTCTCTCTTTTTGTAACTTGATTAACAATAAATTTGTTTATGCACAGTTTTTTAATCTTCTGGTTTGGTCCAATAGTTTCCTAATTTACTCCACAACCATTTACCCTCTTAAGTATGTTTGGAGTGAAATATTTTTATCATTTTAAAGATTACAAGATAAAGATGTTTTAATTCCTTACGATTTCTATTGAAAGTATTTGGAGTGTAAGTTAGAGGTGGTAAAATAAAATTTAATATGGATGTTCATTACTAGAAAACTGAGCAATGTTAGTGTGAAAATCTGATTGCCAGTTCTAAGCGTAGAGAGAATAATTGTATTAGTAAGTTGAAGCAGTTCGGATTATGGGTTTCATTTTTTATATCGCAATCTGCGGTACATAAAGTGCGGTTCAATTATATATAAGAGCAATTCTGTGGTTGGATCAGGCGTTTTCTTTAGCTCTTATGGTGTGATTACCCTGGATATTCAACTGAAGAATTTCTTGATGAAGGCTTTCTCACATCCATCGATCTAATTGTTGTTAATGTAAAGCGGGAAATCTATAATTGGAACGCTTTAACACCTGCACTGAGTGTGTTCTGGAAAGGCAGATAAGCTTCATTATCCAAGTTATAAGATGGGTCTTTGCTTTCTATTCACCACTATGTAAACTGTAGTTACTTTTTAATTACTCTCTAACTTAGAAGTTTTTTTCCCTATTTCTTTTCTTCTTTCCTGAGTTTTGTGTACATATATTCTTCAGATTTAGACGTTGGTAAAGAAACCACCTGTAAAACAACAACAATAATAAGAATAATTATGTTTTTAAAATATATATATATCAGAAAAAAATAAAATTACAAAAATTGTGTGGGTGTGTGCGTGCATATATATAATTGTCAATGATTGAACAGAATTTGAAACTAGTTAAGAGGGGGTTTTTTAATGTACATTTTTTATTGTTATGTAAAATAAATATTAAGCAAACATTGCAATTCATTAAAGCAATTTGAAATGGTAAATCCCACTTTTAATGATATTAAGAGTGGGTTAAAGCATGCAAATTAATTAATATTAATTTGTATACGAGGTTAACCATCTGTTAACTACAAACACTGAATTAATTAATTATGCATCTTAATGACGTAAGGAATCATTAAAGTTTATAGCTCTAAATTTGAGATTGTGTAAGAGAGTAACAAATAGTGACATCTAACATTAGTCCATGATTGAGTGTTTCCACTACTATTTAACTTTCCTAATCTCAGTTTTTTAATTCTTTTTATACAATTTGTCTTACACAATTTTCTTTCTGAATCCTGTTTCCTTGCAACCAATTTTTATTTAAAGTTGAAATAAATATCCTTAAAAACCTATAGTCTTATCTTTTCTTATATGTCCTAAAAACATATTTAGTTGTTTGCTGATTAATCCACTACAAAGTACTATAAGCTGCATCTTCCTATATTGCTAACAGACATGTTTTATGTAGATGTGTTTATTAAATTAGGAAAGAGAAGCTTTATACCACCAAATGTACCATATGTCTCATGGAAAATCATTTAAGATCAATTTAATTGAAATTATTATATATTATAAGTATTATGCCATCTGAAATAAATACAATATTTTTTCCCCATGTGTCATAGCATCGGCCGGGAAGCGAACCCACTAACCTGCGATAACTGCTTGTAAGGCAGCTGTGCTGACCTCTCGACCACCAATGCGTAACAAATACAATATTTTAATTGAAATAATTATGTATTGAGGAGATTATGCCTCTAGAAAGAAACACAATGTATTTTAATTGAAATAATTATATATTGAAGAGATTATGTCACCTAAAATAAATACAACATATTTTAATTAAAATAATTATCAATTGAAAAGATTGTGCTGCCTGAAGTAAGTACAAAGTATTTTATTGAAATATATATGTATTGAAGAGATTATGCCACTTGAATTAAGTACAATGTATTTTAATAGAAATATGTGTTGAAGAAATTATGCCACCTGAAAAATGTGTTGAAGAATTCATGCCATCTAAAATATGACAATGTATTTTACTTCAAATAATTATGTATTGAAAAGAGCATGCTGGCTGAAATTAATACAATATATTTTAATCGACATAATTATGTATCGAAGAGAGTATGCCAGCTGAATAAGTACAATATATTTTAATTGACATAATTATGTATTGAAGAAATTATGCGACCTCAAATAAGTGCAATATAAATACAATTTATCCAAACCACTTCAAACACTTTTTAGCAAAACTCTTTATTTGTACATATACATGTACCTATGTTTTGACTGACCTGCAGTCTTCTTCAGAGCCAGTTTATTTAAGAATAAAATAAACTGGCTCTGAAGAAGACTTAGGTCAGTCGAAATGTAGGTATATGTATATGTACAAATAAAGAGTTTTGCTAAAAAGTGTTTGAAGTCATTTGGATAAATTGTATTTATAGGATATTATGGCAAAATAAAGAAAAGTATGATTTTCATAATGTTTATAGGATATTATGGCAAAATAAAGAAAAGTATGATTTTCATAATGGGTACAATATATTTAAAATGAAATAATTATATATTGAAAAGATTATGCTGCCTGAAATAAGTATACATTTTAATTTAAATAATTTATGTATTGAAGAAATTATGCCATACAAAAATAAATACAGTGTATTTTAATTGAAATAAATATATATTTTAATTGAAATAATTATACATTGAAGAAATTATGCCATATAAAATAAGAACTACATATTTTAATTGAAATAAATATGTATTATGTTGCCTGAAATAAATACAGTGTATTTTTAAAAATATGTCCTAGATATCACATATGATAAGATAAAACATAATTAACTTTTTATTGGACTTTATTAAATCATTCATAAAAGCTACTAACTAAATAAACAATTAAAATAGTGTATTTGCCTTTCATTGGGATAATATAATAATTGTCTCATCTGATGGCAAAGATCCTCAGATATCTCTTTAAAAAAGAATCAGACATATATTGGAGAATGTAAGCTGCAATCAAAAATTGATTATGAAAGAAGATATTGTAATAATGAATAAGATGGGGCAAAAAATCTGAATGTTAGCAAATTAATAATCTAAACTTTTAAATATTAAATTTCTTAATTCATGGCAAAAAGAATACAAATTAGCAGATTCTGTACAATGTACCTGATTAAAATCTTAAAGCTAGTGAAACTAAATTTAATCATGATCAAACAAATTTGAAATTTTTAACAAACTATTATCCTACTGAAAACATATTCCATTCCTAACTAAGAGATTAATCATAATATTTAATCTTCCAAGAACACTTACTAAATGTTCTTCTGTGATGCGTATTCTACTGATGAGAAAAAGGATAATATTATTTTAAATCATTTAAAATTTTACTAATAAGAAAAAAAAAGTCCTTTCAGATTTACATGTTTTTATAGAGGACAATTATATTTTTTAAAAGAAAAATGTATACTCAATAGCTAAGTTTTATAACTATATAGAGGTCATTAAATATTATGTTACATGTCAATTGTTGTAAGACAAAAATATGTAAGAACTATAAAATAAGTAATGAATTGTACTTCATTGCTACATTAAAATATTTAAGAAATAATAAATTTATAAAGTCATTATCACCACTAAAATTCTGTTCAACTTAGACAAGGTGACTCAGATTATTATAAATATTAAATATGTAAATTAGACATTAAAAGAGTAAATGGTAACATTCCAGGGTATATAAAAATGCAAGGTATCAACATAGCATGAAATAAAAGATTCACAATAGCAAACTCTCCATACAGTAATGCCACCCAGTGCAAGCCTGAAGAATCAATGGATTCAGAAAGGTTTGTGTGTAAAATCATCTAGTGCCTACTCATCTAGTATCCCCAAATTAGTTTCTAGCTTGTGACTTTCATCAGTGAGGAGCTTTATTCCAGAAACTAGTCTGAGTTATTGGATGAATAGGCACTAGATGGGGATTCTAAGCACAAACCATCCTGCATCCATTGATTACTCAGGCTTGCACTGGGTGGCACTACTATATGAAAAGTTTGCTTCTGTTAATAACTGATTGTGTAAGTATAGGATATAAATGGTCATGTGATATTTTGTTGAAATAAAGATTCAACTAAAGGATAGAATAAAGTTGTGTATTATGAGATACAATGTGATTATCATAGCAATTTGGATTTAGCACGTAAGTTATGATACCTTTATAAAACTGTAATATATATAATTAAAGGGATTTGAACCCTGACTTTCAGGCTCTCTTTGGTTATCCACTCCGTTTTGTACAACCGATGCAAAAAATCCTCCCACCATAGCTCACCAAAACAGGGCTCACTAGCAATGGTATCTCATTATAGGCCAAATAAATGATACATTCACCTTGCATCCACTGATTAAGTTCTTTACTAACTATCATTTTGTATTCTACTAACTTTGGATCATAACTTTGTATATATCACCTTGTAATTTCACCTAGTTTAAGTGTCTTTTCTTTGTATTCGCCTATAGGTCAAATAAAATTATTTTGAAAGAGAAGTATTAACTGGAATGAAATGCTTTGATAATAACAGAACTATTATAAAATTTTATGTTTGATATTATAGATTACAGTAATTCTATTCAAATATGTTAAATCTTCTAAATATCCCAAACAATTTTCTAGAAAACTTATCAAATGTATAAAAAACAAGCAATATTTTTATAATTTGTTGAAGTAATTGGGGATAGGTTATCTTTAAATAACTTTTAAAAAATATTCATTTTTGTTTAAAAAAAATTAGGAAAACAGTATTTATATATATTGAAAATGCACAAACGGCATTACAATAATCCAAGAGAATTCTGGGGTAATGATATTAAATCTCAATGATTTTATGAGGTATTTCTTATTTCAAATCTCTCATACTAATACGATTCTTCATAATTACTATTTTACTAAATAATCTTATAAATTTATTAAACGCACATTGATTACGTAAGTGATATTTACTGATTCTATAACCTCGATAATATGCGTGTGATGTGATGTATTATGGCTTCTCCTTAAACGAAGTCAAGAATATCTCAGCAATTAAGCCCAGATAAACCTGTTAGCCACTTTCTTTTACATTCCCCACTCTAAAATGCGATGCGATAGTAGCGACCTCTGCAGGTATTTTAACCACAAGCTTACGCTATGGTAAGCTTGTGGTTAAAACACCTGTAGAGGTCCCTACTATCGCATTTTTTTTCTATATGTCATAGCATCGGCCGGGAGGCAAACCCACAACCGTCTGCAACCAACCACTTGCTTACAAGGCAGCTGCGATGACCTCTCGGCTAACAACGCTTGACTTCTATCGCATTTTTACACGCATATTATCGAGGTTATAGCCTCAGTAAATATTACTTAAATAATCCTAGAAAAAATTGTTATTTAATAAGCTAACTGTTTTAAGTTTGAATGACATTTTAAATACATCTAAATCTTTACAAAATGAAATAAATATTGAGCGGTGATAACATATCTAACTTCATTTTTAAAAGCTAGCGCAAACTCTAACGTATACTATATATAACTCGGAGAAAAGTCAGCTTTATCTTATTTTAGATCAATCTTTATTAGCAATTTATGCCAAATGGAAGTATACATCCATTAAGATTTATTCCTTTTCCTTTATAATTTTTTTTTTCAGAAACACATATTGAAACAAATTTGCAGCTTAAGCTGTTGATTCACAAAATCATTTTGATATTATTTGTTTTATCTATATATAGCCTTTGATAGCATTGATCATAAATATTATTACCAAAACAGACAAAACTAGTTTATCAATTAATTTTTTTAAAACTTGTAAAAAAAAATTCTCATTAATAGAAAGAATTAATATTTATATCACTGATGAAATCCTCTTTTATGATTGCTTACAAACGGAGGAAGTAGTTTAAGTATTATTCATTTCCCCCATTTATATTTGAGATCTGGCACTTATTACAGTTGACAAAAGTATTTTACATTATGCAAATGATATCATAATTTTTTTAGAAATGTTCATAAAGAATTACAAAATTATATTAATTATTTTTATAATCGGTACCACCCCGATACATAATTTAAATACCAAACATGTAATTTTGTAACATATTCAAAGAAAATAACAGTAATAATCAATACTATATTAAAGGTAACTTTTTGAATAAGAATTACCTCAAAGACATTACATTGGGAAGATATGGTGGAGAATACATTGGAGAATTACAATTAGATATAGGATATAAATACTTCAGAAATAAAAGTTTTCTGCTAAAAAAATTAGGACAGCATTGCAAAATATCAAACGAAGAAAAATAGACCAGCATGATCCATATGTGGATGTATTTGTGGTTTGCAGATTGGTTTAGTTAGTTGGCAAAACTCATTTCTAGAACATTTTTGATTATTTGAAGTTGGATTGACCATATTTATTTATGAATAGCTGCTACATGTATGTATTGTAATAAAATCACTAGAAGTTTTAAAAAAGATCTGGGGCTTATTTTCACTTCTAATTCTACATTTAGCAATCACATTCAAATTGTGCTCGATAAGTCTTAAAATTATGGTTATGGATTTTAAGACCAAATATTCCATTTAAATTACAAAACTATTGGTTACTCTTTGACCGTTTAATTATAGTTGTTCTACATTATGCATCTACTTTCAAAAATTAAAACTTTATTTACATTTTAGAGTAGATACAAGAGAAATTAATGACAGCATAAAATTGGGTGAATAACAAAGTTTCAGTGAATACATATAAATATGGTATGCGAACGATGTATATAAAAAAAATCAAAAGTTGCATTAGGGCCATGAAGCATTACATCATATATATAACATGATGGAAATACAATGGATGTAATATCTAAATATAAAGTTGATGAATTTTTGTAAGGCAAAATAAAGTTTTAAAAAAAATAATGAAAGTAATCATTAAATCAATATCATAGTCTCAAAGATTACATAGAAAAAATATGATAGGTTAATTAATGCATCTATTATTTGGAATTTATACAATCAGTGAAATACAAATAAATTGTGATAACTTCCAGATGAATATTTTAAATATATTTATAAAGATAATCATATGTGAAGAAGATTTATGGTTATGTATAATAAAAAACTGCTGACATGTTATTCTCATGCATGACACTACTTCATTAATCTAATTTAGAGTTTCATCTTTTAACTCCAAATGTCTTCAATTATTTTTAATATTCTGCCAACTTATCTTTGCTTACAAAAGTGGGTATACCTCAAAGATCAAATAATATCAATATGAACACTAATTTCAAAATATATGTCCTAATTTTATAAATGCTTGTGGTCATTTTTGAGCTGTGTAATTACAAATAAATTGGACTGCTGCTACTACTCCTTTTTCTATTATTACTATTATTATTTTTAGGTACTTGTGTATTATCCTGTTTACGAAACATTATAAACATTTATTTCAATTACACAGTTTCAGGAGTATGCAAGTATTTGTTTATGCTTTGTTTATTTCAATTTTATTTTACCAAATGTGTTAGTTGTCAAATTTTAAAAAATTAATAAATTGCTTATAAATTCCATTCAGAAAATTTATTCCAATCTTTTTTTTTACATTTACATTATAATGTGTAAATTCTGACACTCTCCATATATTGTTTTAGTTTGTTTACATTCAACATTTTTATTTTCATCACTACCATTTTGGCAAAATGATGAAAGTTTGGGATCTTCCTTTGAGAGAATACTGAGCAGAGGATTATTTCCAAAAATCCAGGATTCTACCCTCCCAAAAAGTCTGTTTTAATAAGCATGATATGACACTTTATGTTTTTTATATATTTTTTATTTTTATATTTATAAATTAAAGTCTGTGTAAATGGCACTTTGCATTTTTTATGTTTTTATTATTTCTATATTAATAAGTTGACTTAATACAAAAAATAATAAATGAAGTGGAAATATTATAATTAATTTTTGCAGAATTTTTTTTGAAAAAATAATAAAAACAAATCCTGTAAATATTAAATACAACTGCTTTTTGTCAGCCATTTTGTTTTAAATATTTATTGTATGCCCCTAAAACTGTATAATTAAAAAAATGGCTGTCAAGTTTGGTAGAGCATAAGTAAGT
Organism: Epiperipatus broadwayi; assembly: GCA_028023455.1. Lineage (NCBI taxonomy): Eukaryota > Metazoa > Onychophora > Udeonychophora > Euonychophora > Peripatidae > Epiperipatus > Epiperipatus broadwayi. The sequence continues at coordinate 929,780 of JAQFVV010012705.1, forward strand.
CATCTGATATTCAGACAACTCTTATACTAAATAGATTCAACTGAGATTTTTTTATTTAATTTACTGAAATGAGAATTGGTCCTACAACTTTTAGATCTGAGTCCAGAATTTTTCGACTACATAAAATACTCTGCTATTCAACTCTCTAAACACATAAATGGGGGTGTAGACAAAACTCCTCTTTTTCACAACATTTTTAATAAATAGCTATTGTGCAAGTCTAGATATTAAGTATTGACCAATTGTTTGTTTTTATGATGGAATCTTTATTTTAAATATGTTTTTGTTTTACTTCAAATGTACATGCATGAATATATTTTTTTCTTTTTATTTTCAAATTGGTTTTTGTTTTAAATTATATATTATTTGTGTGAATATTTGCTTTTTATGCTTTCTCAAAATGGTTTTTGGGTATTCGTTGAGGAGCCCTATATCCCACTGGATGGCGCTGTTTTCATGCTAAAACACATAAAAATGCTGTTTTCGCGGCCAACACCTTCGAACCTGCATTTTCTATAATACAACTTTTTTGTTGTGCTACAGATTTCAGGCCACTATGTCGCATCGCAGTACAGCATGTATGTTTTACGCAGCAAATACATTTTCCGAATATCGCACAGTTTATAAAATGGTTACGGCTTGGGGAGAGGGTGTGTTTTTTTTAATTGGATGGAAATGTTGTTTTTATTTGACTTTTTTTTTTTAAAGTATTGAAATGTTCCGATTTTGTAAAGTAATAATTAACAGACTTTTTATACCATAGTGTATTGAAGTTTTAAGTAGTAAATGTTGACAAGATATATGTATAAAGTGAATTGGAAGTAGGTAACGAGTCAAGTAACATACTGTTCGTAACATTCCATGAGACAAAGAAGATTGTACCATCTATATTTTTGAAATAAAAAAGAGCATTAACACAAAAATATCCAGTAAGAAAAGTACAATTGTACACTGTTTTTTTAAATGTCATAAAAAGCATATATTATAAACATTTTATATATATATATTTGTCGTTGTTTAAAAAAGTTTTAGTTTCTTTTCTCCGACTACTGTTATAATTTGTTGAATATAGTTTACGTTTATTGTTATCATTTATTTTATAGATGTTAGTAAAAAAATATTTACAAAAATACGATTTTGATATTTTTTATTTTATCATTACAAACAACAGAACAATAACCCTAAACCTAACCCTAAAACTAACCCTAATCCTAACCCTAAACGTAACCGTAAAAAGTTTTACTTTTAGTTATCATTCTATTTGAAATAAAAACTAGCGGTAAACAACAACAAAAAAAAAGCCGTAACCCCAGTAAAAAAATCTCCGATAGAAAATTGATTTTTCTAATAAAAGGCAAACTAAAAAAGATGAATCAAATTGTAATTTGTTTATTTTATTTTACATTTATTATTATCCTTTAATTTGTATACGTTAATAAAAAATAATATTTAAAATTAAATAATATTTAAAAAAGATGATTTTCTTTTGTTTTTATTTTCGCATTACAAAAAACACATCAAAATGATTATAATTAACAGCCTGGGAATGATCATATTTTATAGTTTAAGCATGAAAACTGCCCATCGACTGGGATATAGTAGCTATTCAACGACAACCAATTTTTGTTTTAAGCTATGTATTATTTGTGTAACTTACCTGTTTCATTTTCCATCAATTTTAAATTTATGCATACAGTGAAGTGTACTATATATAGCATCAATATACACTACTTCAGTTATACACTGTCATACAAATAATAGGCAAAAATATTAAAATTCATAAATTTAATAACTTTTACAATACTCAGTGGCCATTTTTCTGGTTCAGAGCATTTTGTGTGAAGTTGTAACATTTGATTGTCATCAGAGATAGTCTGCCATTGTTGGATATATCAGTCTGTAAATGAGATGTCATATACATATTAGTCCTTAATCTGGCAATAAGTTTCTTCTTTTTCAATCTCATAAAATAATGTCTACACAGGAATTTTGGCTAACATTAATCGACCACTTTGGAAAAATGACAACCTTTAAGAGATCATTTTCAATAGTGGTCAAATCCCAACTTTAATCACTTACTTTTGTAAAAAAAAATACTATGCACATTCACATTACAATAATTAACTCTTCAGTACTTTGACAGATTTCTTTGTTCTCACTAGATTTCAGCTTTCAACTTTCACTTTAATATTAATCCATTATTATTTATCAGAATATATTAAATTTGACCTCATTTGTTAGATATTTTTGTTTAGGAATTAAATAACTAAAAAATCACATTTGACTTTCAGAATTATTTTAAAAATCTGATTTTAATCAAAACAAAGTGCTGTTTTGTCATCAAATTTTAGTTGGAGTGGATTCAATTTGCAAAATAAACAAAATCTTTGTTTGTTTGATATTTGTTTTAAAAATCTGAATAAGAGATTTTTAATATCTAGTAAATCTAGCAATTTATGCTTTAAAATCTTAAAAAAATTTCATAATTTTTATGATGTTGCTAAATGTTATATCAGACTGTTTAGGGATGACATTTCTAGACAGTTGTATTTCCTGTGATCTTAATCTTTATGTTAACATTGCACAGAAGAATATATTCTTTTATATTTAAAAATAAAACAATTCTGTAAAAAATAAATATATAATAATATATTTAATTTCTAATAATTATTACACAATTAGAATACAAAAATAATTATAAACTTTCCAAAAAGTCAAGTTTTTAGACCATCGTAATATTTTCTCATAATCTCACAAAGTTCGAGATCACCAAATATACAATAACTAGCCACAACATCTGAGTTTTAGAAACATTGAAATTCCAACTTATTCAATTATCCTGATGTCTTGAATTTTTTTGAAATTAAAATTTTAGAAAAAAAATATCCGTGAATTTTAAAGCTGTAAAAAAAAAAAATTGTTAAGAATTTCTCAATATAGGGTGAAAAATCCAAATTTAATTTCTAGATTTCTCAGATTCTGGTCCATCACTTGAAATAATGGGTTGATTAAAAATGGACAGTAAATCCCATGCACATATTATTTTTACTGATTGATTATTCATGCCAGCATTCTTTCATGACATCACAGCATAGTTTAAATCATGAAATAATGAACAAACCTAACATTTTGACTAATTATTTTCTCCTCATCAGAATATTATCTAATATTCACTTACAAAATTAACTCACTTCCTTTTTTAGAAGATTGTTAATGTGTTTAATTAAGTTTTCATATGCACATTTTGTTTGTGCTGATGACTTTCATCTTTGCTGGATTTATACATAAGACCTTGGATACTTTTAATACATTTTATTCTAGATTTTTACAGATAAATTGTAAACAATGAAGGCTCTTACACTATTATAAACAGAGGTTTGATCTGTCTGGTTGGTGCAATGGTGGGCTGAAGTACTAAAGGTCTATAAATTATACCCAATCTGTTCTTTCTGGTGCTACCACATCATGTAATCTTCTGAATGTCATTCCATTTAATAATTTGATAAATAACTGTAAAAATTGATTACTATAACAATGTTTTAATCACTGTATGACAGCATACTTACAATAATTAGAAATCATCACATGCTCATCATTTCCTACGCTTATACAAGCTGTTAACGCAATAACAAACTCTCCATACTGTAGTGCCATTCAGTGCAAAATAATGCAATCAATGGATGCTGGAAAGTTTGTGTATAAAATCTCTATTTAATGTCTACTCACCTTCTAGAATCCATTGATTATTACAGCTTGCACGGTGTGGCACGACTATATGAAGTCATTGCTATTGCTTTAAGAATTCTAAATATGAGTTTGCATTTAATTTAGAGTTTGAATCTGAATGTTAGAAAACCCATGGGGTGGAAGGACTTGAAGTATCAATTATTTTTATTATACTATGATTTGTACCATAATAAAAATATATGCATAAATGGAATCCTCTCTACCTACGTATGTTATGAGAATGTGAGATTTAATTTCAATTAATTAAACAATAGATACATTACTTAGATTTTGTAAGATTAGTTTGTTATATAACAGATGTGGGAAAACTTTGATAGCAATCAATAAGTGAAATAACCGTTTGAATTTAATTTTAAAAAGACAATTGTGTCATGCGTTGGTGGCTGAGTGATTAGCACAGCCGCCTTACAAACCGTTGTCTCGGGGTTCGCTTCCCGGTTGACGCTTTGACACATAAAAAAAAAAAGACAATTGTAACATATTATGCTAGATAGTTTTATATAAAAGAAATTATTTTTGTATATGTACGGCTACTGCAGGTGAGAATTGATTTTTTGCAATTAAGTCGCTATGTGTAGTTGGCACTTGATGAGTGAATCGTATGGCATACATACCTTTATTCAAAATGGACAATGATGTGTGGATCAATTATAAATTTATTGAATTGAATATTTTCACTGAATAATGCAAATATACAACTGGAAGATTGAATATTTAGTTAGTCGTGAAGTTGATAACTGTTTTTGTTGTTTTGTTGTTATGACAATTGCACATATTTAATTAATTTATAGCGAAAAATTTAGTATTTTAGCATATTTTAAAAATGGGCTATAATATCTGAAATAATTGCAAAAAAAAGAAAAGATATTCATTTTTAAGATAGAATGGAAAGAATGTTTTTTTTCCTCAGTGATAAATGCAAAATTTGTGTGTTGTATATCTCGGGACTCGTGTGTGTCACTTTCAAAAAAAGAGGACACATTGAAAGGCATTTTAAAACCGTGCATGTAGTATATACGTGATAGACAAAGACACTTGGAAAAAATTATAAGTAGCCTTTGCCCTAAAACTGTGTACGGATGCTTGTTATACAATATTTAAAGTATAATTCTGTTTTCAATGGCTAACCATTTTAAAGAAGGCATAAATCTAAGATGTAGTCAGGAGATAATATATAGGTTAGATCATAAATAATAACAGCACACATCAACGACTAACAGATACGAAACGAACAAATAAATCAATTTCCTTTTGATCAACTTTATATAAACTTATTTTACATACTATATATGTAAATTTTTTTCTCGGTTTCCTTTTCTTTACATTTCCTAAGTCTTAACAATATTTTTCTTCTAATGAAAATATTTAATTATTTTTTAAAGTGAAATTTTTTTTATTATTGAATTAGTAAAGAAAAAGAAAATTGCATGTAATTTTATATATATAAATAAAGATTAAATAATCAAACAGTATATTACATAAAAATCAAATTTTCATTTTACTAAAATCTTGCACATTTAATTATTCAAAATTTAATAAATTAATTTATTTTCTGAGTAGTTTTGTAAAAAAAAAAACAACTTACAAATATATCACGCGAAAATTTGAATATGATTAAAATATTTTTATTTTATTTATCAGTTCAATCTCACCGAACATTAAAGTCGGAATAAATTTTATCGTAACAGCATTTTTTTTAAAGCATTGGTGGTCGTATTCTTTTCTTTCACTAAAGATGTGTGCGCATCTCCAAATTAATAGCGTTATTTAACATAATTAGACTGTGTATGTTTAATTAGAAAGGTGCTAAGCTGCTGGTAATCAGTGTTAGCGAGATAATATAATGACGTATTAGCTCAATCACGGAGCAGCTTGGTCTGCCAGATTATGCCAACCATGCATGGGAATGTTAAAAACATGATTTAAATGATTCCACTCCAGTTGCTCTCTAATCTGATTGATTTTTAATAGACTTATCATCATCACTTAAAGATACACAAATAAGGTGACTGAGAGACAAAGAAATGAAGCAAACACTGAATTAATGAGACGGGTGGAATTTCTCAAGGTGAAAACAATTTGAGTTTTCAATAAGGAAAACATTTATTCATTTATTTGATCAAAGATAAGAAAAGTTTATCAGTTTTATTTTATTTTTTAATGTTTCTTAATAATGTATACAAATAAATGTAAATGTTTTTTTTTTTTTCAAATGTCAACTGGCTACAAGAATGACCAAGATGGCGGAAATAAATAAACAAATACAAAGATTTTTTTTCTTTCACTTCAATCTATCTGATAAATTTGATTCTGTAATGTATAAATATTTTAAATATTTCTCAGATAAAATCTATTATATTTTTAATAAATAAAGCCTGTGTTAAAAATTAAAAATGTATTTTTATTTAAGAAACGTATAGTTAAAAATGCATACAAGTAAATTAAAATTCCTGCATATAAAAAATACAAACAATCCCAATGAATTTTATTATATATTCTAAAAGATTTTTAAAATAAATAAATATATATATGTATGTGCGTATACAAATATTAATAGATGATTATAATAGTAATTTTAAAAATATTATAGGTAAATGATGTGTTTAACATTAACTTTTTTTTTATTCTTACAACTCTTTTGCCATATAATGTTTTGTTAGTCATGCAATGTGCTTAAGTGTGCGTAAATATTTTAATATTTATGTGTGTATTCAGATTTTCTGTAGATTCAGCCATCAAAGAAATACATTGTTGGCTAAATCGGTGATACATTTGTTTGTAATTGGTGATAGTATGCTATTGCTTACCACACCTCTGCATGGTTTAATCTAACATCTCATATCAAACAATTAAACAAATCCTCCTTTCTTTTATCTCCATAACAATGCTTATTTTATTTTATACTCGATCGATCTGTGAGTTTCGACTGACAGCAGTCTTTTTCAGAGATAAAATATTTATAAGTGTACATGCGTATATATAAATAGTTTAATTAATAAATATAAAAAACACAAAAATATTATGTCCTATGATAACTGAATGCTTTTTATATCCTATTAAAATGATTCAATTTACAATGGGATATGTTTTGTATTATTTATATTGACTAAATAAACTATTATATATACACATATATATTTTATCTTCGTAGAAGACAGTTGGTGAGTCAAAACTCGGAATGATCGAGTATAAAATAAAATAAGCATTATTATAATGATAAAAGAAACGTGGATTTGTTTAATTGTTTTATGATTTTACCAATGCATAAGAAGAAGAATATACCTTATATCATAAATTTTGAAATTTGTCAATTAACACTTCACTATAGATGTGATGAAGCCTCTTAACATTATTCATTATGTTTACACATGTCGTTATCCAATTCACATAGATATGTAAAGTAATGGCAAATCAGATTCAAACCAGCCCAGTGTATGTTAGAGGATGCAATACAAAAAAACAGCAAAGAACACAAAAAATCTCATCAAGCTAATTATATACTGGTAGTAAAAGTTTTTTTCCTTTTAACTTCTTTGTTTTATATTCTAAGAATGTATAATTGCCTATATTTGTTTAAAGATTTATCATGGTGCTATTATAATCTGTCATCTTAAATTGTTAACAATTTTTTAAGAAAAATTCCAACTTTCTGTATTTTACTAAATACATTTAATTGTTAAAAGAAAATAATCAAACAGTTTATTGTTCCTGAGTTCATAAGAAGTTGGAGCACCAGAAATGACAGAAGTGGACTGTGGTTAATAAATCGTGAGCTCCAGAGGTGTTTTCACTACTGTGCCAAAACACACAAGTTACTTTAGAATCTTGAGTTCCAGAGATGGTTTTACCTATGTGCCAAACACATAGGTTACCTTAGAATATTGAGTTCCAGAGGTGGTTTTACCACTGTTCCAAAACACATAGGTCACTTTAGAATCTTGAGTTTCAGAGATAGTTTTACCACTTTTCCAGAATGCACAAATTACTTTAGAATCTTGGGTTCCAGAGATGTTTTTACCACTGTTCCAAAACCCATAGATTGCTTAAGAATCTTGAGTTCTAGATGTGGTTTTCCCACTGCTCCAAAACACATAAGTTACTTTAGAATCTTGAGTTCCAGATGTGGTTTTACCACTGTTCCAAAATCCATAGATTACTTAAGAATTTTGAGTTCCAGATGTGTTTTTATCACTGCTCCAAAACACATAGGTTACTTTAGAATCTTGAGTTTCAGATGTGGTTTACCACTGTTCCAAAACCCGTAGATTACTTAAGAATCTTGAGTTCCAGTTGTGTTTTTACCACTGCTCCAAAACACATATGTTACTTTAGAATCTTTGACTTCCAGAGGTGGTTGTGCCAAAACACATACATTACTTAAGAATCTTGAGTTCCAGAAATGGTTTTACCACAGCCAAAACACATAGGTTACCTTAGAATCTTGATATCCAAAGCTCATTTTACCACTGTTCCAAACCACATAGGTTACTTTAGAATATTGAGTTCCAGATGTGGTTTTACCACTGCTCCAAACCCCATAGGTTACTTGAGAATTTTGAGTTCCAGGTGTGTTTTTACCACTGTTCCAAAACCCAAAGGTTACCTAAGAATCTTGAGTTCCAGAGGTGTTTTTACCACTGTTCCAATACATATAGGTTACTTTAGAATCTTGAGTTCCAGACATGGTTTTACCATTGTGCCAAAACATATAGGTTACTTTCAACCCCAATGTTTCAAAGTATATATTTTTCATAGTCTCTTCAAGTGTTTCTGGTCTAACTATTGAGATTCTATTACTCAGCTTATGCTAAAGTAAAAATATAATACACCTATCTGCGATGCTCCTCTTGATTTGTCCTTTTAAGGGCAAAGGTTATGAATTATTTCACTGGGTTAACTTATGAGGTTATTTACTATGGTTGTATAAGAAACTTCTTGTAATGTCTTTTTTTGCCTAATCTTTTTGCATTAATTTCCTATCAAACTTAGGTTTCCTAGGACACATATCTGTGTTTTCCTTAAGTTAGCAAACCATGCATATATTATGAACATAAATTTGCTTGAGAAAATGCAAAATATTGAACATGGAGGAAAATATATAAATAATAAAAATTTTAAAAGCTGCTCACATATCAATCGCAAATAACCTCATAAGTTAATCTAATGTGATATCCATGGTTTTAGAAATGACCTATTAGCCTAGACTTTAAAAATGAAGTCAGAAGAATCCTGATATATATATATATATATATATATATGAAAAACAAAACAAGTAATCCTGATATATATATATATATATATATATATATGAAAAACAAAACAAGTTTTATATACACATAAAAACCTGCTATCGCTTGTATTAATGATCAATAGATAGAGCTTTATCAAGACCTCCAAACAAGCGTATTTGTTTACATAAACGTCAGAGTCAATATTCACTGTCTCTTTCATTTTGCTCCACCCTCAGATCAGCTGATTTCAAGCTCATTTGCTCTCATCAGTGAAGGGATAGGAGTTAGAAACTAGATCTAAATATTAACTCCAAGCGTTTATGCAAAACGTTTCTATCAGTTTGCAAGCATGAATTTTTTAGACACCTAAATGTCTTCCAACTCAGCCTATCAAACTAGATAGCTATGTGGAGAAACTGAACTGATATCAGACCCACATAGCTATCTAGTTTGATAGGCTGAGTTTGAAGACATTTAGGTGTCTAAAAAATTCATGCTTGCAAACTGATAGAAACGTTTTGCATAAACGCTTGTTAATATTTAGGTCTAGTTTCTAACGCCTATCCCTTCACTGATGAGAGCAAATCAGCTTGAAATCTGTTGATCTGAGGGTGGAGCAAGAGACAGTGAATATTGACTCTGACATTTAGGTAAACAAATATGCTTGTTTGGAGGTCTTAGTAAAGCTCCATCTATTCATCATATATATATATATATATATATTGTATGACCTAATGAATGTCGAGATTATTTGTTCAACCTACATGATAGGCTGTTATTAGTCAAAGCAACAACACCTAAAAAATAGAAAAGAAAAATATCAATTCAACCATTGTGTTCTATATTAACTTGTGTGTTATTACTAACATTTGATGTATTTGAAGAAATATAAATAAGCTTTCAGATTTTTGATATTATTGGTCCTTGGGTAAAACTCATTTTCATGTTTTCTTAATTTGTCTTTATGCAGAAATCTATTGAGATACTGTGGTAATTTATTCTAAAGAATAGCAAAATCATGTGTGTTTGATTATTAATATTTTTATTTTAAAAAATCATGAAAAGGTCAGCATAAGTTAAAGTTATAAGACAAACTATTTTAGTCCTGCTTCCATATAGGCAAGATTCTTCCAATGATTATTATTAACTTAAAGTTACATTAGGAAATTTATTATACTTACATTGAGCTTAAATTATAGAATTCAATTATTAAGAAATTATTTAAGTTTATACATTCATGAATGTTCAACATTGTAACTAGTATGAGAAATTATTAAAGTAGTTTAATTAAAATTTAATTTAGAAAGCTCTTGTGGGAAGAAATGTTACCAATCTTCTTGCTGAGTCATCTGGCACAGTGTTTGGCACTGGTGTTCTTCACAGGCTGCTTGTCCTGTGTCGTGTCTTCATGGCAGGCTGTTCATCTTGAACTCCTCCATTCCAATAGACCAGTCTTCTGAATGAAGATGGCAAATTTGTTGCTTTCTAGCCAATGGTTTTCATTGTAAAATTGGGCATAGCACCCTGCAGCAATACATTTCAAGATTTAAGAGAGTGAACTTCTAGTGCTAAATTTTGGGTTTTTTTATATTAACTCTTTGACTCCTCTGAAAAAGCCATGAACTTGTTTACAGTTCATAAATTTTTAATCTTAAGTTTTAACATAGTGTTATTAACTTGAGAAAAGACAAAAGTAAAACCTAAATGATTTATAAAATAGTGCAGCTTGACCACCTTTTTTTTGTCTTAAAAATTTATTTTAAACTCTGTTCTTGGTTCCCACACAAATTAAACCAGGTGCATGTGGCAGGATAATTTCCAAGAAGTGGGCAATTTTTAAAAGAGATTTAAATTTTGTAAACATTACACTATATGTGTAATCTTGTCACTTCTAGAATTGAAATTTATATGTGAAATTAAATGATATAAAAGTAAATTTGTATTCTTATTTTATAATAAGTTGAAAATAAATAATTCAATTAGTGTGCAATGCTTCTCAAGTCTATTACATTGTAGGTTTGTTCACACATATATATAGGTACTTTCCTACACATACAACAATGTTTACACAACTTCTAATTTATTATCTAAATTTATAACAGCATTTGTATTATATATCTATGCATACATACATTAGTATACCTTATTATACAGTAATATACATGAGCTTGGATTTGAACTAAGGATAAAAACTATTATGGAACAGTAGGTGAAATGAGATGTTAGACAAAATACTACTGTTTCATATCCCTAAAGTCTGAATAAAAAAATAATAAAAAATTGCATACATTATTTTTTATTTATCTTCCCTAATCTTTCTACTCCCAACCATCCCCTCAGAAATTGCAGTATAACCAATGCAGCAAAGAGAATACTTAATATACTAACAAATTAAAATACTGATTACAAGAAAGACCTATTTTACCTAAGCAATTATTGATTTTGCACCCAATTTAGTATTCATAGTGAATACCTATATTAAAATTACTAAATATAAAATTATACAAATATAAAATATATACATAAATAGGGGAAGGAAAAACTGATCCTTAGATAAAGCGATATATCTAGTTCATGTAGGATCTGGGGGTTTATCTCTAAACACTTTATTCTATGGAACTTACCACATCCCATGAAGCTTCCTTCCTAACTTTTATTTTCTTGTTCAACCCAGTAAGGCTTCTTTCAGAATGGGAAATACTTGTGATGTTCCTGAGCATGTCTGTTTCTCAGCCTCAGAGTTTGAACCCTTATTTGGTTTCATATTCTAATGATGCACATAGCTTTTCCCTTTCCTTCTTTTCTCATGCTGTCCTTTTCCCTTTAGAACCAGCACTATCTTTATTACACTCCTTCTCAAAGATCAGTTTCTCCCAATGGGCCCTGATCCCTACCTTAGCCTCAGAATCTACTTCCCTGATTACTAATTTAAAAACTGGTGGCTTCCAATGTCACTTATCCTCTATCCTACCCCTCAAGCTCAACTTCCTCCCTTTAAATTTATCTCCTAACTCTTCTTCACTTAAGGGGCACCACTGATATCATTTTTGGGCCTGTCTTTCTTTATCACCCTAAATCTATCTCACTCCAAGGGTCTCTACATTCTTTGCCCCTAACATACTCCTTCCTCCACTCCCCATCTACACTGACCCTTGATTCTTTGACTGGCCTTAACTCATCACATCCAGCCTATCCTCTATTTTCTATTACACATTTCATCTCTTCATCTATCCCTATGCACCTGTCCCTCACATTCTTAGTTTCCCTGCCTATTTCCGAATCTGTTTCTATGACTTCTGCAGCCATTTCTATCTTCACTACCTGAGACTAGCCTTCCCTTGCCTCTACTATACTCTGTTCAACCTGATCTTCATTTAGGATCTCCTGCTTAGTCTCTCCTATTTCTAAACTACCTTTATCTCAATCTTTCATCTCTATGCTATCCTGCTCAATATTTTCCATTATCTCAACAGCTATAAGTTCCTTCTTCTTGTTCATATCCAGTAACTCCCATTTGGCCTTTTTGGTGTTTAGAAGATCCTGATTGCACTTCCCCATTTCTTTCTCCATCCTTCTTACTATCTTCAGTATCCTATCATTTTTTGTCTCTTTCTTTCGTTTCTTTCCTTTTTTCCCTTTTTCTTTTTTTCTCTTCCCTTTTTCCATTCTCCCTCTTCCCATTCTCTTTTTTCTAGCTTCTGCCTCTTCTCTTTCCCTTATTTTTCTAGATTTTGCATCATCTATCCTTTAATCATGGATGCCACTATTTTCCTCATATCCCTCACCATTCCCTTTTCAAAGATGTCATCATACATCCTTCCAATCTCTCCTTTTGTATTACTGTCCATTTGTATAAGCTAAAGTTTATTTATTTATTTTATTTTGATATTTCTTTTACCCTTAAGATTATTTGCTCTCACTCTGCTTCTTATGATAAGGCTGTCCTTTACCGTCCCCACCAAAAGAAATGGTTCAAATACTTTTGCATTGCCATTTAAATCTATTTCCTATTTATCCTTCCTAGCCCTTAGTGCCTTATTTATTTATACTTCTAATTAATCTATAACTTATCATAAATAATTAACAATAAAAGAAAATATTTTACCAAACATCTCAGTCCATAGCTGCAGAGTTATTAGAGAATTTATTAATTCATGATTGCTATTATTCATGACATTTATGAAATTTGACTCCTAGCACACGTTTATATATAATCTTGCGCAATTTAATTAGTGTTTTAGTATTCCAATCCAAATCCTTAAAGCTCAAAATTTTTATTACAATAGTAAGTCCTTTAAATTTCTCCTTCTGATAATGAATTTATATGAGGATGGCTCTAACCTATTTGAGTCACCTTTGGGCACCAGTTACCAGTAGGTGAGACATACTTATATAACTAATAATGACAATGGACTTCACAATTTACAATATGCACTAAGAATTATATAAATTGTTATCAAACGCTAGTGTGTTCCTTTAATTTTAAACCTATAAGACAATTCATAAGCCTCCTCTCTGGAAAAAATTTTCTTACATATTCCTATAAAACTATTATGACAATGCATTATACTTGAAGAGAAAGTTGCCCACAGACTTCCATGTTGGTGTCCTCCAGGAAAAAAAAATTACAAATTAAAATTCCTTTTGCCAAGAAGAAGATAAGTTGATTTGTATCTGGGGGTTCAGGGGATGTGAATGTTTTAATTGAGCCTCCATGATTGGGCATTCATCTCTGGGGAAAATTTGCATATACATATATAATGATATATTCAGGTTGGGGGGAATAGTTGTAGTCTGCACATTGGAGCACCATTTCTGGGAGAAAAAATTATACAAATATTTATTGTGTCAACGTACAGTCAGTTTAGGCTATGGAATTAATTAACATGCCCCACAATTGGGCATCCATCTCCAGGGGGAAAAATATCCTATATAACAGTCATATTTGGATATTCAGCAACAAAATCCAGAGTTTTGGCAAATTATCCCAAGGCTGATCAAGAGGAGGGGTTGAGACCTAGAATCAACTCACACCTCAGTTCCATTACCAACGCTCCATGATTTACTACCCTATGATAGATATGAGGTTATGCTCAGCCCCTTTTAGTTTGAATGTTGGCAGTAGCAAAGGGCGGAGTATGAGACTCAGGGAATAACAACTAAATTAATAATAAACTAACTAAACACACATATGGCTGACTAGATAATGCATATATTAATAATTAATACTAAATTAGAATATATTTGGACAAGATTTAGAATAGAGGGTGAATAACACACTAAACACTATTATGGTTTAATATCTTTTAATTATTAAATTATAAGTTAATTAATACAAATATACAAGTGCATAGAATTTGCACTTTCAAGTGTTTTTACAATGATAAGTGGAGCTAAATACAAGGTCTCATCTTTATGCACTTTAAATCATTTAATTTTAAGTTATTACAAATTAATATTTTATCTGCAGTTTATACTCATGTCTGAATTATGTGATGCCATTCCTATGAGGTTTGCTACAAGTTAAAATTACAAAAATGGCAATGATAAAATATAACTTATTTATTAGAATTACATACTGAACAAATGCAGATCATTTATATATAAACTAGATCGGGTGTTCAGATCAATGCTGAACTAAATAATATTAGAGATGGTGAACTGATGATTTGCAGCATAGCTTCAGAGATTATGGTGCTACATAAACTAAATAAGGGTTGCAACCCAAATATGTAATTACCCATGGGATTCAGTACCAAGTACTCAGTTCCTGTGGACTGTACAACTTGCTATCACAAAATATAAACAACATTTAGTTCAGGAGATCGGAGCAGCTTAAAATATAGTTCTGGACCTTCATGTTCCAGTTGTAAAAGAGAGTTGTCTGAACTAATAGTAATAGGATAGACTTAAACCGGAAGCTCATTTTAATAAGAGAATATATGTAGCAATGCATATTTGCATGTGTGTGCTTTATAAGGACACATTCACAACACTTTCCAAAATATCAAATTAATATTAAAATTAATAAAGTGCTAAATCTATAGTTTTGATCTGCAAAACTACTATATACCAGTTCATGTATTAGCATACATAAAACATGCTAAAAATGGTTAATTAAAGTGATCTAGTTTACAGATTAAATCCGAATAGTTTATATTATAAACTAAAGAGGAAAAAGCATATTTGGAACTTACTTAATGAACTATAATGTGCTTGCTAATATCATTCTTGCTATTAATTAACCAGACATAATTTACTATTATGCAAATCTTAATTATGATAAGCTAAAACATAGTAGCTTAACTAACATATATAAAAGTAGGCTTCAAAATGGAGATTTATATGTGTGCTAAAAAAGCAGCCTAAATCAATTACATGAGAGTATCTAATCATCTCTCTAAAATCAATAAGATTCAACTGATCTCCATTTTAAATCAAGGCATATCATAAATCAATGAAATAAATAATATAAAAGACAATAGGCATAACTGCACATCAGAACGTATACAAATATAATAACTGAATACAGTTATTATGTCTAGAGAAGATTATTAAATTATAAATATTCATTTAATTTAATTATAAGCAAGATTCTTATGGTGATTATTATTAACTTAAAGTCACATTAGGAAATTTATTACAGCTACATTAAGCTTAAATTACAGAGTTCAATTATTAAGAAATTATTTAAGTGTATACATTTATGAACATTCAACATTATAGCTAGCTTAAAAAATTATTAGTTTAATTAAAATTTTAATTTAAAGAGCTCTGTGAGAAGAAATGTTACCGATATTCTTCTAGCTGAGTTGTCTGGCATGGCATTTGGCACTGGTGTTCTTTATGGGCTGCTTATCTGATGTCTTCATGGCAGGCTGTTGGCCTTGAACTCCTCCATTCCAATAGACTGGTCTTCCAAAGAAAGACAGCAAATTTGATGCCTTCCAGTCACAAGTTTTTATTGTAAAATCAGGCATAGCCTCCAACAGCAATACATTTCCAGATTTAAAAGTAAACTTCTTGTGCTAAATTGGGGGGGGGGCTATATTAACTCTTTGACTCCCCCTGAAAAAACCATGAAATGGTTTACAGTTTATAAATTTTTAATCTTGGGTTTTAACATAGTTTTATTAGCTTTAGAAAAGACATAAGTGATTCATGGAATAGTGCAACTTGACTGTCTTTCTTTTGTCATAAAATTTCTTTTAGAATTTATTTTAAAATCTGTTCTTGGTTCCCACACAAATTAAACCAGATGTGTGTGGCAGGATAATTTCCAAGAAATAGGTGATCTTTTAAAAGAGATTTAAGCTTTGTAAACATTCCACTATATGCGTAATCTTGTCACCTCTAGAATTGAAATTTATATGCAAATTTAAATGATGTAAAAGTAAATTTGTATTCTTATTTTATAACAAAGATAAATAATTCAAATAGCATTGTAATGCTTGTAAAGTCTATTACATTGTAGGATAGTTCACACACACACACACACACACACACACATATATATATATATATATATATATATATATATATATATATATATAATGTACCCATATTGATATAGGCACATATAATTTTATCTAAAATTATATTATTAAAATAATCGTTCATAAAAGAAAACATAAAATTAAACGTTGAAGAGTTTATTGCAGTTTGTTTTAGAAAAAAGATAAGAATTAAATAGTTTTCTAGCGTTAGTTTTTGAAATAAAAAAAGCTACAATTAATTAATCAAAAGGGGGGAGGGGGAGTCTTGGTTTGAGAAATGAAACTAAGGGTTATAAAAGGAAGTAAAGAGTTTTTATTAGTATTCGTAAAAATATATTTTAAAAAGTTAAAATATATAAATCTCTTTTCATTCAAGTTTAATTAAAGAAAAAATTATGTTAAAACTAAATAGTAAATTGTATTAAAAATATATGTGCGTATATATGTGCGATTTGTAAATAAATAAAATGTATGCAGAATAAAAGAAGATTATCATTAAAAACACGGCAATGGTTATTAATAAAATAAAACAACACGTTTATCAAATGATTATCACCGGAAATATTTTAACAACACATTGCAGATATAAATAGACTTTTTTATCGGACAGTGAATCAGTTCACAAAGTAATTGAGTAGTGCAGTTCACAAATTAATTGAATCAGTTGAGTTAATTATATCCAGAAACAAAATGCAGTGCTGAGAAGATTTTGGGAATTTTACGCCTCTACACAGCCTAAAAAGTCCGATGAAAACAGCAAGATCTGCTCGTGAAATAATGTCAACGTAACAACTTAGAAAATCTCCATCAGTATCTAATTGTCTCCAATAGTAATAATCGTGAAACTCATCAAGGAAAAGTCCCAGCCGGCTGGAAGCATTCATAATGGAAACATTCACAATGGAAATATTCTCACCGAAAGCAGCCACCAAAGAGAACCAAAATTCTACGTCTATATTCAAAAGCCTAGGTAAAAACATTTGCTTATTTCGTTTATACTGTAATAGCCATTGCATTGCATTAATTCGTATGAATCTTTCAAGAGTCTAATTATATTAACTCTTTATCATACATAAATGAACTATTGATGTGTGTGATTAAATTTCAAATGCTATGTAGTCCTTTATTATCATTATTATGTGTGTGCATGAGTTAATATGTGCGTGATCCTTATATCAATACTATTAGTCAAAGAAGATAAATTCCCAGTGTTCTGTTATGAAAATATTCAAGAATATTTAAACTATTTAGAATGTTAATTTAAAATATGCATGTGTTTTATTAGAAGTATAAAATGTTTAAATTTAGTAAATAAATGTTAGTTAATAAATTATCTTTCAAATTAAACTTTATTTGTCGGTCAATTCTTTTTATCAATTCCCTTTTATTAAGTCTTTTAACCACTAATTAAGTATAATCTATTAGTGATTACAAACAACTGAGCTAGTCATGCATTTAGGCATTGAGTTAGTGGCCACCGTTCAAAGTGCGTTGTCTATTCTTTTAGTATTCTTTTAGAATAATCAGCTGGCGCCCGTGTTTATACACAAACAAAAAAAAGTGCTTTGAACTTGGTGTTGAACTCAACAGCCGAGAAGAAGCTATGTCCTGGAAATGTAATGCTAGTTATATACTTTATAGCTATCGTTTGGGCATACATACTCTCCGAGTATGTTCTTCTCTGCCTAAGAGACCGGTGTTTCGAATGTACATATTCGAACACGGTACAAATGGCTATACCCAAATGTGGGGCTCTAAGAAACAATAGTAACGAAATACTTTGTTTCTTGTTTGAAAATTTTGTTTTATACAAAAGTTAAATTACGTATGTAAAAGTGTTTTAATTTAAAAAAAAAAAAGAATTGACCGAAAACTTTTTTTTTCGAAATCAAAAGAGATTTTGACATGTATGCTATCAAATCAGAGACAGTTGATATTTGGGTGGAGTTAAAGCATTAGATCGGGTAGAGAAAAGGACTAAAAGAGTGGAGTTTGTGTGAGTTTCCGTCTTAGTAAGAAAAATAAATAAATAAGTTGTATTTAAATTTAGTTTAACATAAGCGCTAGTACTTTGAAATTGAAATTTTTGAAAATGGATCCAAAAGAAAGCCCAATATATTTTAAAAATCCCCAGTTAGTGGAAAAAGAGAAAGAAGAAGTATCTGAGATGTGAATGATGATGAAAATGATGATGAATATGATGCAAGGGTTTAAAGAAGAATTGTGTCAGAAATTTGAACAAAGCCAACAGGAGCTTAAAGCTGAATTCAAAGCAGAATTGATAAAAGAAATGCATCAAGAAATTAAACAAAGTCAACAAGAATTGTGTCAGAAATTTGAACAAAGTCAGTTAGAACTCAAAGCAGAATTGAAGGAAGAAATTAGTCAGGTTAAAACAGAAATTAAAGAACTCAGAGCAGAAGTAAGAGAAATAAGATGTGAGATAATGGTAAAGGTAGAGAAGAACCAAGAAGTTATAGAGTTAGATTTAATTAAAGAAAGTCAGGAAGTTGAAAAGGAAGTTGAGATGATAAAAGACATAGAAATTGAATTAGAATCAGATAGCGTTGTGATAAATAAAGTAGACACAAATGTAGATCAAGAAATAGAAGAAAAACATAAGTTCAAGGTAGTAGATAGTGTAGAAAAGTTTTTACAAAAATTTAAAAAGGTTAAAGTAAACGTTCGCATTTGCTGTAGATGTAGATTTAAAACAAAGAGAAAGCGTAGGAAAAAATATTCACGATTAGGAAAAATACGGAGGTCTGTAAAGCTTAAAAGTTTTCTAATTTACAAGGCAGAAAATAGAACAGAAAAAGAAAGAGATAAAATAGATTTTAATCAAGAAATAGAAGTGAAAATATGGAGTATGATTTATATTATAAAACTAGTAGAAAGAAAGAAGGAGCTGCCGGACATAGTTTAAGAGTTAGTAAACGGGCAGAATAGTAAAGGAAATAAACAAAAAGGACCGGAAATGGACAATGAGCACGAATATGATTATTCTAAAGTAAATAAATCTAATAAATTGAATCTAAAACTTCTATTTAAAACTTAAGACAATAAATTTAAAAATGAATGAATAATAATAAATGAAATGTTGCAAGTAATAATAATAACGTAGGCTTCGCAAAATAAAAGATTTTTTTTTCTCCATGCACATATTAATTAAGAAGAAATGCTCGTAAACAAACAGCTCAAATAAATAAAAAAATCAATCAATAAATTCAAGTTAAATAAATTTGTCAAGTTAATGATATAAAAGTAAAGTTGTAGGCTTAAATAAATGAAAAGATAACGGAATTTCTAGAACAGTTTTTTTTCTGAGTACACACACATTAAAATAAAATAGTTTTGAATACGTAAGTTAATAAAAGGAAGTAAATAAATGGTTTAAAGAAATCAAGTCCAATAAAATCTTTGTATAATAATAAAAAGCAATAAAATAAGTTTTCTGAATATACGCACATTAATACATAAGTTAAAGTAATGGGTTAAAGTAATATTGTAATATAAATAAATATGTGTCCGTGATAGTTTCAAAATAATATTGTAGCATAAATAAATATGGATAATGTTCGTATGGGTTTAAAATAAGTATCGTAAAACTAAATATTTAAATAATGTTCGTAATGAATTTAAAAATAATATAAATGAAAGTCAATCTAAGTTGTATTAGGAGCGTATAAGGGTTCGAATCTAAAGGGATGAGGGTAGTATTGAAATAAGTTAGATAAGGATTAAGTTTAATGCTCTCGACTGGATAAATTCTAGTACCCACAACGGATTGGCCAGGATCATTCCTCTTTTAAAAAGTGCACTGGCAACAACCAGAGTAAGTCGTAAGTCACTTTTCAGGGGAGAATCCCCATATCTCGTACCTCGTTTTCCAAGCGTAAGTGGGAAATGGACAGTTGAAAATTCCTGCTATTGCAGCTGCTTAGTCAAAGTCCGATCAAGAGAATCGGCAATCATTTTCCAGGGCGTAAGTCAGAAATGGACAGTTGAAATTCCTGCCATTTGCAGCCACCATTTCTTAGTCAAAGTCCGATCAAGAGAATCGGCAGCCAAAGCTTCATTTATAAAAGATCCCTGTGCCACAAATTTAGTTTGTCCTCATGGTCATTATCCAGGACGAACATTGTAAGCAATGTTACCAGCATAGAAAGAAGGAAAGCATAATTGGAGATTGCCCTTAGCATGGAAAAGGAAAAGATACCAAAAAGCAAACTTAGAAAGAATAATAAATTAAGATTTATTGTTGACAGAGATAAAATGGTCAAAAATGATGCATTTTACTCTCAAAAAGGAGGAGCGGTGTAATGTACCTATATTGATATAGGCACATATAATTTTATCTAAAATTATATTATTAAAATAATCGTTCATAAAAGAAAACATAAAATTAAACGTTGAAGAGTTTATTGCAGTTTGTTTTAGAAAAAAGATAAGAATTAAATAGTTTTCTAGCGTTAGTTTTTGAAATAAAAAAAGCTACAATTAATTAATCAAAAGTGAAGAGGGGGAGTTTTGGTTTGAGAAATGAAACTAAGGATTATAAAAGGAAGTAAAGAGTTTTTATTAGAATTCGTAAAAATATAATTTAAAAAGTTAAAACATACAAATCTCTTTTCATTCAAGTTTAATTAAAGAAAAAAATAATGTTAAAACTAAATAGTAAATTGCATTAAAAATATATGTGCATATATATGTTCGATTTGTAAATAAATAAAATGTATGCAAAATAAAAGAAGATTATCATTAAAAACACGGCAATGGTTATTAATAAAATAAAACAACACGTTTATCAAATGATTATCACCGGAAATATTTTGACAACACATTGCAGATATAAATAGACTTTTTTATCGGACAGTGAATCAGTTCACAAAGTAATTGAGTAATGCAGTTCACAAATTAATTGAATCAGTTGAGTTAATTATATCCAGAAACAAAATGCAGTGCTGAGAAGATTTTGGGAATTCACGCCTCTACACAGCCTAAAAAGTCCGATGAAAACAGCAAGATCTGCCCGTGAAATAATGTCAACGTAACAACTTAGAAAATCTCCATCAGTATCTAATTGTCTCCAATAGTAATAATCATGAAACTCATCAAGGAAAAGTCCCAGCCGGCTGGAAGCATTCATAATGGAAATATTCACAATGGAAATATTCTCACCGAAAGCAGCCACCAAAGAGAATCAAAATTCTACGTCTATATTCAAAAGCCTAGGTAAAAACATTTTCTTATTTCATTTATACTGTAATAGCCATTGCATTGCATTAATTCGTACAAATCTTTCAAGAGTCTAATTATATGAACTCAATATCATACATAAATGAACTATTGATGTGTGTGATTAAATTTCAAATGCTATGTAGTCCTTTATTATCATTATTATGTGTGTGCATGAGTTAATATGTGTGTGATCCTTATATCAATACTATTAGTCAAAGTAGATAAATTCCCAGTGTTCTGTTATGAAAATATTCAAAAATATTTGAACTATTTAGAATGTTAATTTAAAATATGCGTGTGTTTTATTAGAAGTATAAAATGTTTAAATTTAGTAAATAAATGTTAGTTAATAAATTATCTTTCAAATTAAACTTTATTTGTTGGTCAATTCTTTTTATCAATTCCCTTTTATCAAGTCTTTTAACCACTAATTAAGTATAATCTATTAGTGATTACAAATGACTGAGCTAGTCGTGCATTTAGGTGTTGAGTTAGTGGCCACCATTCAAAGTGCGTTGTCTATTCTTTTAGTATTCTTTTAAAATAAGCAGCTGGCATCCGTGTTTATACACAAACAAAAAAAAAGTGCTTTGAACTTGGTGTTGAACTCAACAGCCGAGAAGAAGCTATGTCTTGGAAATGTAATGCTAGTTATATACTTTATAGCTATCATTTGGGCATACATACTCTCCGAGTATGTTCTTCTCTGCCTAAGAGACCGGTGTTTCGAATGTACATATTCAAACACGGTTCAATATATATATATAGGCACTCTCCTACACATATAACAAGGTTTACACAACTTATTTTTAAGTTATCTAAATTTATAACTGTATATATGCATTTTATATTTTATTATACTGTAATATGCATGGACTTGGATGGGTTTGAACTAAGCATAAATACTACTATGGAACATAGTAGGTGAAACAAGATGTTAGATTAAATAATACCATTTCAATATTAAGTCTAACATTAGTATCTAGAATATTACAATTTTTTATTTTAAAACTAACTTGTTATTATTGTATTTTAAATTTAATTTTAAAATAGATTAACTTTACTATAATGTTTTTAAAAAAGGGTATTCAGAAAGTAGTTTTCTGAACCATGTCACTTACAATCACAATTGTTTTTTGAATGTATGGTCGAAGAAGTGGATCACTGTGAATGATCTAACAAAATAATATCATTGGTAAATTTTTATTATTATTTAGAGTACATTTTTACTTAATAATTTTGTCTCTTTTATTTAAAAATGATATATCTTAGTTAGTATTTTAAAATTAATATTTCATATTGCTTGAATTTAATATTAAACGGTGGAATGAACTGATGATAAAATTATCATCATGTGTATTTTTATAAAAGAATTGATAAATGCGGACAAATGTTTGAAAACATCAAAGGATATTTTAAAATATTTATTTAATATGAGTGCTTGAATATGCATACATTATATAACATTGTTACTTTTATTAATATGTTATTTTTTATGAATGTTATCTGTTGAAATATGGAGAAAGACCTAATACCGATCTCTAAATTATATAACAAATAAATAAATGTATAGTACTGATGTATGTTTTATCAAAATCATTTGTGCATGAAAACTTTTTAAAAACCATCTTGACATGAATTTTGATCTTTGTTGTTTCTTTAATATTGTTTTGGAAATCATTTTAAAATGCAGTTTGTATATTTTACAATGTTAAATGAGGTATTCAGTGTGGAAGATATAGGATGGTGCTCGGGAGAGTAATATTCATATAAAATCCTAGGTGTTACGGATATGTTGAAAATTGTTGTATGTGAATTACATTTTCATACTTTAAAGTTATTAAAATATACAGATAACATAGGGCTGTATTTCATTTTCTATGGACAGTTGCATTTTCTTATCAATAAGTGCTATAATAAAGCCATGACCCTGAATCTTAAGTGCCTGATGAGTAAGGACCTATTATTATGATGGGCACTGTACTCATGATGATATTATCTTACTCTTTTGAGTCATTCTTGTTATTATTCCATACCCTATGCTCTAATTACTATCTATCACCACAGGAATCATCGTAGAAGATAGTTTTATAATTTGGTAAAGTAATGACTAAACCATTTGAAGTTGATAATTTGTAAGAGGGCATGATGAAGTATATAGAAATTTATTTTGCAAATGATGTTGAGATGTTTGATGATTGTCATAGTATATAAGATAAGAGAAGAATAATTGATACTCATACAAGTATTAGAGATCACTTAGATCAAACAGATGCATATTCAAATCAGAATGAAAGTGAGAATAGTGAAAATGAGTTTGAATGATATAATGAATGTAAGAGAATAAAAACGAAAGAAATACAAATGTCAAGCAATAGAATTTAGAGATAGTTTATTAAATTTGATTATAAATAGTTTAAACCTTTTTAAGTTACAAAAAATTATGAAATTATCTCTTAAGTATTTTGCATACATAGTTGTGGTTTTATAGAGGGAGATATTCATATTTTATATTTAAAAGTTTCTGATATTCAAATATCAGGATGATTTTTTGCTAAACTGCACAGAAAGTTTTTAATAATTTTTCTTTTAATATTTTATTATTGGACTTTATGAAGTGTATTTTAAAATTTAAACTTATATTGATGCGTTTATATCGTAAGAAATATATTTTATAGTAGTATAAGTATAATATTAAGTTTTCTTAGAAATTGGGAAATGTATTGTAACTGTTCCCAATGCAAATAATAGAATACTACTTTACTGAATGAAGATTACATATTATCATTATTGTTGTAAGTTTTTTTTTATTTAAAATGGCCGGAATGAAGGCTATCTTATTTTATTTTTTGTCATTAATTAGTAAGATTTATTGTAAATATTTTTTTTATATTACGTTATAAATTTATTGCTAATTGGTAAATAAATTTGTTAACTGTTTCTGAAACCTATATTTTTAGTCATGTTGTGATTCATCTGCATGTTGTTATTTGATTTTTCTTGCTACATGCATGCATGATCCACAGAAATCAATAATTTAAAATATTACTTATTTAGCGCATGATTTTTAAAGACTACTTAAGATATTATTTCTATTATATTTGCTTGAGTAACAAAGTATATTATTATCATAGAAAATATGGTCATTGGTAATTATTTTTTAAACTGATACAACACCAATGAGAGATACTTGATATTGCCGCAATATTAGAATACATTATATTTTTAAGAATGCCACATTAAACAAAGAAAGATTGTACAATGTTTACTTTAAATTTTTATTATATTATTTATATTTTTTATTATTAAATATTAATTATTAAGTAGATTTAATGTTGAAAGTCATTAAGTTATTTTAGTTGCTTATTGTTGTTATTAATTTGTAAGAGTAGTTAAATATCATGTCAAATCCCTCATCGCATTTAACTATAGGGTGTTAATTAATTCATTCATTTTGCTATTAATTTGTTAGAAATAAACCCGAGATTATTATTATTTTTGGAGAATTGAAAATTTTCTATTGAAAGATGACAAATAAGAAATTATTAATCTATGTTAAATATCCAATTAGTAATTTATTGTCATTTCTAAACTAAGTTTTTATAAATCATATTTAGGATTATTATATGTGTGGTCTAAGACATGGGAGTATTACATAGTATTTCTGTTATGTGAATTTAGTGGGGTAATATTCTTATGTCACTGGGAGTGTATCTTTAGGGATGCATCCTCAATGTTTAAACCAGTGTACCTTATTGAACATCTCATGTTAAGAATTTTATAATTATATTTGTCATTTTTTTGATAGAACTATATTTTATTTATAATATTGAGCGAGTTTATTGGAATGAATAGATTGAGTATTATAGTCAGAACCCTAGTATTTATTATGAATTTAAATGTTATAGTATTTTATTTAATAAAGTTTTTTTATATTTAATTATTGAAAGATATTCTTTTCTTGTCAAAAAATCTCTGTCATGTGTCTAGGCCTGATCGCTTCTCAGACCGCTGTTTTAACAGCTATTGGCTGTCTGAAAGTAATTGTAAGGCGCATGTGGAAGAATAGCAACCTTCCAGTCATTACTAATTTAATAACAGCATGCGATTTAAACAAAATATTATTTAATTAGATATTGTAAGTTAGTCATGTATCTTGAGCTAGTCTTAATATTAATTGTCTTGATAGTTATTATTTATGTAACTTAATCATAGTTCAATATTGTTATATCCTTGTTAGCCATTTTTTTTTGTTCAGTAGTGTTTCCTTTAAGAAAAGGGTACAATATAGATAATTATTACACAATTATTATGTCAAAATAATCATAAATCTTAATAAACGTTGCAAAAAAAAATCAAATTTTAGTCGTTTGAAAATTTTTTGAGAAGTAATCTCACAAGGCACATGAAGATCTGATATCAAAGAGGATATATATTAAGGGAGAATTTATTTATTTCAAATTATCACATCTAATATACCATAATCATATACCTTCAGGCAAATATTAGTATAGGTATGAGTTGAACCATTATTGTTATTTCTTTTGAGTACATTGTACTTCTTATTGACAAATGTCACGAATCAGCATGCAAGCTTGTGTGCATAATTACAAATGCATTATATGGCTGAATGTATTTTAAATATTTTTCATGTAATTGCTTAAGATTGATTATATGCTTACAAAATATGGGTAAGCATAAAGATAAAAGTATGGGCAGGTTTGAAAAAGATGTAGTGTTTTCTCTGGATTATTATTGCACAAAACACATTTGAGTTCAAGATTTAGCTTGAATCAGTCATCAGGAAACATTTTAGTTGAAATTGTATCCTGCAATAAATTAAAAAGAAATTTCAACTATGATCAAGGAAACTTGGTTATAGTCTTAGCAGTTGGCCTTGTTGTCTATAGATGTCAGGATGGCTAAGTCATCTTATTTAAATTTTTTAATGTATGTTCTGTACCTTTTTTAGGATTCCTGTACAGTAATTTTAATTATTTAATTTACAGTTATAATAAGCATTAACATGTGTGTGATCAAGTGTATCAGTGGTACGAGATAGCATGGATGGTTGAAGGTCATGTGAAAGTCTGAGTTCAAACCCCTATATATTACATATATAAGTGCAGGTATAAAAAAGCCTGTACTGTAGAAAAAATTCATATTTTCATAAACTGAAAATAAATATTCACCTGGCACTTGCAGTAGATAAATAACATCCACATGTACCTGGCATTTGCAGTAGATAAATAACATCCACATGTACCAGGCACTTGCAGTAGATAAATAACATCTACATGTACCTGGCATTTGCAATAGATAAATAACATCCACATCTTTTATTGGCAGTCTATATTCCAGGGTTTTCTTTATTAACTAACATTTAATACAATCTGATTCAAATTATCTTCATGATCTATATCTTCTACAATTCACTTCTATATCATGCAAATGAGGAAGCCTTAACAACTCGTTAAAGTCAAAAATGCTCCTCCTTAAAATTTCTTTAATTTTACAGATCATATTCATTTCAGATCACGTGTTTTTAAAATTGCTATTCCGGAATGGATGGATTTATAAAGCTCTATGAAAATAGAATATATATTTTGCCTTTGTAATAAATATAATTAGCATAAAATCTTTAAAATGAACTTACAATTGTCTCCGCTTTAAACAAAAAATATTTAACCTGATGTGATTGTTTAAACAATATAAATTGCACTTGCTTGTACGTGAAACTAAAATCATACTTCAAAAGTAATATGTACTGCACAAAGTTTAGTATATAATGGTTCAACTGCCTACAGCAGATTAAAACTAGTAACGCATCTAGAAAATCTAAATTTGATTTATTTTTTATTATAATTATGATCAGCATTTTTCAAACTTTAAAGTATTCACACACGCACACAAACCTCCTATAACTACGAATGATTGTACTTATGCATCAACAAACGCATGAGCGCAATTGTTCTTAGCTGTTGGAGATTGTTTGCTTCCGTAAAATTCACATATATAATTTAGGCTAAGAGTATTTAGTATTATATAAATACATACGTATATACATACACACACACACATTAGAATAGGGAAATCTTTTAATATAACTTTAATAAAATCCGTATGTTTACTAAACAGACAATGCTTATACACACAAACGTGTGTGAGCAGTGTTTAATAATTATTCCAAATTTAGTTATCTTAAAAGTGAAATTAAATCCGCATATGTCCCAAAAGTTAATATTGGTACATCAATTGTTTGGGAAAGATAATAAATTCTTAAATCTATTCATAACTTTTATCAATTAAACAAAGCATTTTCTTCTTCAGCTAGCATCAAAGTTAGTTTAATAAATGCTCATTTCTTATTAGAATGTTCTTATGAGGGTTTAAATTAGACTTCTTTGAATGTTTTCTAAACCAGAGAAAGCATTTTTAAAATTTGTAAATATCTATTGAGAACATTATGAAACCATTATTAATCTAGGAATAGTGGTTCAACAATAAAATGTGGTGTGTTAATAAATATATTACGATAGGACATGCAATTAATATGAATCAAATGCAGATACAATGAAAGGAAATGAATATTTATCTTGTGAATTTTGCAAATTTATATTTTAAAATATTTTCAGAAAAGTTTTAAATTTTATTTAATAAGAAACTATTTTATTATGTGCATATATTGTGTGTGTATATATATTTACATACAATTTACTACAGTGAATCAAACCAATGTAAATATTAGAATGACCCAATCTCTAGGCGCTGTTTAAATATCAAATTGCTAGGCTTCTATTACCAAATTACAGTGTAATACACAAAAAACCTGGTAATTTGGTGTTTATCTAGTGTGTAGATTGTTGATGTCTCTAATATATATATATATATATTAAATTAAGAGCATGCTAATGAGCTCTAAACAAGCTTTTTTATTATTATTTATTTATTTATTTATTTTTATGATAAATGCTACTACAAGAAAAGGCATTCAAATCATCTTTATCTTGGATTGTCCCCATCCCCAGACCAGTTTCGACCTATAGGTCTCTTCAATGAGGAGTTGGAACATTGGAACACTAGATTCAAAAAACCAACCCAAGCTAAGCATTTATCTAAAAGTTAATTGTCAAGAAGATTTGAAACTTTTAGACATCTGCATATATATATATATATATTGTACCAAGATTGGTTGGTACATAATAATTTGTTTAAACGAATTATTAGAAATAAAAATCATTCGTTAAAAGAGAAATAATAGGTAAAAGTTTAAGAGTTTCATTGCAGTTTGTTTTCATGAAAATAAGATTTAAGTCAAAGAGTTCTTGAAATAAAACTTACAATTAATTAATTAAAAGGGGGGAGGGGGAGTTTTCCTATAGAAAAAACTAAAAGTTTCATAAAAGAAGTTAAAGAGTTTTTATTATTATAAGTTAAAAGTTAAAATATAAATCTCTTTTCATTCGAGTTTATTAGAATAAATTATACATGTGCGTAAATGTAAGCTTGCCAATAAAATATATAATAAATGTGTGTATATGTGCGTGTTAAAATCATATTGAAAAAAATACATGAAAATAAATAGTAAAATGAAAGTTAAAAAATATATATTTAAAAGCACAGCGGTGGCTACTAATTAAAGATATAAAAACAACACGTTTGTGATGGCTGCTGATTAATATCTCCAACAACAGGATTATAAGCTTATATCAAAGGAATTTCAACAACAGATATTGCCGGCGGATATAAAAACAAAAACACTTTGCATGTATAAATAGTAAAATTTTATCGGACAGTTCAGTGAGGACAATCAGTCGAGTTAATTGCATCAGAGTTGCATTACAGTACAATATATCAGTGAGTTATATAAGAATCAAGAATGCAGTGTTAAAACCTTGGGAAACATACATCTTTCTCCAGCCTGAAGTCCGATGAAAACAGCCAATATACCTGATCTTGAGTGATGCCTATGTAACAACCTGAAGACGCTCAATATCTAATCGTCTTCAATAATAATAATAAAAATGAACAATAATGAAACTCCTCAAGGAAATGTCCCAGCTGGCTGGAAATATTCATAATGGAAGCAGCAACCAAGAAGAAAACAAAGTTCTAAATCTACATTCAAAATCCTAGGTAAAAAACATTTTCTTATTCTCATTTATAAAGTAGCCATCACATTCATGTGAATTCTCCAAGAGCCGAATTATATGAACTCTATAGCACATAAAAATGAACTATTAATTTGTGTGTTTTAAATATATGTGTTTAAATTTCAAATACTATTTAATGATTTATTATTATATATGTGAGTGTATGAGTTAAATATGTGCATGATAAAAATACCAATATTATGTTAGTTAAAAAATTATAAAGATATTTAAATTTAGTATAATTAATGTTAGTTAAAATAAATTGTCTTAAACTTAAACTTTATTTTGTCGGTCAATTCTTTTTACCAATTCTTTTACCAATCTTTTCATCAATTCTTTTATCCATTTTATCAATTCTTTTCACCACTAATTTTGTATAATTTTGTTATTGAATTAACAAATAATAATAGACTGAGCTAGTTAAGAGATTTTTTCGAGCACTGGATTATGAACCTGTTGTCCGAACATGTTAGTCTTAGACTAGCTGGCACCCAGGATTTACTCCAAAACAAATAAAGTATTTGGATAGTAGGGGTTTGAATCTAGAAGCCAAGGTAGGCCATGATCTGATCGTGGGTATTGTTGATAGTTAAAGCTATCAATAATATTTTCCACTTTGCTCGAATGTGCTGATTCATTCACGTAATATTTATAATTAAATAAGATTATAAATGTATTATAAAGAAGTTGATAACCTGCCAAAACATTTGCAGTGTAAGATCTTCTGCGGATCGAACCCGGTACAATATATATATATATATATATATATATATATATTGTAATGGGCACACGATGATCGAAGGCTACACTTCCCTTTTATGTGTACATAATGGGGAATTCTATAATTCAAAATCGTCCACTTTCCATTACCGCAAGCAGAGAGAAATACGAAAATAGACGAGTCTATCTCCATATTTGACCGAACCTGTATGCTATACGGATATAGCCCCAGGTTATGTTTCCCGCTCAACTTTCTCCTGACTGCTGTAAGATTTGACAGAGTTACAGTGCTTGGATGGTTTATAAATTTAATGGAATCAAACACTGCACCACCAAATTTCACGTGTTAATTCAATAATCAAAAAATGAATAATAGTTCCCCACCCTAACACTAGACTATCCCTTTTTGAACGTGGCGAAGAATGAGACAAGACAGATTTAAATAGAAAAAAATATATATTTAATAGAATAAATCAATCATAAAAACAATCTATAAAACACATTTACATTAAATAAAACAGATTATGATCTATAGTGCTACAAGAAAAGGAACACATAAAAACTCTTATAAATGCTGGTACATTTATAAATCGTCACTCTGGGTATTTATCACAAAAAAAAATTCAAGAATGTCTTTATCATTCACAAAAAGCAGGTGGCCATTGTCTAAGTCAACGATGTGCACATTGAAATATATAAAAAAAAGTATGTATCTTTACCTAGGTTTTAATCTCTGAATTTATCCAACGTTGTGCCGACCGCCACGTGGATTTCTCCACTTCTTTAGGAGGGATGGTCGCTCATAGGTTAGATTTGGTTGTGTATAGCTTCTCAGTGTTAAGGCATCACAGACAAGGCATCAAGTACAAGGCATCGAGGACAAGGCAACTAAATGAATCCACCGGCAGGCACTATGACAGTGGTTATTACATCTTGACAAGAACCATTAGTACAGTAAGTCCGGATCGACCAGCGATCACGATGGCCTTAGCCAGCCATTCTAGATGAAGCACCGATGTTAAAAGTCATATTTGTTAACTATATCAGTTGATTATTGGAGCTGTGTTTTACCACCCTCTCAACACGAAGTCTCTAGCTCTCATCTCTCCTGAAAAACTTTTTTTTTAATTAAAAAAATTCCACCAGCCTTTGTCCTTCCGATCCTTTGTTTCACTTTTATTAACACCTTCTTTCTTACTATTCCTTCGGCCATATGTAAATTGGTTTTACCCACTCTCATAGCACTATGTATTTCAATATTCTTGATTTTAATTAAACAGATTTTAATACATGTTTTTCTTTTTTTTAAATTTGGACAAGCATTTATTATTTCTGTCTATATCCTGCTTCAAATACACTCCATACACACATTTCGTTTATCGTCAAATGTGTACTTTAAAACCCAGATCCTTATCTTTTGATCATGTCTAACTTTCTCTGTTTTGCGCGCTATTTAAGGTTTTTTTTATCTTTTTTTAAACTTTACTTTCTTTCAAAATCGGATTTTAACTTGCATTTTATTTATATTTCTCTTTATCACTTTATTTTTTAACATACATTTCCACTATCTCTAATTTTATATTTTAATTTCACCAAAACTCGAACTTTGGAGAGTAAAAGATAAGAATCTTTTGATTCTAATTCCCTCTCTCTTTTTTCTTTTTTTAATTAGTTGAAACATTTCTTTGTTCTGTAAATTTTTTCCAAGCTCGCTTTTCTTTTTTTTTCTTTTTTTTTTTCTGCCAAACATAATATTTAATATTCTCTGAATGTTTAATATTTATATGTGTGACCGCAGTATGTGCAATCATCACAATATATATATAATGTTTTAGTATTGAATAAATATAATGTCAAGTGAAATTTACCAAATCTATTTTAAATAATAATTGAACTGGCCTAAATTCAATAACTTTTTAAAAGTCCATCTTCTTATTATAATTATTGAGCTTGGCAGCTAGAGAGTAGTTTAATTATTATTTAAAATAGACTTGGTAATTTTCACATGACATTATATTTATACATATAACCATAAGGGACTTGAACACAAACTTTCAAGCTCCCTTCAACTATCTGCTCTATCTCATACAACTGATACATGTGACCACATGCATGTGAAAAGGATAAATGATCTCCAATATACTATTTTGTGTTCAAACAGCACTCATCAGTTGGCCCAGATCATCATCTCCCCCCCCTACACACACACACACATATACATCACATATATATATATCATATATATACACACACACACACATATATATATATATATATAATCAGTGCTATGTGGGAGATGATGATCAGGACCAACTGATAATTGCTGGTTCAGCACATAATATGTATATTGAAGATCATTTATCTTTATCACATGTGTATGGTCATGTATATCAATTGTATCAGATAGAATGGATAATTAAAGGAAGTTTGAAAGTCTATCTTCAAGTGCCTTATGATTTCATCTAAACTTCAATTTTATAAATTATACTTGTATTCAATCATATATATATACAAATAAAATGTCTGTTAAGTAAAAAAAAACAACTATTATAATAACAATAAAAATAATAAATATAACAATAATTAACTATTATATAGAATCTTTCAATCCTCAGAAATAGTTTTGGTTAATTCCTTAACCTGCCTCAACTGCCATTAAATTCAAAAACAAAATGGAAGAAACATCATCAACTCCAACTCCATGATTTTAGAATTTAATATTAGCAGCTTGTCTATTATATTGATTTTATTTCTATTTATTAAAATTGCCTCCTTAATTTTTCTTTTATGGGGGTTTCTCTCTTCATGAAGAATCTTAACACTTTCAATATCAAATTAGGTAATTTTAATTAATAGAAATAAAATCAGTATATTTAATAGACAAACTGCTAACATTAAAATTCAGGATTCATAGGATTTGAGTTGATGATGTTTGCTTCAGTTTTTTTTTTAATATAACAGCAGTTGAAGTAGGTTAAGAAATTAACTGAAAGTACTTCTGCAGATTGAAAGACTGTATATAATAATTAATTACCATTATATATATATATATATATATATTGTAATGGGATATATGTGCATTACATTTAAATTCTAATACTTAATGTTTTTGTAAATATCTAATACTGAATTAAATGCATAAACGTTCAAAATGCACAAATAATGAATTATTAATTTATTAATGTTTGATTTAAATATCGAAATAAAATAAGCTTTAAAAAAATTATAGAATCGAAACAAAGATTCTAATCTTTAAATAAAATATAAGAAAAAAACCTTTTGATTTTAAAAATAACGAGAGTTTTAATCTTAAAAATAAAAATTACAAACAGATCCTTAGGGCAAAATGACCATTGAAAAGATGATTATGAAATAGATAAGAGTTCCCACCCAAAGATACAGACACAGACCTCAGTGGAAAACTAAAAAATCTACTTGGACACAAACCCAATAAACCAATAAAATACAAACATGAAATATGTTTGATTGATCTGTGCATTCCAGAGATAAGATGCCTCAGGACTATAAAAGAAAAATCCAAAAGAAATAATTAGTTGGAGAATTAGAAAATTAATGTTTTAAAATTCAACTGTCTTTGCTGAAAGTTGAAAAAGTTTAAAAAGCTATTGTCGCTGTCATAAAGAATGTAATCAGCTTCATCGTGCTTCCTTCGGTATGGCCGGCCGAAGGCAGTTTTCATCTCCATAGATCCCATCTTCAGAAACCAACATAAATGCTTCATACATCATTATCATCCACAAGAAATGACCCTTGCGTAACGTAGATCTTCATCGCAAAGGAACAAACACGAAAAAAAAGGAGGTATAGATTTATAAATGATAAAATGAAATATAAACTCTTAAATTTAAAATGTTCGAACTTTATCTGTCTTTAAAATGAATAATAGACTTTCTCTCTCAAGCAAACCTGAATTTTATTTTTATAAATTATGAAATTTTAAAAGTCTTAGCTAAAGTTTTAAACGTAATCTCTTAAAATATGTATTGTTTTTCTTGTATTTATTCATGCTTAATATTTGTTTGTAATAGGGTAGGGGTTTGCGATTGCAAACTTAAATTTAAAGATAAAAACATCATTATTTGTGCATTATTGAATTTAAAAGAAAAGGAAATTAGGTCAAATAATATTTGTAGTAAAAAAAAATAAGTTAAATATAAATGCTATCTTAAAATGATTTTAAAACCTTAAACTAAAGATTTTTTTTTTTGAATTAAATTAATAAAAATGATTAAATGTTAGTTGAGTGTAGATGGCTGCTAGACTCATTTAAATATGTTAGTTTTAAAGGGTGTTTTGATTTCGGACTATTTGTTTCATAGTTGTGTCAATGCTGGTGGAGAGATATATGGATCTTTATATCAATGTAATGTGAAGTGTGTTAGCACCTAGGGCCACGAGTTCCAACTGAATGCATGACCCCAAAGAAGTAGTCATATTGTTGAAATGGATGCAGATGTATTTCCTGCACCATTGACCCATTCCTCTATGGATTGGGAGGATAAGAACAGCAAGAGACTGCTCTCCCATCCATATGAAGCATTATTTTTATTATATTACATGCATGATTCCTTCACCAGACTGATACCATTTCCTGTACTGGATGAAAAACATGTTTTCTCCAATAATATCATGTTTTTCACATGTACATTCCTGTCAGTGTGATTCTATGCTAACATGTTCACATTGCATTGGTTGCTGATATATATCTGGAAGCGAGTATTGGTGTGGCTGCAGACTTTTAGCCTGGAATCAAATGTTTGAAAGTCTTTTAAGTGCGTTGTCTGGGTAGCTCATCTATACTCAACATTTCTAAGATTAAAAAGAAAAGTTAAATCAAATAAAATAATAGTAAATGGTAATGAAACAAACATAATTTTTTTTACATAATCATTTTTCAAGTTTGTGTGTGGTTAATTATATATATATATATATATATGAATAAAATCTTTTTGTGTTATTAATACTGA
The DNA here is from genome assembly GCA_028023455.1 of Epiperipatus broadwayi. Lineage (NCBI taxonomy): Eukaryota > Metazoa > Onychophora > Udeonychophora > Euonychophora > Peripatidae > Epiperipatus > Epiperipatus broadwayi. Next base: position 965,356 of record JAQFVV010012705.1, read on the forward strand.
CAGTGATTGCTTTTATTATTCTTTATTATTAAAAATATATTTTAATAAGTATATTAAGTTTCTACGTCTACAGTGCGTATCTGTCTACTGTATAAATTTTCTAGGTTCAAAATGGCCTAGTGGTGCCCTGTACAGCAGATACGGTAAGTTTGGATATTTCACTTATTTCTCAACTGTTATAATATATATATAAGAACTAACAACAAATTCAAGAGGTGGTATTGCAGCTGAACATTGAATATCTAGGAGTACTGATAGATGGTAATGGTCTTTAAATTACATAGCTATAATATAAACAGAATAAAAAATTATAATTTTAAATTACTAATAAGTAATATAACATGCTTTGAAAAAGGGTACATTTTCAGTACCCAAAGATCCTGCAACTTTAGCAAACAGAAAATATCCTAACAATAAACAAAAATAATTACTATTTAAAATTTAAAATTGGAATATCATATAGCATCCTACATGAACAGTTCAATCAAGATTTAGGCTTACTGAAAAAATAGACTTTGTTTCAATTACAATGAATTGCAATGTTCATTTTATTTTGTTCTAAGCCCTCTCACTTATATCATATATTGTGTATAATAGCTCATGTTTTGTTGATAAACTTTTATTGGAATAGAGTACTCATTGTTTATTAAACTGCAAGTATATAGTACTTTTCAACACAGATATGTATATATAACACAGATGCTTTTTATATGCATGTATACATATATAAATTAAGATTATAGTATAAACAAAAATTTTAAATAATAATAATAATAATAATAATAATAATAATAATAATAATAATAATAATAATAATAATAATAATAATAATAATAATAATAATAATAATAATAATAATAATAATAATAATAATAATAATAATAATAATAATAATATAGTCATTAATAAGGGGACACATTTACATATATTTTACTGAATGTGTGTTCATTCAGTCATTTGCTGGAAAAATAAGAGAAAAACTTATACTGTGTTTTGACTTTCATCACAATTAAATATGGTCTATATTCTTTCCTTATTTAATAATAATTTTCTCTCTTATAGAGGCATAGTAATGGTCTCATTATTAAGAAAATATAGTCTATCTAATTTTTTTCCATTTTTTAAAATCATTAACAACTTTATTCTAAAATTTTGTAAAGCTTAAGATCAACATGGATATGACAGTAATATGGCATCATCAAAAGTTTTGAGCATTTTTATCCTCAGATTTTCAATGATATCGATGGCTGAAGAGTTGGAGAATGGAAAAGATTGAAGCTTGTCCATTAAAGTTTGAAGATTTGCTATCTTAATATAAATTGAGCAGTGATTGTATATATGTGTTGGAGATAGTGCTCTGGAACAACTGATGAGTGCTGGTTCAGCAGAAAATATGTATATTCGAGATCATTTATCTTTTTCACATGTATGTGATCACATGCATCAGTTGTATAAGATGGATTGGATAGCTGTGGGGAGTTTGACAGTCTGAGTTCAAGTCCCATATAATTACATTAAAGAACAATAAAATTAATGTGTTTTCAATATACGCCTAAGAAATTTTATTAGTTAGTATGATAATAATGCACAGTGCTCTAAGATGAAAAAAAGTGTTAAAACAGGCAAAACTCACTATACGTATTGCCACACATAACAAGCTAGAGTAATCAATGGATGCCAGAAGACTTGTCATAAAATTTCCATCTAGTGCCTACTCATCCAATTTCCCGAGACTAGTTTCTGGCTTTGGCCTTCATCAGTGAGGGGATAAAAAATGTTGCTGCCATATTGCAAAATTTATTTACAAATTTTTATTTCAATTTTATTTTGTAAATATGATCACATACGATACTCAAAGATGGATGTGTGACTGCTCGAGTATCATAAAATGTATTAAATTTACAAATTTTAATATTTTTTTACATATTTACATTTTTGTTTGTTAAATTTTTTTTTTAAGTAAAAAATATCTACCAGGCACATTTTTATTGCTTTATAAAAGATTTTTTTAATCTATAAAGACAGAAAATAAAAAATTGTTACCAATAGCAGAAAAGAGATTGAATACTTTCTTGCTGGTTATCATATGGTTATTATTATGATTGGACAATACAGGAAAATAACTTATCTTATTGTTGTGCCAAATCCATATAATATTAATATCATCTTTGTTCTTTATTATCTTTTACATTTCTTTTTTACAACCCACTATTGACACTTTTGATTGCCCCAGCAATCTTCTTCAGAACTTTATTTTTATTTCCAAATCTAAGTAGAAGTTCTGAAGAAGATTTCTGGGGCAATCGAAACCATCAATAGTGTCTGTAAAAAAGCATTGTAAAAAGTAATAAAGAACATAGATGGTATTAATATTATATAGAAAATAACTTACCATATACATCCAATTAATAGAAACACAAAAAATGGAGTTGTATTATCATTATGGAACACAATAAAGAAAAAGTCTCTACATAGAACAAACTCTCATGAAGAATACTTCTAATCAGCTGTCATTAAAAAATTCTTAAGTAGAAAGATGACAAAAATAAATATATAAATTATAAATTCTATAGTATTTGTTCATGTTAGGAATTGCAAACAAATTAAATCATATCAGAATTATTTTCCAAAAGCATAGCACATTTTAAGGAATTCTAATCTGTAGAAAACCTAAACTTGATCTACAGAAAAACAAAAACAGCTTCTATAAAATACTGTTCAAATGTACAAAAACATATATTGGAGAAAGGAGTACACTATTGAAAAATTATTTTAGAAATATAAAGTCTAAAGTAATAAAACATGCATATTCTATTGAGCCTATGTTTTAATGGAAAAAGACAAAAATATTGGGCAAAAAGAAAAAATGTAAAAAGAAGAAAATTTAAAGAAGCTGCAAATCTGACAGTGGCAAATAAATTGAAAAGCCAATTTTGTGTGATAACTCATAATCATTATCCTTGCTCTTAGAATGAAGAAATGAGAAAGACCTTCATAGTTAAATATATATTTTTATTGATTGTTGCTCTTGACTATTAGCTTAGTTTTTAAATTTAGTATTCAGATTAATTTCTTATGCCAGTGATATCACTAGCCAGCAAGTACTGGAGGAAGAAAAAAGATTAAGATTGAAAAGTTAAAAAAATATTTAACAATCAAAATTAGATGAGGGGAAAAGCTTAATGTAAAATTATCAATAAAGCATTATCATCATAAACATTCAGATAAATGTTAAATAATATGCATAAAAAGCAAAAAAAGAAAAGTAGCATCTAAAGATGGTACACAGGCTGAAGACATGTAAATTGATGAACTTCAGACAAAAGAAAATGTTAAAATCATTTAAATGGTAAAGTAATGGAAATTAATGAAAGAAATAAAGCTTGATTGATGAATAATAGCAATGAACAACTTGCCATGTATGAGAATCATGTTTGAAGCAATGCTAGAAAGAATTGATAGCACATACAAAAAAAAATAAGAAATACGCAGAGAAAAAAATTATAACATGTTTATACAAGTAAATCACCAGAATTAAATGACCAAAGAAATACAAGATAAAGCCTGGTAGATAGTAAAATGGAACACATATCATAAAAAAATTGAAATATAAACAGAAAAAGGCAGTAAATAGCATACAAAATATAAAGAAGTGAGTAAAAAGGGTCTAAATCCAAAAATACGAGAAGTTACCCTAGAAGTAAATCAAAATAAAAAAGAACAGGAAAAAAGATAAAAAAATTTTTTGTTGTTTCATATCAAGAAAATGATATAGTTAAAAATAACAATGAGGAAGTGCTGTCCAAGATGCAAGAGGAAGGGAATGGCATGATATAACACAATATCTAGAGGAAATCCAGATTAAGGAATGAAAAACAGAGAAAAGCGTTGCTGCAAGACTGCTTTGTGGTAGAATAAAAGATGTGGCAGTTATATATAAAAGTATAGAATAAGAGCTGGAAGAAATGATGGCCAGACTAAAGAAGTTTGAGCCAAACAGAAAAAAAGATGAATTATTAAAAAGTATACCTACAATCTTCTTAAAGGTAAATAATGTGCAGACTGAAGATGAAATATCAAACATAGAATCTAATATATATATATATATATATATATATATATATATATATATATATATATATATATATATATATATATATATATATATATATATATATATATATATATATATATTCAGCACAATCAACAAATTCTTTAAAATAAGTTGTTTTTTTAGACCTGTTAGAGAAGCTTCTATGCAATACTTTGTTTGAATCTGATAGAGGAAAACTAAAAGCATCTTAAGTCTGATGGAATTTACTTTTCAGAATGACCAATAATTTCCAGGAGTTTATGAAAGCTGATTCCAACTGTTGTTGTAGTGAAGGTTATTATGGCAATATTATCAATAAATATCATAGAAGCGGAGACTTGGAGAAAAATAACCACTGTTTTGCTGAAAAATAGATGTCCAACTTTCATTAATTATATCAACAAATCAGATCATCAGGATGATGAGGCACAATAGCTCTAACAGGAACTAACAGGAAGTGATAAAAATAGCTGTAAGAACTGCTAAATGCTTTTGAAAGCAGCAAATTCACACCTGGTGGGAAAAAATAAGGATTAAGACCTCAAATTAAATCTTCATTCTAAAAGAATTAATGAACAATATGCTAATACAATGAATATCAACAACAGAAAATGGGAATCCATCACCAAGGATTAATGAGGGCTGAGGTAAACAGCTAATCCACTATGAACAAGTATCAAAGTATAAACCAGAATGGTCATCTCCTAATAACAATCCCATGTCTAATAACATATACAAATGTAAAGAATTGAATGTTATATGAGGGAGAGTGAATGAAGAAAATGGCAGGGCCAATTGAGATCCCTCATTATTGAAAAAAAAGAATGCTACAAAAGATAGCACAAGCCTTTGATGATTTGTCAGAATAATAAGGAAAGGTAATAATTTCTGGGTTTGAATTTAGGTGATACTGATATGTGTATTGTTTGTATTTGAATTCATCTAGCAATATGCAACTGATTCTATTTCATATCTATTTCTATTAACTAAAATTAAATGTGCAGTACTCTCAGATCTAAGGCTCATCACTGTTGAAAGCCACAAGCTAGAAACTATTCTGGGGATATTGGATGAGTAGATACTAGATAGGGATTTCAAGTCTTCTGGCATCCATTGATTACTCTGGCTTGCACTGTATGGAGAGTTTTGCCTATTTTAATAGAATTAATTGTCTAGAAAAATTCAAATTTTATTTAAACTTTTCAAATACATTCAACTGTTAGACAATGTTTTAAGAAGTATTATTTTCCTCTTTTCCTTGGGCATTGCTAACCTGAATCATGACTGTAATAGCATGGGAATTGAACTGGGATCTTTAGATTAATGGATACTGAATTTAACATGACTCTCTAACCAACTAGGACTATTCTATCAAAGGCAACAATCAGTAGGAAATTTATAAACTTATATGAGAGAATTTTTTTGATTTCTTACATCTTTAAGGGCAAGATTAATGAATGGTGGGAAAACCTTATTAATTATCATTTTAAGTTGACTTATGAGATTATTTGCCTTTGTCATGTGAGCAACTTTATTAAAATTTTTCCTTTTTCTTTTTTCTTTCTGCTTAATATTCTTGTCATTTTCCAATTAAACATATGTTCATAGATACATTCATGGTTTGCTATTTAGATGTGATCTGGGTTTTTTTTTTTAATTACTAATTTGTTATCTTTTAATAATTTTGCAGTAAGATGGCTAATTTCACCAATATGTGTCCCTTCACTTTTACATGGTAATTTTTAGAAACAGTTTTCATGTTCCAGGAATTCAATTTACTTTAAAGGTTAAGATTTTTTTTAGAGTGATATGGATTTGAAAAACTGTTCTGACATTATATGGTCTTTTTTTGTTGGCCATTACTAGTATGAATGGACATACAACAGTACTTACAATCACACCATCAACAATCACATGACCACCTGACATCCATTGATTACTCTGGCTTGCACTGAATGGCGCTACTGTATGGAGAGTTTTGCCTGTTTTAGTACTTACAATTGTTTTATATATATATATATATTATAACATTTTCCGTTTTTCTAGGCCTCTATACACATTATAAATGCGCGAGTTGATCAAGTTATGTCAAAAAGAAGAAAGTTGTATTTCTATATCTAAAAACATAACTATGTTTCCTGATCAACTCGGCCTAGAATTTGTTACGAATTGTGCTATTGATGAAATCAGCTTTTAATTTATTTAATCTGGGCACCAGGATCCATAAGAATCCGCTGAAATCTGTCGCCAGCACATCTCGCAAGTTGTAGATAAAAAAAATATTTTTTTAACATTATCGGTATTAGATTTTAAGAATTAGTAATTCTACCGTAAACTAGAATTATCTTTTAAATATTATTTTTCCTGGAACTTATAACATATTGGCAAAGGTAAATGATATTTTTAAATCTCACTAAACTAATAATAAACTTCTTAATAAATACTAATAATGATTATTAATAACGCACAATGAAAAAAAAAGTTGATAAAAGTAGAATCTCTTTTATTTTAACAAACTGAAAATATTTAACGTTAAATTGTAATTAAATAAATTGGAGAGGACACACACTAATTCAAATATGAAACAATTAATAAAAAACACAACAGTTAAACAATTAAAAAAAAGTTCTTGTTTAAATAAGAGTCTCTTGAACAGGAAAATTAAAGTCTCTATCAGGATTCTATTATATGTATATTTTTAAGAATTGTTTGCAAACGCTTAATTTTGTCACAATAGAAAATAACGAGTCATAGCTTACCAGTAAGTTTTGGTGAATTCATGAAGATTGTAGCTTACTATGCAAAGTTTTTTGGTTTAGAATGAGCTCGGCCATTGGTGATTAGTTGTTCTTGGTGCTGATTCTATAGGCTAGTCGTGAAAGCTTCTCTGGTATTCATCTTCAGTAACAATGTCAGCAAAAGCTCCGGTCTACTCTCGCATGAAGAATTATTTCATCGTAGAGTAGTCTGGATTCTTTAATCCAAAACCAACCAAAAGAATAACAGGCAAACCAAGACAATGTTCAAAACTGGTCCTGCCTTTTTATACTAGAGGTCCAGTTTTCAGACTTCTGCACACATCTTTTGTTTGTTAAAATATACGTTGATAATCTTGTATATTCTTTCTAAAATTTATGTTACAAAGTCTATTTTCTCAGCATAATTCTGCCATCTTTAATTAGCTAAAATATTTTTCTTTTAACTTATCTTTTTACTTTTGGAATTCTTTTAATTTATCTGGATTGGTAATTTGTGTCTTTTGTTCTCTCCAATTTTAACTTTTATTTTTAATTACATAAATAAAATACGAAAGACAATTTTAACTTTTACTGTATGTTTTTAAAGAAATAAATTATACTAACAAAAAAAAATCAAAGTTTACTCTTTTTTTTTCTTTTTTTAGCTTTTACCAAATGCCAATATATCTGTACCATATATAAATAAATGGTACAATATATATATATTTCTTTTTGTTGTCTATTAAATTTTTTCTTACTAGTAGCTAATAGATAACCATTCTTCATAAGACTTTGCTTTATGTAGGATGGTCCTTTTTCAACTACCTGTTTCTGAATAAAAAAATTTTGGCTCTGTTTTACAGTGGTAATATAATTTCCTTTTTATGTTTCTGTTTTGAATGGATATATATGCTAATTATTTCCCTATGTGTGTGTGCTTTCTGTATAATGTAGTTTTGATTTTTTCATGATATCTATTGGATGATATATATTATTGATGAGTGTCCAGATTGTTCATAATGTTGTTTACCATGTAACCATATGACGAAAGTTACATTAACATAGAAAACTAAAATTTGGTGGGCATGGAGTGATGTTTATTACTGATTTTAAGTTTTTTCATGTGAATGTTGCTGATCAAGTGTGATAATGGTGAACATACAACTATTCCTTGATTTAATTGGAATAATTCTATATATCTTATTATATAATCACCATCTTTTTACACCTTTCAGCAAATAATGTTTATTATATAATAACAGTTTCAACTGTTCCTCGCAGTTTTCTTCAGATGATGCTAAGTTTAGCGTCATCTGAAGAAGACTGCGAGGAACAGCTGAAACTCTTATTATATAATAAACATTGTTTGCTTAAAGGTGTAAGAAGATGGTGATTATTTAATAAGATATATAGTTGTATATGAATAAGCAAAATTACTGAATAAGAAGAAAGAAGTATATATAGAATTATATGGAATAATTCTGTGTTGTATTGAAAGTATGTTGTTACACAGAACATTGAGCATTCTATTATGCTCCACATCAAACAAATGATGAAAGAGCAGAATTGAATTTTGATTAACAAAACTGGAATAATCAATTCCATATAAAGAATGATCATCAATAAGCAAGATATAGAATATATTATAATACAAAGTTAGAGAAAGAAAAACATTTTAATAAAACAGTATTAATAAATGAAATTACTAACTTTCGGAAATATTCCATTAAATTTAAAATATAACTTGAAAATCAAAATATTAAGAAACTTTGATGATGATTTAGAGTTGAATATGTTCAAAAAAAAATAATTGATATAAATAATATTGCTGTGATGTAATTTTCACTACACTACTTTTATCCGAAGTATATTCTCTTATTCTTCTCTTTCACTTTCTTTGCATATCTTCATATAATCATATATATTGCTTATAACACTTCTTTCTTATACACTTTAATGCAACAAATTTTCTTAAAAACTTTTTTATTCTCTTTACAGTTTCGACTGTCTAGCAGTCTTCATCAGAGCTCTATCTTCTTCTCTGCTTTTAAAGCAGAGAAGAAGATAGAGCTCTGATGAAGAAAAGAAAAGCGAACATATATTACTAAAAAAAAAAAAAATACAAGAATGATATCATAAGTATGTAAAAAATTTCTACGAATATATAATAATAGTGAACCAAAAAAACAAATTAGCACCAACTTTTACAACATCTTCTAAATTGATGAAGGCCACAAGCCAGAAACTAGTCTGGGGATATTGGATAAGTAGGCACTAGATGGGGATTTTATGCACAAGCCTTCTGGAATCCATTGATTACTCTGGCTTGCACTGAGTGGCAATACATATAGAGAGTTTTGCCTGTTTTAATAACAATTATGAGAGAGCATAGGAAATGGTGATCATGTGATATTTATTGGCTTAAAACCAATCTTGCCTAATAGGATAGTGGTGGCTATGGTTATTAAAGAACCAAAGTCACCAAAATGCAAATGCATAGGTACTGAACTGAGTTCAGACCTATATGACTATATAAGCTAATGAGCTTGGACTGAAAATATTACAGTGTTTTCCAATTTAAGACTCATAGTTTTGTAGTTAAATAGAGATAAAAGGTGGCTGCTGGAACATTGAATTAGATCCTAAGATCTATGTGCAGTGCTCTTAGATCCATGGCTCCTCTCTGATGAAGGCCACAAGTCAGAAACTAGCCTGGGGATATTGGATGAGTAGGCATTAGATGGGGATTTTATGGACAAGCCTTTTGATATCCATTGATTACTCTGGCTTGCACTGGGTGGCACTACTGTATGGAGAGTTTTGCCTGTTTTATTCTAAGTTGCCATATATTTTAAATGAAAAAGTGTGTTCTTATGGTTTTACATGAATGTGGAGTTCTAGGACTGATTCCAGTGCAGGGTTTTTTCCAGAACTTGAACTTCTTATAAACTCACAAGCACTAAAGTCATTCAAATATTTTTTATAATGAAAAAATGATATGCAATTAAATTAAGAAGAATGGAAGAATAGCAAGAAATACTAACATTATTATCGATACTTTTACAAAAACAAATGAACCCCTAAACATTATCATCAAAGATATTAAAATGTATAGATGCTGAACTGGGCTCAGATCTATATGTCTATACAAGTAAATTAGCTTGGATTGAAAAATATTATTGTGTTTTCCATTTTAGACTCATAGCTTTATAGTTGACTAAATAGGTAAAATATGGCTGCTAGAGGGCTGCATTAGATCCTAAAATCTAGGTGCAGTGCTCTCATATCCAAGACTTCTCACTGATGAATGCCACAAGCTAGAAACCAGTCGGGGATATTGGATGATCAGGCACTAGATAGTGATTTTATATAAAACCTTCTTGCATTTATTGATTAGTCTGGCTTGCACTGGGTGGCATTACTGTAGCAGAGTTTTACCTCTGTTAAAAACAAATGAAGGAATTCTTAGTAAAGCTATATATCAAATATGTAAACAGTATAGATGGATTACAAGATTAAAAATGCAGTAGTCAAAATCTATACAAGATGTACAGTAAAAAAATTACAAATTTTATATAAAGAACTTTGGGTTCAAACCAAACAGAAGACAAGACAGATCTAAAAGTGATTATAAAAATTATCATGAGTACTAATGAATCCAGTTGTCATTTTGAATTGAATTTATAATTTACAAAATACCATCTGAATCTATAAATATTTTCACTGTATTTAAAGTTTTGAAACATTACATTGGATTGGTTCCATCATCATATAAATATTGAATGTCTTACTTTATTTAAATTTTCCAATTACATCCAAATATTAGTAATAGTATACAGGTCAATATATACAATGCTGAATGGTATTATTATCTCTTCTTTAGATATTGATAACACACAGGTTAGAATATACAAAACATTTTGAGTGATATTATTCTTTCCACTTCTTCAGATGTTTCTGGCCTGATCAGTAACATTAGCAACATAAGAATGAAACCTGGACTCTTAGATTCTTGAATATTGAATTTTAAGATAACACTCTAATTAATTGAACCATTCAATATTCAAGAATCTAAGAGTCCAGTTCAATTCCCATGCTTTAGGCCAGCAACACCTGAAGAAGAGAGAATAATACCATTTAAAATGTTTTGTATATGCTAACCTGAGTGCCATCAGGATGTAATAGAAAAATTTAAATAAACTTTAACATTTTTCTAAAGATATTTAATATTAGATTATGGAATTAGTACAATGTATAAATACAACAGACCATCATCACAAATCTTCAGACAAACACTAATATATATTACAACAAAATCGAGTCATATGTCACATGATCTAATGCTTGAATATTCTAGCACCTCACTGAGAAAGTCAGTAGCAGAAACTGGTCTGGGGTTGGGAATATTTTGCAAAGCTTGTTAAGAGCTTATTTGTGAGATATATATATATATATATTAAAAACCAGTCAACACTTAGACAGTCCCAATATCAATAACAATCAACAATTTCAAACTGTTGCCGAGGCAACTTCCTTTTAACAATAAAGATGGAATATATATGTAGCATATTGCCAAATTCTAAAAAAAATATTTATCAAACGTAATAATATTGGGTAGATTACATGATTTAAACAGATTAACATTGTCAAGAGAGTGTTATGGTCATTCCATATCTTAAAACTTTTTGTGACAGTTTTCCAAAAACTATTTATGGGTTTTTACTGATGATCAATCGTTTTTAAAAGTATTGTTTTATAACTTCATGAAATGTTGCAAGAGTGATTAGATGAAAATAAAAACCACACTGCAAAGTATGGAGAGGTGTGTGTTTATAACAGCAAGAAGTGAAGATAAGTAAAATGTGAATGAGAGAAAAATCCTCAGTAAAAGAATCAAGCACTAAAATGAAGTTGGCCTGTTATGCTGCTATAAGTGGATGACAATATGTATACAGTTGAAGTATTAAATTTGATTCCAAAAGATTATAAAGACCATGTGTGAGGTAAATGTAAGAGATATGAAAAAGTTTCCTGCACTAATATGTCACAAAGATGTTACAGAATGAAGAAACTAAGTTAAACTTAGAGAGAGACCTTCATCCTGAAGTGGATTAATATTAATAAAAAAAATGATGATGATATTGATGAATGTTAATGCTAGTTAGTTTTTCATAGCTACAAACTTTGAGAGAACTTTAATCCTGAAGTGGATTGATATTAATGGAAAATGATAATGATGATGATAATGAATGGAATGCCAGTTAGTTTTCTATAGCCAGTATATTATATAGAGTTAAGTAGATGTGTTTTTCACCAGATGTGTTTTTCACCAGATCTGAATCATTCCTCAGCAATATTAAATCATATATCCAGTCTCATTTCTCTCTATGACTCATAATTACTTGGGTAGATTCGCACAATGAACTTAAATATTTGGACATCCACATACAATGGATATAAGTCAACAAAACTACATTGGTATGTATTAAACCTTTAGAAGTTTATACCCTAAATCAAACTTTCCATGCACACACAAATTTGCAGGTCATTCATCATTTCTTTTCCATAATTATCACTTATGTAAATTTAAAATCTCTCGCAAAACTACCATTGAACAATACTTAGAAGACCTCACTAATGTTGGATTCAAATACAGCCATCTTACAAGAAAGGTAAAATAATTTTACCAGAAGTTAAATACCAACTCTTTCAAATATGACAGACCATGGCTTCTTCTTCCACATACCCATTCCCTTACTTTATAAAAACCTTCGCTCCTTTTTTCAAGCTAAGTTTTGTACCCCCGCTTCAACCAATAGATTAACTAATAATTCAAAAGACAATCTACTCTCTGATCATACTCCTCACACAGTGTACATGATCCCATGTCCTCAAACCAGTTGCAGTGTCATATACTATGGTGAATCCTGCACATCTCATGTCTCTCAGAACTGTTACTTACACAAAAGAGCTCTTAGTAAATCTGAATGCAATTCCATCTTTTTAGAACACCAAAAGACCACTGGCCATATATTTGAACCATCTTTGCTTCCATCATATGCATAGAACATCATGACTCTAATCAAAAAAGCAAGATTTATATCTAATGACACATTTATGCTATAAATTGAAAGGAAGCATGCTTTTCTATTTCCAAAAAATGGATTTTCTAATGCACTTTGCATATATTTAAATATTTAGCATATTCACATTCCCCCAAACTCACACAACCCATTGTTATGATTATGAGGAGATAAAACTTCTGGTAAGCACTCAGCCAGTTACTAATACAATTTGTACTTAGATTCACCATTGCCTGCGTTTTAATGCATTTAGACATATTACTTGCTTAATTGGGAAGTCTATATGTCTTTTATTCTTAAGCAGATTTTATATATGGATGGGGAAAGAGTTATAACAGTTTTTGAATAATCCATTGCAGAGTGGAAACTTCTTCTCCACATAGAGAAATAGCACCAAAAATAATGATTTTACTACTTGGAAGGTTATGCTATTTGAGTTATAATTTAGAGGCCATTAAACATTAGCCCATCACCTTGCAAGGTCTAAAAAAAGGTATTATTCATTAGAGTACATTTACTAGTAAATAGATGGTGAAGAGTTTTTATATTTTTATTCGTTTTATCCTTCAGTTAAGAATAGTAATATATCAATTTACTGTCTTGAATATGAAATGGTTATTAAGATTGACTATAGACATATATATATAGTTAAATAGATACTATATTATATATTACATATTCACTTATTATATATTATTATAAAACAAGTATATCTACTTGCTATACTTTTTTGTGTGGTGTCTTTGAACTTTATGGTTATGTAAGCGAAACAATTAATTGAATGAAGAGGAGGTTTATATAAGTATAATGGAAAGTGAGAAAGCATAGAATACAAGAACCATCAGAGTGGAACTTGGCATATGATACTATTTTACAGTAAAGTAAATTCTGATTGGCCAAGTGAAAAGGTAAATTTGCCAGGTAAATGCGACTATGTATAATTAGATATTTCAAAAACCATAGCAGGTCAAGTGATTATTTCCTGACAGATTTCTTTTTTTCATCTAATTTTTTTAACTTTCTATTATTATATTATATTTTCTTATCGATGCTTATTAAAAGAGTAAAGATTGGGCAGAATGTAAAAGGAAGTTATTTTAAAATTAAAAAAAAAAGAAAGATCTTTTTTGCTGGAGCAATTACATGTGCACTTATGTAGACAATATCAATAAAATTCTAATAATTGACAAGAATATACATATAATCGTATTTGTTTTTAATATTGAACTAGTATCCTATTACGTTATTTTAAAATACATATCGCTAGCTGAAAATTTAAATAGAAAATATCCAAATCACCCCCCCCCCCAGATTATATTTATTATTCACAGAGAGAGTTGCTAAAATATCTAAACGTTTGGAAAGGGAAGGTAAAGTGGCTAATAGATTTCTCTGGGCATAGTGGCTGTGAGATTCGTGACTCCGAATAAGGAGAAGCCACAATGCATCGCATCGCATTGAAAGGTTGATTTGAATATATTTTTAAAATATATAATGAAGTGATTAGTGTGACAATTAAGGCTTCCTTACAGTCTGGCTGTAGATTGGGAGACTATGACCATTATTTCCCATAAAGCGGAAAATGTTTTCAAACAGACAGCCCATACTAGCTAATCAGCAAATATTTGTTTATTATAAGTATTGAGTTGGATAGTAAGAGTAAAATAAAGCAATCATAGCCAATTCTACAAGTGCCCATATGCTAGCTGTAAAGAACATTTTACTGCAATATATACAATGCGCTATAGATTAAGGATTTAAAACAGGCAAACCTCTCCGTTCAGTAGTGTCACTCAGTAATCATGTGATGTTTAGTGGTTTAATACCAATCCTACCTAATAGGATATTGGTGACTATTGTTATTAAAGAAACAAAGACACCAAAATGTAAGGGTACTGAAATGAGTTCAGACCTATATGACTATATAAGCTAATGAGCTAATGTGTTTTCAATTTTATTCTCATAGTTTTGTAGTTAAGTAGAGATAAAAGGTGGCTGCTGGAGGGTTGCATTAAATCCTAAGATCTAGGTGCAGTGCTCTCAGATCCAAGGCTCCTCACTGATGAAAGCCACAATCTAGAAACTAGTCTGGGGATATTGAATGAGTAGGCATTAGATAGGGATTTTATGCACAAGCCTTCTGTCAATCATTGATTACTGTGGCTTGCACTGAATGGCATCTACTGTATGGAGCATTTTGCCTGTTTTAATAACAGTTATGAGCAAGCATAAGAAATGGTGATCATGTGATGTTTAGTAGATTAAGGATTTATTACATGCTTTCAGGTCTTAGACTATAATATACATTTCACCCTCCCCCTTGTTTTCCTCCTTCATTATTTTAATTCCATGTAATAAGTATTATTGTTAGGGTGAGCTTACTAAACTTTATGAACTTCTAATTTGGGTGCTGCAATTAAGAATCAGTGAGCAATGGTCAACTACAACTCATGCTACTAATTGATCATTTTAGTTTCTTAATATGCCATTACAGTTTTAGTTGTTGTTCTTTTAAGATTTGAAATACTAGGCACTCATACTGGAGCCCAATTGTAAACATAGGGATTTGAACCCAGACTTTCAAGCCTCTTCTATCATCCACACTATCTCATACTACTGATACACATGACCACACCCACGCAGAAAAGATAAATAAGCACCAATATATGTATTTCTTGCTGAACCAGCACTCATCAGTTGGTCCAGATTATCATCTCCCATACATAATGTGGATGGTTGAAGTGGCTTGAAAGTCTGTGTTCAAAGCCCTTATTGTTTGTTTACAAATAATGTAATATTAATATAAAGTCATCAATAACTGTATAATATATACTTATTCAAACTTTAATTATATCAGAAATAACTATTTCTACAATTAATGTAATAACACTGTGACATACCTTCAGTCAGAGAAATCCAGAGAAATTGCTGTAATCATGTTCCTTTAAATTGCGATTGTACAGCCAACTATTGAGATATTTTGCTAATTCTCTTTTTAGATGGCAAGCTCGTGTATTTTCTGATATTGATTTTTCAATTTGAAAACAACATAAAGAGATCAGTGTAAATAAATAGCTACAAAGTCAAAGTATTATAGGTCTATCAGCACATTTTGTAATGAACTTGGTTCGTTGTAATCTATTTGATACCATTTGTGAAATTATTCTGAAAAAAATTTTGAATAACAAAAAACTTGATTTTTTTTGCAGTTTATTAACAATTAATAAATTTTTTTTTTCATATGTCATAGTATCGGCCGGGAGGCAAACCCGCAACAACCGTCTGCAACCAACTGCTTGCTTGCAAGGCAGCTGTGCTGATCTCTCGGCTAACAAAGCTTGACAACCATACTTAATTTTCATACAAATTACTTCATTTTTTCATTAATTCACCCTCTAGAGAAAATTTCTGCAAACTCTATACTGTAATATGTGTATTTTCCTATATATGTCATAATATAAAATTTTAGTTTAGATGGCAAGAAAATCAAAGAATTCCTCAAAACAATAAAATTTAGCTCCACACTAACTAGTGCCTCTATTGTATTATGGCAGGTTTTTGATGTCACAATTTTTACGACATTGTTTAAAGAAAATGGTTTAAATAACCAAAAACGTGTTTATTTGTGAATTTATTACAATTCTAGATATTTTTATACAATATTTATTAACATAAAAAATATAAATTATTAATAATTTATTTTAAATGGCTTTATTTTCAAAAATATAATGTTTTATTAGCGGACAATGCAAATCTGCCTTAAAATTATTTAGACGTTTCGCTTTCTACGTAAGTAATCTAATTACAATAACAAGCATTAAATTATCATAATTTTGCAATAATATTAAAAAAAATTGAACTTTTAAAGTATATTCTTTTAGATATAAGAGAAATAAATAATATTCATTCAGATTTTTAAAAAAAATGACAAATAATAAAGATTTTGTTGAT
Source organism: Epiperipatus broadwayi (assembly GCA_028023455.1). NCBI lineage: Eukaryota > Metazoa > Onychophora > Udeonychophora > Euonychophora > Peripatidae > Epiperipatus > Epiperipatus broadwayi. Next base: position 982,221 of record JAQFVV010012705.1, read on the forward strand.
TTTGTAAAATGAAAATAATCTTTCGAGAAATGATGATTATATAATCTTTTTGTTTTGATTACGATCTTATTATTTTAATATTTATAGAAAGAAAATGTTAACATTTAAAATTCTAAATGTAAATATGTGATCATCTACTATATAAAAATATTTACATATTGGCTTTTAAATTAATTCTTTTTTTTTTCCTGTGTCATAGCATCGGCCGGGAAGAGAACCCGGGACAACTGCTTGAAAGGCAGCTGTGCTAACCTCTTGACCATTAACCTTTTTAACACACTTTTTCACAAAATATTTATGAAATATTAAGTATTTTAGAAGAGTAATTTAAATTTTAATAGACAGTATTTACTTTTAATTACTTAAGTATGGGTTAAATGAAAGTATTAGGAGAATTCTACTCTAAAATGTAATATTTCCATTGGCTCAATTGTTAAGAGTTTTTCCTAGGAAACCTAAGTTTGTGAGTTTGAGTTTTGAAAAGGAATAGATTTTTTTTCCATTGTTAAAAGTCCAAAAATAAGGATGTCCTGACAGAATAATAGATAGGGCAAGTTAATATATAGCATTTAATTAGAAAGTAATTGTAATATTTTAAAGCAGAATTTGATAAATTTATCATAGATAGATTTACTCATTCATATTTTAAAAACAAATTTCAATCAAAAGATTTTGTTCATTTTCTGAAGTCTCTCCGTTCTCACCAAAGTATTCTTTGTCCTTATTACAAAGTCATTTTTCCAATATTTGCAAAGTTTAAATATGATGTTTTAGAATTTTTTCCATTTGTAAATGTATATTTCTACCAAATTAAGTCCAATAAATTGAATTCTGTTATAAGATAATAGTTTAACACTAAAATCAAAAATTGAAAGCTTACAAAAAGTGTCACCAGGGAAAACAGTAAATGTATCATAGTGCAGAAGGGTCAAGGAATGCAGTTTCAGAGTAAATGTTTTAATCCTGAGATTTGGAATTGTGATTTGTCAATATTAGGATGTTTTGTGGATCATAATTAAATCCGGTAAAAGCCTGAAATCTGGGCACGGCCACTTGGGGCATTGTTTAGTGTCAAAACACATAAAAATGCCGTTTTGGTGGCCATGACCTTACAGGCTAATACAACATTTACGTATTGTAATAACCCATTGAGCTAGGCCGCTTTACATGACATCGCACAAAAATATAATGGCCTGTTTTGTGCTTCGAAGCTATTTACGCGCATTCGTTCTTTTCATACCTGATTACTGTATCACTTGAGGGTGTTTAAATTTCAAGGCGGTATGACTTTTTCAAATCTCCGTAATAGAGTAATGTCATTTCAATTTTAAAAAATGTTGTTAATTATTAAGAATTGTCATATGGTCCCCACCCTTCCCAAAAAAAAGGTTAATATGTAAAAAAATTGGCAAAGTGTATGTTCGAACAGGCTTCGACAAAGCTCATGTGCTAAGTCACGTTTCAGCGTGGTGGGGAAAATATTCGAGACCACTAAAAGATCTGAGACGAGCGTGCAATTTTGAAACTTTTCTTCAGATAAATTGCCGAGTACAGAAAGTGTGTGAGATTGTGGGTTTTTTTTTTATTTTGTCAGGCACACGTAATGTCCACTTTTTATTACAGCAATAAAATTGAATAAATAATTTTAAAAAGTCCAAAGTTTGTGTCCTTTTTTTTTTTTTTATTTCATTAGAAATTGACAAGTATTTGGAATCAATTTTTTGCAGTGGGGTTAAAATAAATGACGACTTTGGTTGACTTTTTGTTAAGAATAACAAATTATGAAATACACCCCACCCCACCCCCAAAAGCAGTTTATTGTAGAAGGCTAAAAAAAAAAAAAAAGGTAATTCGAACGAAATAGAAATCAAAGTAAAAAGTGAGAATAAGTTGTTTCAAAAAAAGAAAAAAAAGTAAATTCTTGACTTTTGGTTACAATTCTTTTTCCGAGTGTGGGTGGGTGTTTGAAAACAATTTTTGAATCGGCAAAAACACAAAAGTAAATTTGGATTTAATATTAAGAAAAACAATTACATCAACCAAAAAGAAATCAAAATTCGAAACAAGTCCCAAAGTTGATTCTCTTTTTTCAGCGCTGTTAAAATAATTGACTATTTTTGTTGTCTTTTTGTTAATAATAAACAGTATGGATTCCCCCCCTCTTCCACTCAAAAAGCTGTTTCTTGTAGTAGCCAAAAAAAAAAAGGCTAATTCAAACATAATCTAAATCAAAGTGATAACAAGTTGTGTTTAAAAAAAAAAGTAAAATTAATAATAATAATAAGAAAAACCATTTAGTCAAGACAAAAAAATAAAAAATAAAAGAAAGGTAGAATTAAGTTCTAAACAAGTCGCAAATAATTGTATTCTATTTTTTCAGCAATGGGATTCAAACAAATTTTTTTGACGTCATGAAACGTTCCGAAGTTTTCAAATGATAAAAAGAAAAAAATACAATTAGCAAAATTTGTTGAAAAAATATCAGGTTCCAACAAAAAACCCACAAAAAGTAACAAAAATGAATATCAAAATTTGTTTAATAATAAAGAAATCATGTTCTAAATGAAATAAAAATTATTCGTTTAATCAATATTAGAAAAAAAAACCTTGTTGTATAAAAAAAGAAAAAAGTAACGGCAGCCCGGTAACGTTATATTTCATTGATTTTGTCTAGTATCAACGCTCCAAGCGGCTTTGCCCAGATTTCAGGCTTTTACCTTAAACCCTTTTTTTTCATTAATAACTGCCAATATACTTTCTTTTGTGACTTAGAAAATTTTCATAAATTTTTATTATTTTGAAATCTGCTAGATAACGAATAAAAATTAACTTTTAAAAAATCTCTTATACTAACACCACTAAATGTAGATCTCATAATTCACTTAAATTATTAATATATCTTAAGACTATAACCTTAAGACTATGTGCCTAGATGTGATGGTAGGGACCTCTACAAATCTTTTTTTAAGTGTCATAGCATCGGCCGGGATGCGAACTCACAACCCAGGCAACTGCCTGCAAGTGCAAGGCAGTCGCACTGACCTCTCAACCACCAACACATGACAAATCTTAATACAAGATTACTTTAAAAGACAAGAATTTTTTAATATTTCATTGCATTCAAAGGTTTGATATTAAGATAATGAGTCATACGATATTTTGTCATGCTGCATTTTAAATTGCAAATTTTTTTTAAATAATAGTAAATGTATATATATATACACATTCAGAAATATACTTTTTAAAAAAAAAAAAAAAGAAATTCATTATAAAATTTATCATGAACTTTGAATATTTTTCTGAAATTTAAACATAAATGAATATACTTTTAATATTTAGAATAAATCTTTATGTACATTGTTTTGGGCAATTCAATATTAGCTTCAGAACCCCTGATCTAAATTAATTATTAAATAATATTAAACATAAGGGTAGTTTTCTCACCTATTGGATGAGCCACCAGGTGATGCTGCAGAGTTGCCTTTGAACTAGGCTATTTCCAGATCATCTACAAAATGAATTGCAATGGACCTACTTGTAATACAATTTATTATGCTAAATCCCATATCAATAGCATCACTATGTTAGCATAACATATATATATATATGTGTGTGTGTGTGTTAAAATAAACCCTAACATAAAAACAATATTCCTGAAACATGTGATCCATTCTGGTCACAACTTCAATCAACTTAACACCAAAGTAGTTTATGGTTTATCAATAACAACACCCACATGATAAATAAAAAGGATTTATGTATCACTTTATTGCACAAGTGGAATATGTAAATTTATCAATTTACATATTAATTACTTTATACGTCATTAAACAAGGCAAAACTCTCCATACAGTAGTGCCACTACTGTATTGAGAGTTTGCCTTGTTTAATAACAATTATGTGCTAGTATAAAAGATGGTGATCATGTGATGTTTAGTGGTTTAATACTTTATATGTCATTCTCTACTTCCTCTCCCTCACAAATCTGATTTAATCTAGTGCTATGAATATGATCTATCCAATCAAAAGCAGTGCTAAGCTGTAGTTTATTTGCCATATTGTTAATCTTTTCTTTATATATATAAAAAAAACTACTCCTATTTATTGAATTACAAAATAATAAGCAAAAAAGTAAAGTTTATTGACTTAAGAACATTCTGTAGATCATTTTTAAATTGGTAAAAGTAACACAATTAATTCATCTTATTTTAATATATTTTCTCCACCACAGCTATTCCACCTACAGTAGGCTTTAGTAACTAATAGGTGCCACATGATAGTGTTTGGTATATCCTGTCCAATGCTATTCTATCCAATATCTCCAGGCTAATTTCAACCTTTTGGCTTTTATGAATGACAAGATTTGGATCTTGATATAGTGAACGTGTATCTTCAGAATCTAGCACATTGTCCCTCTAATGGTCATCATTTATCTCTCTGTTTTACTAACAATCTATCAGCTCAATTTGAAAAACATATAAATGTTTTTAATCACAACTCATTAGGTTATTATTATTATTCTTATTGGTATACTTTTCTCTTTTCAATTTCAATTCACCTGTATTAATCTTTGCGATTTTGTGATCTGATGAAACTAGATTTAATTTCTCTGTAATTAATCTATTTCTTTATATATAAAACAAATACAGACTACAAAATTTAAAATTAAAAGTAAACTGCATGATTTGAGGCAGAGGTCTAGAGGGTTCAAACTCTGTATTATATTGTCTTCAAATTGATTCCAATTCTAGAACTTCAAGCACTCAAATTGCTTATGAATTTTAAAAAATAAAGCCATTCAATTACATCAATATCATCATTTTCAATCATTACTGATTCATTCACCCTCTATCTCACACATGGTCTCTACCTAGGTCTTTTTTAATCTCTTGGAATGCCATTTAAAATTTCAACTGTCCATCTACTATCATCTTTTCTAGCAATATGCTAACTCTACTTTAGACTCTTGATTCTTTCAATGGTGTTAGTAACACCTGTTTGTACTCTTACCCATATAATTCATTTTCGATTCATTCTTATAGTAACATATTTCGATTATATATGTGTGTCTTTAGTTATTATATATATAAATGTAAATAGTTTTCAGCTGAAAGAGTTCATGAAAATAATTGAAAATATTTCTGCCTTTTTTATAGTTATTTGTAAGATATATCATCATTCTCAACCATTGTCAGCCCATTGCAGGATGAAGATCTCTTCAAGTTCAATCCATCTACTCCGATCTCTAGCCTCTCTTCACATCGCCTCTACACACTTATCCATTCATCTCATATGTGGTCTTTTTCTAGGTCTTTTACCATCTCTTGGAATCCAGCTTAAGATTTCAACTATCCAACTATTGTAAGATATATAATCACCGTTATGCTTTATTATTACAGTATATATATATACATTATAACGAAGTAGTGTGTGTAGAAAAATATTTCAAGAATTAAATTATGTATTAATTGTCATCGCGGTCCTATAAATAAATCAAATTCCTGTGGTTAAGTCCATTACCTTTAAATTACCTCATCTTCTTTAAATAAGAAGGTAAAACTGCATGAAAAAGTATAAATCAACAATGTTTTTTTTTTAAAAAACAAAACAAAAACATTCCCCCCCCCTCACCCCCCCTCAACAAATTGACAAAATAATTCATAAAAAATAAACTTAATAAGTGTAAACACTTACAATTAGCGACTTCATTATTATTTTTAATTAAATTTTAGGTAGCTATAATTCAATAGGGCTTTTTTTTTATATTCAAAACCCCACCTGCGACTGCCTCTTTAATAATCAGGTAAAAATAAGGTGTGGCTTTTGTGAATTTTGACAAATACCCAGTCTTCATTCAGAGCAATGAATGAAAAAAAAAAGGCATTATATAAAGTTTATATTACAAGTTGTCTACTGTGGGGTGATATATTGTCCGGTAGATTTACCTTCAGGTGAAGGTTTGTGTATACCTTTCAGTTAGATTTCTTTTAATAGTAATAAACATTGATATTGTAATAATGTCTAAACATCTTAAATAGACTAAAATATTGGGAAAATATATACACTGTAATAAATTTATTATACAGATCTTTAAACTTCGCAATTCCTTAAAGAATTTACTTTTTTTTAAAATTGCATTAAACAAAATTCATGGGCAAAATATAATAAAAATAATTTTAAAGTTTTAGGAATTTTTTTAAAACTTATTAATTATAAATTTATACAAACTTTGATTTTGTTTCTTCAAAATTTAAAAAACCGACCAATAATAAATTGAGATTTTTTTTTTATTATTACAATTAAATTTAATGACTTGTATTGACCAGGAGTTCATAATAAATTTCAACACCTTTGCTCCCAGAGCCCGACACTTTATCACTGTGCTTAACCACGAAAAGTGCAAATGTATAAAATATTATATACATAATTATGCATGACATCTAATATATACATAATAAATAATGTGTTATAATTTATCATTTTGTAGACATACACCTATCCATATCACTGTCCCCCACGTTATCATATTTCAGCAACGCCCTCTATGAATAAATATAAAATCTGAACTTCAAATGCCAACTCAAAGTAATATTTCAGCAATACCCTCTGTAAATAAATATTGAGTCAGCTGTTTAAAGTTCTGATTTTTGTATTTATTCACAGAGGGCGTTGCTGCAATATCATAATGATTGGGAGGGTGATTTGAATATTTTCTATTTAATTTTCAGCTAGCGATATGCATTGGAATATTTCATGTGAACATGTTCAACATTTATCGTATTTATAACAAAAATGTGGTCTATTTTATCATTGTAAATTTAAATGTAAATTTGCAATATACCCATATATACACAATGTATAATACATAATATAAATAAAATGTCCGTTAATTAAAACAAAATTGTAATTTGCAGTTGAGGCAGGTTGAAGAAATTAACCAAAGTACTTATGCGGATTGAAAGACTTTATAACAGTTTATTATCATTATATTTATTATTTTTATTATGATTACAATACATATATAACAAATGATCTGTTTATACTTTATCATGGTGTAAATATGTGAAATACTATGTATACATATATACACCATTTATAATATACATATGTAACAAATGATGTATTACACTTTATTATTAAGTAAATATGTGAAACACTATATACTTATGCTTGACATAGTATTAAAATTTGTGTATATTTGTTTGTGTGGGTAACAAAATATTTTCTTTTTTTTTATAACTAAAGTTGGAGTTCACTTTTGGGAGAGCTCACCATATTTGAATTACAAATACAGACAAAAGAAAAATCAATAGTACAACATATAATATGTATAACATATATATAATATTACAAATCAATGTCTGTATTTCTTCAAAATAATACGAGTAAACTTATAAATAAATATTAGAAAATACAGTAATTAAAAATTTTTAAAAGGACCAAAAAATATAAACATCACTTAGGAACGCTTTCAACTATCCTTGTAGTCTTTGTCAACTAATACTTTGAAAGGTCAATAATAATAAAAAATAATAATAAAAGAAAAATCAAGGAACCTTAATCAATAGGTAGGCAGCAAATATTACGACCATGGAATTATGGGAAAATTGACCTTTCAAAGTATTAGTTGACAAAGACTATGAGGATAGTCGAAAGCACTTGTAAGTGACATTTATATTTTTTGTTCTTTTTAAAAAATTTTAATTATTGTATTTTCTAATATTTATTTATAAGTTTATATATATATATAATATTACATTTAATGTTTTCACAGTTGTATGATGTAGATAAATTAATAGTTTTTGGGCTGAACCGTGGATTATTTTCCATCACATACCAAGATTTTGACAGACTAGCATCCGCCATTATCAAGGTTAACTTTTGAAAGAAAAATCATTAGATCTCAAACAATAATGTGACTCAGTGTGAGATGAGGAATGAGATTCAACTTGAAGTAGGTCAACAATCACAATATGAGGCTTTTCACAATGTTTATTTTCCTCACTTTTTTCACCTATTTTAAGTTAATATTAGATAAAATGAGAGGTTTCCACATAGCTGGAATAAGTTGTGCTTCGTCAGTCCTATTTAAACCAGTAGGTCTCTAATATTTCAATTGACTCTCTCATGGTTCTTAAATCATATCTTTCCAAATTAGAAAATATTTTTGTATTGTCAAAATCAGGTTTGTGACCAATTTCTAAAAAATGGGAAGTAAGAACTGATGTGCTAATTTTTTGATTAAAAGCATTTCTATGTTCCTTAATTCTGACATTTATTCATATATTAGACTGATTTACATAGCTTCTTGAGCACTGCAAACATGGAATTTCATAAACTCCTTGGTGTTCCAAAAATGTTCTGTCTTTAGGTTTATATAAAAAATCAATTTTTTTGCCAGTAGAAAAAGTAGTATTTATATTAAAACAAAATGGTCTTCTATTGATTTTATCAGTAACTCCTTTAATATAAGGTAGAATTACTCTATTAAAAATTAAAGTCATTTTATATCTATAATTAAAAACTTAAAACTAACTGGAACTGATTTATTGGTTAGTTTTGATATTTCTTCTATGTTTACTAATATTCCTGTATAATGCATATATTAAAAGTGGAAAATCTTTCTTTTTAATTACATATGATCTCTGCATTTAGTAAATAATATTGAATATTACTTAGTTTCTAATAATTTGTAATATTAATATGTAATAAATCAAAAGATTTCATGAATCTTAATATATGAAAGAAAATAATGGACATAGAAATAAATAAAGAAATATCTTCACACTCTCAGACTAAGACACTTTAGATTGCCCTTTATAATTAGTCTGTAGGTTTAAGGATAAGATGGATGCTTTTATCCTTTCAAAAGTCTTTATCTTATGTTTGGATTTGAAAATATTTTTAGTAATCAATATGACATCATTAAGTCATTGTAAGATCAGGACAATGCATATATTAAAAGTGGAAATCCTTCCTCTTTAATTACATATGATCTCTGTGTTTAGTAAATAACATAGCTTCTAATAATTCATAATATTAATGTGTAGTAAATCAAAAGATTTTATGAATGTTAATATCTGAAAGAAAATAATAAATGTAAAAGTGAATAAAGAAATATCTTCACACTCTCTAACTAAGAAGATTTAGATTGCATAATGTAATTAGAATGTAGGTTTAAGATAAGACAGATGCTCTTATCCTTTCTTCATACTCTCTAACTAAGAAACTTTAGATTGTATAATATAATTAGAATATAGATTTAAGATAGGACTGATGCTCTTATTCTTTTGAAAATCTCTATCTTATGTTTGGGTTTAAGAATAACCTCAGTACTTAACATGACAGTGTTGACCTATTATAAGATTAGTACAGTTATATATTAAAGATGGAAATTCTTTCTTTCTAATTACAAATGACCTCTGTGTTTAGTAAATAACATTGAATATTATATTGTTTGTAATAATTTGTAACATTAATGCATAATAAATCAAAAGATTTTGTGAATGTTAATCTTGGAAAGGAAGTGATGGATGTAAAAGTGAATAAAGAAATATCCTCACACTTTCAAACTAAGATACTTTAGATTGGCCTATATAATTAGAATGTAGGTTTAAGGATAAGATGGCTGCCTTTATACTCTCAAAAGTCTCTATTTTGTGTTTGGGTTTGAGAGTATTCTCAGTACTCAACATTATATCACTGAGCTGTTAGATCAGTACAATGCATATATTAAAGATGGAAATTCTTTCTATTTAATTACATTATATATATATATATATATATATATATATATATATATATTATATATATTGCATAATGATGTAAATATACAGTATTATATGCCACATATAAATACTTATTAAAACTGTGGTTAACACATCCCCCATGTCCATGACCTAGACTTTGAATTTGCATAAATCTTAGGGTTTTTTTTTAAGTTTTAAGGAATATAAAATTTTCCCCATATATTTTACCATTCAATTACTGGTTGGTAAGTGACTATCTATCTATTTTTAAATAGAGGGAAAACAAAAAAGACAAAACAAACTTTCAATGGCCAGCATTTAACTGATTCGGTGAGTGCTGTTTTTTTACTGTACTTTATAGAGAGATACTGGAGGGGTCTTGCCTAGATTTTACATACACGTGAAATAACTATTACATAAGAAAATACATAATTTTTTTTTTTTTAAAAAAAGAAAGAAAAGAAAATCTTCTATTGAATCAAACAAAAGTTCTTTTAAGAACTCTTAAACCAACTTTTGTTTGATTGTTATTGTAGTACAAAACTGTATTTGTTTTATTAAATAAAACAAGAAGGAGAAGATGATGAACTACTTTGTCTCTTGTGAATCGTTCACTGATCAAAGAAAAAGTTTTCAAGAAATAGCACAAATGTCAATCTAACATTGTTTTTTTCCATAAGTGTTATTTTACAACCTTTTAACATACTCATATGAGATCAATAATTAATTTAGTTCTTTAAAAATGGCATGGTAGTTCTAACACTTTAAATTATTCTTCTATGGCTATTTGTAGTAATGTTACTGTAGTTTTTTTACTACTGAAACTATGAATTAAGTATTGATTTATAACCCAAGAGATCAGTATTCTCCATACAGTCACTAAAGACCAAATTTATATTTAATCTATTTTACATGTATTTTTGGTTCTTTGTAATCTCAATTTCACAGTATTTATAATATTATTTTGAGAAATTTGTGGAATAAAAAAATATGATTTTTTTTGCACAGTTTATTAAATACTTCTAGGTTTTTTTTATATCATAATTATACAATAATTAATACCATTTGATTTTTTTGGTATTAAATAGAAGTTAATTAATTTTCCCATAATATTAACAAAAAAATGGCAGCTGGTGAGATGCAAACACTTTTTGATATTGATTGCAAAATACTAATTCCATTACTGAGTTAGATTCTTCTAAGACATTTTTTTTTAAAATATTAAGCAATTTTAATATTTTAAAGCAGAATTGTATAGCTTTATCAAAGATTAACATTTATTCATTCACATTTCAATAATAAATTTCATTCAAAAAGATTTTGTTGATTTTCAAGATTTGCTCATTAATACTGTTTCACTGCCTACCATTCAATGATGAAAATGTTTGTTGTTCTCTTTACAAATTCATTTCATCAATATTTACAACATTCAAATATGATTTTTAGAATGTTTTATTTGTTTGCAAACTTAAATTTGTACGAAATTCAAGTCCAATTTATTGAATATTAATTTAGAATAAAGATTTCATACTAAAATCAAAGGTTGAATGTTGTCAAAAGTTGCCACCAGAGGTAACAATAAAAAGAAGTCAACCTGTTAGAGGGAGAATTTAGATTTTTCTAATTTTTAAACCTGCTTATTTATAGTATGTTTGCTTATTTTTAAGGGGGGATATTTGTGGATATGTGACATTCCACAAATAATAATAAAACATTTGTAACTTGCTTTCACCTCATCTGTTGTTTAAAGGTATATGAATAAAAAGTTATCATTCTGCATTAAGAAAGTGCTTTTCATTTATTACACTAAATGAAATGTGTTATTAGTTAATATTGGCTATTCCTTTCTTGAGGTAATTTTCATGCTTGAGTGCTTATTCATATAACTAGATGTATATCTATGTCATTTCATGTTATAACCCTAAGTATTAAATTGTTTTACATCACTAGTTTGTTACACACATCATAGTCAGGAGAATAGTTAGAAAAGTTAAACATAGTATCAATTGATTTAGCAATAACAAATAAATTAGAAACACAAAATTGATTTTATTTAAACTAATTACTGTTGGCATGAAATTTTAAAAAAAAAACAATTCTAAATTTTAATAGTATTTTCAGACAAGTTTCAAATTAAAAAATACTCAATATTTTTTGTTATTATAATAATGACAGTAATGGAAAACTATTCAGGAAAATTTAAAATTTTAGTAAAAATAATATCTAAGCATTGCTTTTAACCAGGTTGATCACAATCATATATCTCAATCAATAGTATTCTATCCAATAGACAGGTCCAGAGAGTAGTCACAACATCAATTCATCTATTCTTCCATTCCATTTTCTTCCTTGCCCATTTCTTCAATTCCACCCATCTCTTATATCATCCAATAATGTCAATCTCTTCAATCCTTTCTTTTTATTGCCACTCACCATTCCCTCCAAAACAACTTTCATTGAACTATATATAATCTTTTCTCAATATGTGTCCAATTCAGTTTCTTTTTCTCTCTTTGATATTCTCAATCAATCTTCTTTCCCCATTTACTCTTTTCAGAACTTCTTCATTTGTTATTTTACTCATCCAAGTGATTTTTCCATTCTTCTCCATGACAACATCTCAAAAGCTTCCTTATGGTTTTAATTCTATAACTCAATGTCCATGTCTCACAACCATACATTAATACACTCCTTACATGACATTTAATTAATCTCTTCTTAATTCTCTTTCCAAAAATTAATATGTACATATAATATGCTATATATGTGATAATGCAGTGCATGAGACTTTTTTGTTTAGTGCATTAATATTATAAACCATGCCTCTTTATATTTTCTTTTTCGATCATTATATTCAGTACAAACAACATCAATATTAATAATATCAAAATTATGTCCATATTTAATTTCATGTTCCAGAAGTATAGATTTTACATTAGAGTCTTCTTCATTATCATTGTTCTTATATATCTTGGAGATTAGTTTCCATTAAAATATATAGTTCTTCATTTACAGTTGGTTGCCCAACAGGGGCACAAAATATTTATACATGACCCATGAGATATTCATAGTTGTAAAATAATAAATAGGTAAAATTAAAATATTTGATTAATCATCACAGTTAATGTCAGCTGTTTTTGTACACAATGGTGTTGTATTGAAATTATTAGTGACTTTGTAGATGATAATTTTAAATGTGCAATTGTGCTTTGTTATGGATTTGAATTTAGAATGAGTTATCAAAATGTTTTCTGAAAATTAAGTATATCAGTACATGAGTTGAAAAATGATGAAGCTATAAAGTGCTTTATAAATAAAATGTTTTATAAATATGCCAATAGAGGGCATGTGAAGCCAAAGTACCAGATGACGATGCCTGGGCTTTCCATATAATAATAAAAAAATAATTTATGTTTGTAACTTCAAGAGCACCAGATGTATGCTCTATGTTAGTAGGATGCCAAAGAAATATGGGTGCATTACTAATAAATATTAAGTTCTTATGAAGTAACTAAGATAAATAATGAATAGCACTTGAAGCTAGCTTATTTGCCAAAAGTATTGTATTCCAGTTAATTTGGGAAACAGATAGGAAACATTAGTGCTCACCATTTGAATCTGTTGATAATAGCATAATGTGAAGTCTTCAAACCATGGCCATGAAATCTATGCTGTTATACACAATATTAGTTAAATTTTTAAACAGTAATCTTATGTTAGCATTGGTACAATAATATTGTGATGGGAAAACAATCATTGCTGAAAAGGGTGCAATTGTAGTATTTATATTAAAGAGTTCTGTTACATGATTTAAAATATGTATTGAGTTAAAAGGTGTATTAGTAGAGGTTTAATTAAGTTGTAGGGTTCTGCGTGTAAAACATAGTAGAGGAAACAAGTTATTCCTGTCATTTGGTCTGAGATATTAAATTGAGGAGTAGAGTCATGTTCTTTTCTTTCTAAAATAGTAATTATAAATAAGAACAAATTATGGAAAATGAAAAAGAGTTGGATATGTTGGAACAGGGGAGAGAAGTTAATAAAGTATCTGTCACATCCAAAGATGATCAAAATGAACCTATAATGGCCATGTTAAAAAGTTTAATGGTGGAATGAATGAAAAAGAAAAGATAAAGAGGCATAGTTTATAGCTAATTATAGCAAATAACATCAGGGCAATAAACAAGAAAGACTCATGCATTGCATTATTATGTAAATGAAATATTTAATTTTAATGCATATATTTATTTTTATTTATATATTTTATTGTAGTTCTATGATTATGATCGACCAGGTCGAAGGCAATGCTTAAATCTTATTGTTATTAAAATTTTAAACTTTCCTAAATAGTTTTCCATTATTATTATTATTATTATTATTATTATTATTATTATTATTATTATTATTATTATTATTATTATTATTATTATTATTATTATTATTATTATTATTATTATTATTATTATTATTATTATTATTATTATTATTATTATTATTATTATTATTATTATTATTATTATTATTATTATTATTATTATTATTATTATTATTATTATTATTATTATTATTATTATTATTATTATTATTATTATTATTATTATTATTATTATTATTATTATAATGATGATGATGATGATGATGATGATTCAGCATTTTTAAAATTTCAAGATATTTGTAAATCTTTAATTGCAAAATCTATGGTTAGTTTTAAATTGACTAGCAAAAACCGCAGACGCTCAGCCTGGATAACGAATGATTTGATTGGAAAAATTAATCAAAGAAATCATTTAAAATGTTTGGGTAGAGATTTGTTGACTTTGAAGAAATTAAATACTGAGATTAAATCTGATATTCGGAAATTAAAATTTCAATATTATCAAAAATATTTTAATGATAAAAATATTTCTTTGAAATGGAAATTGATAAATTCTCTTGTAAAGAAACCTTTGTCAAATCAACTTAAATTTATAAAACACAATGATAATTTGATTTAAGTAGAAAATAATGAAAAATGTGTTGCTGACTTGTTTAATAATTTTTTTTCAGATCTGTCAATAGATAGAACACCAGTACAAGAATTGTCTTTTGCTGATTCTTGTCTAAATTCTTTTTTGTGTACAGATGTTACTGATTTGGATTTGTCTGGTAAAATTGAGCTCTTAAAGAATGTTCATTCAGTTGGATTAAATAAGTTAACACCAAAGATTCTTAAGGAAAATAAGTCAGCTTTCATACCTGTTCTTGTTTATTTGTTTAATCTTTCCTTAAATGCTGGTTTGTTTCATACTTGTTTGAAAGTTTGTTTTATTACACCTGTTTTTAAAAAGAGTGATCCTGTACAGCTTGACAATTATAGACCAATATCTATTATATCTGTAATATCCAAATTGTTAGAGATGGTGGTTAAAGAGAAAATGATGTCATTTTTATCTAAAAATAATATTTTATCTGAACATCAATATGGATTTATTTCTGGTAGAAGTACCTTGGACACTTTCTATAGTCATGTAAACAATTTGACAACTTCACTAGATAAGGATTTTAAAACTGTTGCTATTTATTTAGACTTGTCTAAGGCATTTGACTCTGTCTCTCACAAAATTTTACTTAAGCGTTTATATTCATATGGTTTTTGTAGTGGATTTATTTCATGGTTTGTGAGTTACTTAAAGGATAGAAAACAAGCAACAAATATTTCTGGTGTTGTAGCTTTTTTATAACAGTTAACCATGGTGTACCACAAGGTTCAGTTTTGGGTCCCATTTTACTTATAATTTATATAAATGATTTATTTTCTCTACCTTTAGAATCTAAGATTTATGGTTTTGCAGATGATATTGCTTTATCTTATGCTGCAGTTTCATATAATTTTGTTGAAAAAATAATTAATGATGACTTAATCCTAATTAGTAAATGGTTAGCATTTAATAATTTATCAATTAATCTGAGTAAAACAAAAGCTATTAATTTTTCTTATAAGTCAAATATTCATTCGCTTAACATTACTATTTGTAATAAGTATTTTTGGCATTATAATAGCACTTGTACGTGTGCTAACATTTCATTTGTTGATAATATTTGCTATCTAGGTGTTTTTATTGACTCCAGACTATTTTGGTCAAACCATATTGACTTTCTTTGCTCTCGTTTACGTAAATTAAATTATATGTTTTTCTACTTATCTAAATTTTTTCCTTGGTCAGCTTTGATTACTTTATATATTTCTTCTTATCAAAGCTTATTATATTATAATATATCAGTTTGGGGAACTGTTCTACTTGTTCTATGACTACATTGTCTGTTTTACAGAATTATACAATGCATATCATTTTTGGTAGATCATGTACCACATCTGTTAATGATATTTATGCCACTTTTAATATACCAGATGTTTTCCATTTGTATAAATATAGAGTGATTCTTGATATTTATTGTAGGAAACTTCATTTGGATACTAAATCTTCTGTTGTAAATACTCGTTTATCTACTAAATATCAGCTAGCTTTACCTAATTTTCTTAAAACATCTAGTAGGAAGCAATTTAGTTATAATGGTCCTAAATTATTTAATATGTTTATAAGAGATTGTTCTGTGAATTTAATGAGCACTAGTTATTTGATTTTTAAACAGCATTTATGGCACTGGTTATATTATGCTAAGCATTAGTTTTATTTTGTTTATTTTATTTTATTTTTGTTTATACTGTATGTTATGTTGTAATTATTTATTACTGTTATTGAATTTCCAAATGTAATATCTGTATCTGTATAATTTTAATATTTTATGTTATATTTATACTTTTTTTTTGTATTTTAGTAGTGTTTTTAGTAAATACTCGTTTATCTACTAAATATCAGCTAGCTTTACCTAATTTTCTTAAAACATCCAGTAGGAAGCAATTTAGTTATAATAGTCCTAAATTATTTAATATGTATTTATAAGAGATTGTTCTGTGAATTTAATGAACACTATCTTATTTGATTTTTAAAAAGCATTTATGGTACTGGTTATATTATGCTAAGCATTAGTTTTATTTTATTTTATTTTTGTTTATATTGTATGTTATGTTGTAATTATTTACTACTGTGATTGAATTGCCAAATGCAATATCTTTGTGATTTTAATATTTTATGTTATATTTATACTTTTTTTTTTTTGTATTTTATTAGTGTTTTTAGTTGTTACATTTAAATTCTCACACAAGATTTTTCTTGTATGGAATTTTATCTCACTGTATTATACATTTATTGTTTGCTTCATAATAAATAAATAAATAAATTATTATTATTATTATTATTATTATTATTATTATTATTATTATTATTATTATTATTATTATTATTATTATTATTATTATTATTATTATTATTATTATTATTATTATTATTATTATTATTATTATTATTATTATTATAATATTCAAATTAAGGAAAGAAAATATTTTATTAATTTTTTTTTTGGTTTTTAGAAATGGTATTCCTGTATAGTTTTTGATAATTTTATATTCAAATATTTGTTGTGCTGCCAAGTGTTGGTGGCCTAGTGGTTAGCATAGTTGCCTCCAAGCAGCTGGTCCGGGGTTCGCATCCCGGTCAATGCATTTGACATATGAAAAAAATATTTGTTGTGCTATATAAATATATACTGTAGCTGTTTAATATGAATATTTCTACTTTTTTTTTCCTGTAGAGAATAATTTTAGCGGGGTAAATTTTATTTATATAATAATTTTGCTACTTCAATTTTGAGATATATATATATATATATTCACAAGAGTTCGATATCTCCGACTTTATAAATTATAAATTCACAATTGAATAAAATACAAAGAAAAAGAATCTTAATTTGGTTACTTGGGTGCTAGAGCTCGAACATCACTGGGTGTTCAAATGTCATTATATATTAATAATTTAAAATATTTAAGAATAAAATTTAAAGAAATGATTAAAGAAAGGTATTGAAGGATGTGCAGAAAACAAAGATAAGAATAATGACGTTTAAGAAGAAATTTTGTTTAAAGTTAAATTGTTATTTTAAATATTCTCTCTCTTTTTCTCTGCTTAATATTTAAGCCTGATTTTTTAAAGTATAAAATGAACTAATTCAACTTTGTTACTTCTATAATAAGTATTAAAAACTTATGTATTTATTCAGGTTTTTAGAATTGAAATCTAGAAATGTGTAAATAAAGTGACTAATGGATAGATTGCTTTTAAAAAACATAAGAATTTACTAAATGTTAAAATTAGAATTTAGATTAAACCTGTCATATTTTCTAAATTCCAAAAAAAAAAAAAAAAACACATTTGACAAATTTTAAAGTAATACTGGGGAGAGAGGTTTTGTTGATATAATTTTTTAATATATAATTTCTATTGTTTTAATATAAACTACAATATATGACGAGGTATATTAAAAAGATATAAAAATAAAAGAAAAAATAAAATTATAAAAGAATTTTTGAAATAGACAATTTAAGATGATAAAATATAAAAACTATTGGAAAATGTTAATTTATTTTTTTGTTTGTTTTTTAGCTGGAAATGTTCTAAAGTCACAACACATAATCATACCAGTTGAGATATTATTAATCACATCAAAGTAATATTATGGATCCTTATTCATTATTGTTTCCGAAATTGGAACACAATTTAACGTAGAATACTTATTTAGAGACGCATCAATTCTTGCCCAGATTCGAATAAAAGAATTCAAAGACTAAAAGTTTGAGAATCAATTCACAACTGAATAAAATACAAAGAAAAAGAGTCTGGTTACTTGAGTGTTTGTGCTCAAACGTCATATGGGTGTTCAAGTGTCGTGTGACTTTTTGAGCAAGTAACTGTTTAATTATTTTTTATTTTATTGAAATGATATAATAAAATCTGAAAATAATTTAGAAAAAATTTCCATAGATAAAAGATGAATTTAAAAAACCTTGGAAACGCCATGTAAAAATACTGAATTTAACATCACATGATCATCATTTCTTATGATTGCTTATAACTATTATTAAAACAGGCAAACTCTTCATATTGATTACTCTGGCTTGCACTGAATGGCAATACTGTATGGGGAGTTTTTCCTGTTTTAAAAATACTGAATTGAGATAATTTTTTAAAATCTGTGCAAAACAGGATTGTCCTATGTCTTGAAAAATAGCATTGTAATGATTTTCATGAAGACATAGCTATATAAAAGGAGAATAAAAATTCACATTCATAAAGAATTTTTTCTATACATTGGCGGATCATACTATTTTTAAATATTTGCAACATCCTGGTCCATTTTAAATGTCATCAATTCAAATCCCACAAATCTCATATTTTAATGTTAGCAACTTGTCTATTTATTAAATGCATTTTATTCCTGTTTATAAAAATTGCCTCCTTAATTTTTCTTTTATTACGGTTTCTCTCTTCATGAAGAATTTTCACATTTTCAAAATCAAATTTAAATTTACATGTTTTTTCATGATCAAAGAAAACTGAAGGAGACATTAAATCACCATTATTTTTACTTTTTACATGCTTATATAACAGTTCATGCTCCCTCGATCTCTTCTCAATACTGCACCTAGATTCACCTATATATGATAGCATACACTCACAAAAAATTTGATATGTGACATTACTTTTCTGCTTGACAGGTATGACATACTTAGAATTATTGACTAATTTATTAATATTGTTTGGAACATATAATGAAACATTAAACACATTCTTATATATATATATATATCCTTAAAAAATTTCAGTTTTCTTTGATCATGAAAAAACATGTAAATATAAATTTAAATTTGATTTTGAAAATGTGAAAATTCTTCATGAAGAGAGAAACCATAATAAAAGAACAATTAAAGAGGCAATTTTTATAAATAGGAATAAAATGCACTTAATAAATAGACAAGCTGCTAACATTAAAATACGAGATTTGTGGGATTTGAAGTGATGACATTTGCTTCTGCTTTGTTTCTGGTTTTTTTTTAATTTAATGGCAGCTGAGGCAGATATATATATATATATGTGTGTGTGTGTGTGTGTGTATATATATTTAAGATTTAAATTCTAATAATATTAACAATACCATAAAATATTAGTTCATGGAAAAACTGTATATACTATGGTAATTCACAAATGAGACACTCAAGAAGTTATTTTGTGTATAAATATAGCTTTTTTTTTGTTTTAATCCTAATTTATTGCTTAGGCAAAAATGAACTATTACTAATATTGCAAGGTTTAAAGTATATTATATTGATAAAAAATGAAAAATACATTACATTGCAGAATATAGCTTAATAGTTAAAATTTACAATTAACAATAGAATTAGACTTTTATCATATATATAAAATTTCAGATTTTCTATTTAATAGTTAAGTTTAATTAAATGCTGTACTTGAGTTTGTATATTTTGGATATGGTATCTGGATATTCTAGCTCCTCACTGATGAGAACCATTAGCTTGAAACCGGTTTGGGGATGGTGATAGGTCTAGATAGAGATTTTGAATGCATTCTCTTGCTGCATTTATCGATTAAAACAATTTTTTTAAATGTTTGTTTAGAGCTATTAACTTGCCACTCTTTATATTACATTTGCAAATACAGGCTAAATAAGTCATGTGATGTATGACTTGATTTTATTAATATGTATATAATATTTAAACACATGTATATTTTCTATACTAAACTTAATGTAATTATAAGAGACTTGAACTTGAACTTTCAAACTCCCCATAATTATCCAATCCAAATCTTCAACTTCAATGGACAAGCTTCAATCTTCTTCACTCTCTAACTCTTCTGCTATCCATATCATTGAAAATACAAGGATGAAATACTCAAAGTCTTTGATGATGCCAATATTATTGTCATACCCCATGTTGATCTTAAGTCAATCTGCCTCCTCACATATAGAATTTTAATATGTCCATTTAATTATACAGAAAATGGATGGGCAGAATACAGGCTGATATATAATATTTAAATACATGTATATTTTTATATTAAACTTAATGTAATTATACATATATTGAAAATCATTTAGCCTTCTCACATGTATGTGGTCATATGTATCCATTATATAAGATGGATTGTATGAAAGTCTGAGTTCATGTATATATATATATATTGTAACCTGAACAAGTTGCAGGCTAGCAATTGGAGGTTACACAAACAGGCATCATATAATATGAATTTTTAAAACACCAGATTGTGAGTCCTCTTATTAAAATACATGGTTCTTTTATAATTCAAAATATTTTATCTTAGTTCTTAAAATATCTTGATCTCAAATATAAGCTTTTTTTAGTTATCAGTATCTTGATTTCGGGTTTTAAAATATATTTATCTCAAATATAAATTCTTTTCAATTTTAAAATATCTTGATCACTGGGTTCAAATTCAGGATAAAATGCACTTGGAACAAAATGTTAATGCTAATACTTTATAACTTCTTAAAAAAAATTGATATTTATTATTTAAGCTAGACAAGGAACGTTTGACATTTCTTTTAGTTTAGTTTGGAATCTTAGTATTTTCAAGAAAGTCGAAATGAAATTACATAATTAAAAACATTTCTAAACACAATTATTTAAATATAACGATTTCACTTCTACTGACCATATAATACAGAAATCTTATATTTTCTGGTGCAAATTTGAATAAGCAATCTCGAAATAATGTAGAAGGCTGTAAGGATATCTTTTACGCTGCCAACTACATAACAAGTGCATTTGAAATGAGGTAAATAATATAACATTTATCTTCTAAGAATGCAGGAAGAATAATTAAATAATTATTAAGCAAAATGAATGTATAAACACTATGGGACTATTGAAATATACTCTTAAAATAATTACTAACGCAAACTTTATTAAAGTAGATTTTCTGATAAATAGATGTGCTAATGCAATGATGTCATAATGATGTCATAATGGTGACGAAACAAAAACGTATTTAATTAATAAAGAACATTTATATACAATATATAATAATCCATATAATAAAAATATTTATTTACAATTATTATTATTTCTTTTAATTTACTATCTATAATTTTACAAATATTAATAGCTTTTTACATTGGTGTACCTTTCTTAAAACTATTTCTATAATTTTATCATATAAGTTATATTTATTACCCTCTTATTCATTTTAATATGGTCTTTATTTACAAACCCAGTACCCATAACATGAAACAATATATCTGTATGCCTTTGTGCAGGATATTAAAAGACTTATACACTTTATTTAATCAAAAATAGTATTTAAAAATCATTGTGGAGACACTTAATATTAATATAATAGTAACAAATATTATGGAATATAAACACACTTATAAGATTAACAATAGACAAAACTTTCCATACAGTAGTGCTACTCAGCAAACCAAAGTGATCAATGGATGCCAGAAGGTTTGTGAATAAAATCCCTATCTAGTGCCTACTTATCCAATATCCCCAGACTAGTTTCTAGCTTGTGGCTTTCATCAGTAAAGAGCCTTGGATCTGACAGCACTGGACCTAGATCTTAGGATCGAATGCAAACTAGTCTGGAGATATTGGATGAGTAGGCACCAGATAGGGTTTTTATGCATAAACGTTCTGGAATCCATTGATTACTCTGGCTTGCACTGACTGACACTACTGTATGGAAAGTTGTGTCTGTTTTAACTGTTTGAGCAAGCATAAGAAATAGTAATCATATGATGTTTAGTGATTTAACATTAACAATATCTATGTTAAGAAGAGTAATTAATGATGCTCGACACTGATAATATTATTTTGTTTAAAAAAATTCTAGTGGAGCTAATAATGAATTGTAAAGCTGAACATGCCTATGGATTAAACCAAAATATACTTTAATACTGAAATTCTAGGCATAGTAAACAAGGAAACATGAGCTAGCAAAAATATAATCGAACATCTAATACTAAGTGCACACTATGCCGATGAATGAATAAGCCACACTCTCTCTCTCTCACGGAGAAGTAAAATACAGATAAAAATAACATAATACCCACTTAAAATTGCCTCAGAAATACTACTAATAAGAAAAGGCAATATGAATAATTTTCCATCTTGCACACGCATATGAAAGGCACATAATGAATTCACTTGGTTTAAGATTATATGTATGCTGACAAAACCTATTGGGATATATATGGACATATTTGTGTCTTAAAAATTGGTTTGTATAGGCATTGAAAAAAAAAGAAATCTTCGCCTCTTTCTGACTTTTCTAAAATGAAAATTACCTTATACTACTTATAGTTATAACAAACTTCATAGAATATTTATCATATTTGAATGTCAAGCTGTAACTTGTGCTTGATATGATGTTGTGAAAATACTAGTTGTTGTTTTTTCAGACAGACAACCCATAGCTACTCCAATTAGCCATCCAAGATCAGAAAATAAGTATGTAGCTGCGAATATTGATAGTAAAACAAAGATGGAAATACAATCAAGGATTAATGGTGCGATTAATAAAAATGATAAATCAAATAAGAAAGAATGGAAGGAAAAATACTTATTAGGAAAATTAAGAATAAAATAAAACAAGAGAGATTGGTTGTGATGAATGAGGATAAGGGCCCAAGGTTCATGATTTTAAATGAAAATGAATATGAGCAGAAAGTTAAAGAAGATATGGAAAAACAAGAATGTTTGAAAATAAATAACGATGCAAGTAATGAAATTAACACAAAATATAAAATACTATTGATTAATATGAGGGTAAAACAGTTAATTAATGAAAAAGAATATAGCTGTTTATATCCTACGGCAATTGAACATCCTAGTATGTTTGGGAAAGTTAAGACACAAAATGATGGTATACCAGTAAGAGCAATATTGGATTTTAAGAATTATGTTCTTAAAGGCTTGTGTGATATAGTATATAAAAAGATTATAAATGGTGTGGGTTTTGGGAAATATTGCATTAAAAGCTCGGAGGAAATTATAAATAAACTAAAGAATATGAAATTAAATAGGAATGGAATATTGTATTGTTTGATATTGAAAAGATGTATCAAAGTATACTTAGAGAGAAAAGTATAAAAGTAGTTATGGAAAGAATAAAGGATTATGGTAGTATGTCAAAGGAATGGATGTGTATAATTAATGAGGCTTTATTGTTGATACGTGAAACATTGTATTTTAAATATAAAAATGAGTTTCGGAAGATAACTAGAGGATGGGTTGTGGGTTATTCCATTATTGGTGTTTTATCGTCTATCACGATTGATTATATTGAGGGAAGGGTAATTGATAAATATATAAGGATGAAAGAAATTACACAATATCACAGATATGTTGATGATATACTTATAATGAGGAATAGTAGAAGTATTAATAATGCATTTAATGAAATGAATGATAATAGATATGGTATTAGATTTATGATGGAAAATGGAGTAACATATTTAGATATTTTTATGAGGAAGGGTGTGACAAGTGAAATTGTTATAAGACATTATATTAAGGAGAAAGATAAAAGAGGTATAATAGATCCAAGTTCATATCAACCATGGTCTCAAAAAATAGCAGCAATGAAAGGGTTTAGAGAGTAAAATGATAGGTTAACTTTAGATAAGGGTGTAGCATTAATACAACACTTGGAGGTTGAAAATGATTATATTAGTATGGGATATAAAAAGAAAAATATAAGTACATTTTTTAAAAATAAATGTGAAGATAGTAGATATTATAATAATAAGAAATTAACTGTAAATAATAAATGGATTTCAATTCCATAATTTGATAGAGTATATAAAGAGTTGGTAAGGGAAGAATTACCTGGTAATATTAAAATAGGATGGAAAAACAGTAGGCCATTAGGAAAATGGGTATGTAATATATAAAATAATAATAAGAATGGTAGGGCAGGGTTGGTGTATAAGATTATTTTTGAATTTTGTAGCATGATATATATTGATCAGGCAGAGAGGACTGCATTAAAAAGGGGTGAAGAACATGATAGGGCAATTAGGAGGAAGGATATGAGATCAGGGATTTATGTACATTTTTTGAATACTGGGCATAGAATGAGTTGTGAAAAAAACATTCAGGTGATTAAGTATGTAAAGAAGTATAGTGAGAGGATATGTTATGAAACTTTGTATATACAGGAGAATTTTGAAAAGGTATGAATATGGTTAAAGGTCCTGTAAAGTTGGCTGGAAAATGGGTGTTGTTAGATAGCTGGAAGATTTAATTTAAGTTGGGTATAAGTATAAGTAAATTATGTGTATATATTTATATAGATGGTTATCATTCTAATTATGTTGGGTTTAAAATATTAAATATAGTTATATATGTATGTAAGGAGAAAAGGATTGGGAAATTTATGAATGATGTTAAGGTATAAATGAGTGATTGTATAATGTAAATGTATGATTATAATTTAGATCATGTTTGTGTGTAAATATTATGTATAATTATTTATGTATGTGATGAATAGGAAATAGATTTGTTTTATGTTTTATCTTTGATATTGTAATGTAAAATGAAGCCTGTAGGTGGAGTTGCTGTAGAAAAGAAAGAATTGTAATGTAGCTTTAAGTGTATTTACATCTTGATAAGGCTCCAGTATGGGGGTGAAATCCGGGTTGGTGAAATTAAATATCTTATTATAAAAGTTGTCTTATTAAATAATTTTTATTGAATTATTATTTTTAATATATTACATTGCAAAGACAACATTATGAAAAAGTTTTGATTTGAAATTTAATCTTTTTTTTTTTGTTTTGGTATACTATAAATTTTATATGATAACGGCTCGAACATTTAGTTATCTGTTATACTGATCAGAATAAGGGATTTATAAAATATTTACCATACGTAAGATTTTCACAGTACTAAAAAAAGTTTATTTTTCATCTGTTACTCTATCAGTGTAATAACATGGTTGTAAATCTTCCTTCCTTTACCATAAACCAACGATTTGATCTGAATGAAAGTTCTACTAAGTTGGCGAATCTATACTTAATCTATATAATCATGAAATCATTGGTCTATAAATTATTATTTAATAATTAAATACATGTATAGTATTTATATTTTAAGCTAGATGTAATTAGAGAGGATTTGAACTCAGAATTTCAAGCTCCTTTTATCATCCACTCCATCTTATACAACTGATACATATCACCACATACATGTGAAAAAGATAAATAATCTCCAGGATATGTATTTCATGTTGAACCAGCACTCATCAGTTGGCCCAGTTCATCTCCCACACACATACATAATCAGTGCTCAGTTTATATTGAAATAACAAATCTTCAAGGCTTCAATCTTCTCCACTCTCCAACTGTTAAGCCATCCACATCATCAGATTTCCAATGATACTGATGGCTGAAGAGTTGGAGAATGGAGAAGATTGAAGCCTTGAAGATTTGCTATTTCAATATAAACTGAGCACTTATTATGTATGTGTGTGAGAAATGATAATCAGGACCAATTGATGAGTGCTGATTCAGCATGAAATACCTATATTGGAGTTCATTTATCTTTTTTTCATATATGTGGACATGTGTATCAGTTGTAAAAGATGGAGAGATGGACTAAAGAGAGCTTGAAAGTCTGGATTTCAATGATTATTTAATAAATAAAAGAAAGAAAAAACCTCAAAAATATTATTAATCAAGTGTTGGCTGGTCCAGTAAATAGTTTTTTGGGGTCTCTGGATGCTATTTATGATTGTTATATCTTTTGATCTACTTTACTGCTAAACTATATGAACGAAAAGCAGATGCCATTATATATTCCAACAGGTCGTGCCAATGGATTTACAAAAGTGACATACATATTATACAAAAATATGTATAATTATATGCAAATCACTTGTTTTTAGAGAATCACTATTACTAAAAGCTAATGATACAGAATACTGAAGGTCACTTGCAAAAAATAGGTAACTTAGTTTTAAGGCTTCAAAACAACAATCACCATGTTATGCAAAGACAAATTGAGTCAAATAAAAGTATGTTTACTAACATTTAACAAATATAATTTAGATCTTTGAATTACAACTGAAATTAAATTTCAATGCTGTCACTTAACCCTCTCTTTACATGATCACTATTTCTTATGCTAGCATTAGATCCTAAGATCTACATGCAGTCCTTTCAGATCCAAAGCTCCTCACTGATGAAAGCCACAAGCCAGAAACTAGTCTGGGATATTGGATGAGTAGACACTAGATAGGGATTTTATGCACAAGCCTTCTGACATTCATTGATTACTCTGTTTGGCACAGGGTGGCACTACTGTATGGAGAGTTTTGCCTGTTTTTTTAATCCTCTCCTATTGATGCATGGCATCTAAATATGAATAATTTTATAAAGGAAGGTCTTACAGTATTTGCATTGTAAAAATCATTTGTATCTGTAAAGTCAAATGTTTTGCAAATCTTTTTGACTTGTTAGAATTAGTGATTATATTAAATTGTAATATGCAGTTTATATTTTTTATATGTTATACAAAGAATATACTATCTCTGGGTGTGAGCTAAACAGTAATTATTAATGTTTGCAAGTGTACATTTTATAATGTATGCTGATGATATGTGAAATCATGTAGACAAATGATAACATTGATCATCACAGTTATGGCTTCCATCTGCAGGAATGCTGATTGTGCAGAGCACAAAGGAGACATCATGTTACCATGATAATCAATAATATTTATATATAAATTAAAATATTTAGATTATCAAATCACTTCATTGTCAAAAACGTGTTTTGATTGTAAATAATTTTTATTTAAATATGAGAGAATTACTTTTTTTTTACTTAGTCTTGTAACAATTGCTCCAAATATAATATGTATTTTATATTTTACCATACTGCTAAAACGAACAGATAGCACCATGTTGCCATGGTAATTAAACAACATTTACATGTAAGTGATGATGTTTAAACTTCTGAATCACTTTTATTTAAATATCCTAATTTATATTAAAATGATCCATTACTATTAATAATTTATTTTAAAATATTGCCTCATAATAATCATGGTAATTCTGCAGTAAGTTAGACAATAGTTGTATAGCAGATAATTATATTTATGTCATATTTTATAAGTACCAATAGAGGGCGTTGGTATAGTCCAATGATAAAATGTGAGACTGAAATATGGGATCCTCGAATTGATCGCAGTGCTGACGCAAATTTTTTTTAATAGCGATATTGTTTTTTTTTATATTGATATTTTTTATGTTTTATGGATTTGCTTTTTCATGAATTTGGACTGTCACGGAGTTTATTTTAACCTAACTAAAAATGTATAATTGTTCCATCATATTGTCTAATATATATCAATCGAAATCTATGAAACCAGGATATTTAATTATTAACAAATTTCATAAAAATGATATCATTTAATTCTACTGTGTTGATTGTAACAATTATATAACACCACTTGAAACTTCTTTAAATGGCCATTCTATTGGGAGCTAAAAATTATATCTATTCTAGTGGAATAAACCAATTGTTTATTTTTGTGTAGGTTTTAATATGGTATAATATTAAATAGATTAGACAACATCCATATTTCTCCATCCTTTTTTATTTCATAAATAATTTCATATAAATAAAGATACAATAAAAGACAAATAACCCCCAAGATGCATTTCATGCTGAATCAGCACTCATCAGTTGGGCCAGGTCATCATCTCTCAAATATATCTTTATTACATGAAGAGTATTTATGTAGAGCAATTGTCTCATTTTTATTTTCAAGCATCAATTTACTCCACTCCCAACTTTTATGTTATCAACTTTTTGATAAACATGATGTATTTATAAAAATTTAATTGTTTTCTTTTAAGTAAATTAATTCATTAATCCCCAGATATCAAACTGTATAGCATATATAAAATAATGTATAGAATTACAATATGACTAAGTTATTACACTGAAATAATGAGTATACAAAAAATTAAATCTTGAAGTAGGGTAAGTATTCTATTATTGAACAAATATTTGAGAAGCTAAATTTGTTAATAGAAAATGTAAACAAATTATGTATGGAAGTTTCTGAAGTATACTAAAAGTAATAAACAAAAACTATTTTTAATAAACTAATTAGCATACTGGTTAGAGTCAACCTTCTTATTACTAATTGTTATTTATAACATGGAAAATTTCTAGAAGTTATTTTGTTAGTTAGGAGAATCAATGTGTAAATAAATGGATAAAAATGTAAGTAATTCTAATATTTTAATATCCTACTGTTTCTGTGCCTTTTGTTTAAAAAAATTTTATAGAATTCATTTTGTTTTAATTTAAATATTTTTATTTTATGGGACTGGAGATACTAGAATTTAAATTACACAAAAACACCTATTATTTATGCAATGACCCTGATCATACCTTATTGACATAATTTAATCTGCATCTTAAATTTATATCTACATTTTAAACTAACAATATCATTAAAATTATATAGGGTTAAGTTGCAGTAAATAACTTCCTTAATATCCAAAAATGTCAACAAACCCTTTAAAAGTATACATATGACTTACACTAAAAATTGTAGTCAATATATATAGTAATAAATCTTTGTGCATCAATTACTACATCATAGTAAAGTCTTGCATTAATTTCTAGCTTACATTTATTTTGCATCTTTCCTCACTTTAGTTATAGTTTTGTAAGTAAGTGTAATGAGCAACCACTAGATGGCAATTTACTCATAAGTTCTATTTTAATGATTGTCTTCTGGTTGAAAACAATAAACACTATATGGAAAAGTATTTCCATGAATAGAATTTTGTTGTAAGTCATCTGGTAAGAAACCCAAGATCTTTGATACAGAAATTAGTTATAGGAGCTTAAACCACTATCTAGTATTCCTCATTTACTCATGCTTACAAAGTTGGATCTGGAATGAAAATTATTCAATCACAGACTACTATAAAATTATATATGTATCACTTACCATATGGAATAGGACACTTCTTCAATGTAACATTAACCATAACAAAATAAGGAAATAACATTTTCATATTTAAAGCAACCAGTTTTCTCTAACACGGTTCAAACTGTTACATAGAATTTATTGAGATTTGTCATATATTAAATCTTCTGCACTACTAAACATTTTGTAATACCAGTTGATTAACTACTTTTCTTGTGTGCTTGCCTAAAATTCCACTTTAGATCAAATTACCTATTAAGAGATTAAAGAATTTTGTAGAATTGGATAATATTCTCTGACTTCTAGAGGTAAAAACGATGGCATAAATTATGTTCACCTTTTCATAAATTAAGAAAGACTCTTTGATAGGTTTTACATTACTATAATATGTGAAATTCATATTGAATATTTTTAATGTGTATGCGCATGTGTGTGATGATTAAATTTCCCGTACATGTAAGTAAATCACTTCATAATAAGCAAGAGTACTATTATTATACTTAGTACTATAGTTGATTTATATATTGATATGATTTTTATATCTATGTTTGTGGTATGTGTGTGCATATAAATTTCAGAATCAAGTATCTATCTACAGAAAGATATGAAAACAGAAATCCTTTTTTACTTTTAAATTTTTTAAAACTAAGACCATAGTTATGATGTATTTAAATTTAATCAAGAAAGATGTTATATCTCACCTTGCCTTCAAATAATGGACTAATTCAGATTCCATCTTATCTTAATAAGACTAAGCATTTATTGACATGTATCAATGTATATACAAATAGATATATCCAATGGCAAGAATAAGCCAATATGTGATGATGTTCACTAAAACCAATTACTCTCATTATGGATGAGGATTTGGCCATAAATAGTAAATTCAATTGGAGGTAAAGTGAAACAACAATCATCAAAGCTTAATGGCAGTCTGCTGGTTTTCCATTATATGGTTAATGCAGTGAAGCTTTTAGAATCTAAATCAGACATGAGACAAGCTATCATGGTACAATTAGAAGTGTCAGGAGGCAGGCTGTCATGATATAGCTGGAAGTTGTATATAAACTTATAAGAGCAGCTGTCTTGATGTCCCTTTTTTTTATAGTTACATGACAATTAGAAGCAATACCTCACCAATGGTAGCAGGCAGAGATATAATAGTGTATGTATTTTTTTTATATATATATATATATATATATATATATATATATATATATATATATATATATATATATATATATATATTTTTTTTTTATATGTGATCACAGATGGAGGTTTACCAATAGCCCAGTCAAGCTTGTTTACAAAAAATGCTGAGAGAAATCGAAAATTCAATATCTCTTTCAAATTGTCCCCAACCTTTAAACCATGGTTTCAAGCTAATAGGCTTTAGCCAGTAAAGGGTAGGGGGACTAGAAACTAGATCTAAATCCCAACTCTATTGAACAGCACTATGTAAACTGTTCATATAAGTTTGAAAGCACGAATTTTTCAGATACGTAAATATCTTAAAATCCAGCTAAACAAACTATATAGCTATATGGGTCTGAAATCAGTTCAGTTTCACCACATAGTTAAAAGGTTCTGCAATCTATATCATTGCTAAAGCATTCAAAGGTACATTTATGATAAACAAAAACCAAGTTAAAATTTTTTTGTCCTATAGCTTACATTTTATGATCACAGATGGAGCTTTACTAGCAGCCCAGTCAAGCTTGTTTACAAAAAATGCTGAGAGAGAATTGAAAATTCAATATCTCTTTCAAATTGTCCCCAACCTTTAAACCATGGTTTCAAGCTAATTGGCTTTCGTCAATTTGGGGACAATTTGAAAGAGATATTGAATTTTCGATTCTCTCTCAGCATTTTTTGTAAACAAGCTTGACTGGGCTATTGGTAAAGCTCCATCTGTGATCATAAAATGCAAGCTATAGGCAGGTTAAAAAAATTTTAACTTGTTTTTGTTTATCATATATATATTAATCGTCTTTTAACAAGTTTGTGTTGGTGGCCGAGAGGTCAGCACAGCTGCCTTACAAGCAGTTGTCCCGGGTTAGCAGGTTTGCTTCCTGGACGATGCTATGACACATGAAAAAAATAACATAAAATGTGTATTTACAATATATATAACAAGGCAAAACTCTTCACACAGTAGTGCCACCCTGGGCCAACCAGAGTAATCAATGGATACCAGAACGCTTGTGCATAAAATTCCTATCTAGTGCCTACTCATCCAATATCCCCAGACTAGTTTCCGGCTTGTGACCTTCATCAGTGAGGAGCTTTTGATCTGAGAGCACTGCACCTAGATCTTAGGATCTAATGCAACCCTCCAGCAGCCACCTTTTAACTCTATTTAACTACAAAACTATGAGAATGAACTTGAAAACACAATAATATTTTCAATCTAAGCTCAATAGTTTATATAGTCATATGGATCTGAACTCAGTTCAGCACCCATACATTTTGGTGTCTTTTCTTGCTATTATTGGCAAGGTATAGCTTCAAGTGATGAGTAATATTTAGGATGGTGGAAGTGTTTTCCAAGCTTTTATATATATATATATAAAATAGATAACTGGAGTAAGTTAGCAATGGTACAAGTAAGTTTCTTGGCCCATTTCTGAATATTTGATCTTCAGGCACTTGGCAATGAAGCATATATTTTATATGTAAACAGTATAAAGGTTCCACTATAATTTACTGAGAGTAAATAAGATATTAAGAAAAGTTGTACTACTTATTTCTGAAAAGATGAAGAGATTGAACCTTTGTGTTTTTGAAGAATTATCTATGGATGAAGTGATAGCAAGAAAAATATACCAAAAATTAAGTATATAACTAGGGCTTTAAATAGATCATCAGTAATAAAAATAATTTTATCAACAGTATTCAACAATTATTTAATAGCGAAGAAAAATATGTAGACATTCTGACATGCATTAATGGAAATTTTAGCAATGAAAGTTTGTAGATATATTTTGTGTGGACTCATAAAGTTTTTAGCACCGATCATCATTATGAATTGAGAATAAAAGCAAAACAAACAGCAGTAATTATAGTGTTTTCCTGAAGGTATGTGCTGATGGTATTTTAGTTGTATTTATATGATGGACTATATCCATCATATAGTATTGAGTATTGAATGTCTTTAGAAAAATTTAACTTTATTTAAATTTTCAAAGAACATTCAACTGTTAGTAACAGCATACAGGTTAGTATATCACAATATTTTGAGAGGTATTATTTTCCTCTCTTCTTCAGGTGTTGCTGGCCTGACCATCAAAAGAAAGAACAATTATTGGTACTGCAGTATATTTATATATACCAAAAATAGCAGACAAATTTTAAAAAATCTACAATCAGTATAACATCAGAACAGCTTTCCAGAGCCATACCACACTACAGGGAATTCTAACATCTATAAAACCTAAACTTGAAATGCTGAAAAACAAAACATGCATCTATAAAATATCATGTAAATGTCGAAGAATAAAATATTGGTGAGACCAGTCGCTTCATTGAAAAGTAATTGCAAAGTCACAAACTGATGATTAAAAGACAGAAAACAGATGTGTCTAAGGCAGCACATCATGTATGTACCAATAAACATATATATATGTACAATCTCTAGCCTCTTTCTCCACATTACCCTGAACACATTCCTATTTCATCCATTCATCTCACATATAGTATCTTTCTGGGTCATTACAATCGGTACAATATATATATACTCTAATACCAAGCCAAATGTAGATATAAAAAATAATTTATTTTGTAAAATATTTTATTTCATATTAACTTAATTTTAAAAAAGATATTAATTTAATTTGTAGTGACAACTTTTTTTTCTTAAGTAGCATTCAGTTAATTTAATAAATCAAAGTAACAAGCTTTTAATTGTCATTTCTGGATTGTTTTTTTTTTTATAAATCCAGAGACATCTGGTGAGATTTTTTTTTTTATGGCAAAGCAATTGTCAGTCTGGAAAAAAAGAGTAAAAATTTCACAGCTGAAACTTTCAATAAAAAATAAGTTTAAAAATGTCAGAAATGAAATCATTCCGGGTTAGGGGGAAAAATACTTTCAAGTTTAACAGCAGGAATAATATGTCAGCGTGTTATTAAAAGTTATAATTGTATTTATTTATCTTTGATGATTAGAATTAAACCGAGACATGGGGGGGGGGAATAAATTGTAAAGATATTTTTAAAAAAAAAAATTGGATCGTCTTAAATTAATTATAAAAATATATATATTAAAATTTTTTATTATTAAGTATATAATACCTCGCCAATGAAATACTGTATAACATTTATTTTAAATTTTAATATGTTCAAGCTAGTAACTTTAATTTAAAAAAAAAAAAAAAGATTACGTAGAGCTAAATTTGAGTGTTTTTACACAATTATTAGTTGTAATTAGAGGGGATTCGAACACCGACCTCCAAGTTCACTTTAGTTTTCCGCTCCATCTTTTACAACCGATTTACACGACCATATACATGTGAAAAAAAAAAAAAGATCTCCAATATATGTATTTCGTGCTAAACCAGCACTCATCAGTTAGTCCGAATCAGCATCTCCCACACATATATATAATCAATGCTCAGTTTATATTAAGATAGCAAATCTTCAAACTTTAATGGACGTGCTTCGATCCTTTTTGCTCTTTAACTCTTCAGCCATCCATACCACAGAATATCTGATGATTGTATGTGCAAAGCGCTTGTTTTCCAATTTTTTTGTCATACCTATGTTGAGTGGTAGTCATTCTGACCCCTTATATGTAGGATCTAAAGCTCATTTAAATACACAGAAGAGGGATGGTCAGTATACAGACTGAATATACAAAATACAAGTACAGTATATATAGAGAGGGTTTGAATCCAGATTTTCAAGTTCTCTTATAGTAATCCACTCCATCTTATATGACTGATACAGTTTAAAGTATTTATATTATACTTGTATTCAACCTATATTCTGCCGATCCCTCTACTATATATTTAAATGGGCTTAAGATCCTACATATGAGGGTCAGAATAACTTACGGTCCAAGATATGACAACAGAATTGGCAAACACGAGCTTTAAACATACCATCATCAGATTTTCAATAATATAGATGGCTGAAAAACTGGAGAGTGGAGAGGATTGAAACCTGCCCAGATTTGCTATCTTAATATAAACTGAGCACTGCTTATATATAAATATGTGTGGGAAATAATGATCCAAACCAACTGATGAGTGCTGGTTCAGCATAAAATACATGTTTTGGAGGTTATCTGACTTTTTCACAGCCATGATGGAGTGAATGACTAAAGGGAACTTGAAAGACTGGGTTCAAATCTCTTCTAATTACATCTAGTTTAAAATATATACACTATACTTGTATTAAAATATTATAATTATTAGTTGTTTTTTTAAATCAATAATTAATGTTATATAATTTCTGTTATTATTTTTAAGTGTTTGATATTGTTTGTTTAGTTTTTTTTTTTTCCTATGTCATAGCATCGGCCGGACGCGAATCCACAACCGTCTGCAACCAACTACTTGCTTGCAAGGCAGCTGCGATAACATCTCGGCTAACAACGCTTGACTATGTTTGTTTAATTGTTGATATAATAATTTGTTTTTCGTTCGTAAATAATATAGTGAGTAAACAAAACTGAAAATTAGAATTATTAACTGAAAATTAAATTATTAATATATATATTTAATGAGTAGTGTGATTTTCCTACATTATTCTCACCAAGGTAGGGACTGTTTTTCATCTGCTTTTAATATCTTGTAGAGTTTGACGCTTATCAATTAAACTGTAGTAATTGGCGATCTATATATATTGAACAATGATAAAGATATCTGTAAGAGATTGTGATCTGGGCCAACTGATGAGTGCTGGTTCAACATGAAATATGCATCTTGAGGATCATACATCCTGTTCACGTGCTTGTTTATGATTACACCCTCCCATAGGTGTTAAAAGCAGATATAAACTAATCCCTGTTTTGAGTGAGAATGATGTGCTGAAACATTACACTATAGAAATGTTATTCATTAAGTGGATAAAAAATATTTATAAATATATATGTTTTGAATAATTTTATACGTTTCAAAAGATTTTATTGATCAAATGTTACACTCAGTTTTTTTTATCTCCGTATACATAAGATAATCATAGAATTTGTAGAATGTCACATTTAGTGTTTGTGCAATTACATATAATCGTATATTTTGTATATTTACATTAAGAAGTGAACAATGTAATAATTAGTAGTACTTCTTACAATTAAAGGTCTCATGCCAGGGTATCAAACATTGCCACATAAAGGACCAGGTATCTGAATAAATATTGTATGGTGAATGAAATCTTTTCATCCCTTGCTCTAATTGGCTCTAACTTAATCCAAAAAGTATTTGAATGTCACCTAGGATATTACTATAGAAAAAATTGCATCTGGTGTAGCATAGTGCATATAGGAAGAATGTGGATGCCCTAATCTTAGGGAATACTCCCATTGAAAACATTTAAAATATGAATTGTATGATAATATTACAACTTCAGAATAGATTTGGAATTGATATGCATATGTTTTCAAAAGTTTGACAATCAAAAAATAAATGTGATTGTGTAATAATCCAAGGCTCCTTATTAATAAAAACCACAAGTTAGAAACTAGTCTGGGGATGTTGAATGAGTAGATATTAGATAGGAATTTTATGCACAAACCTTCCTGCATCCATTGATTACAGAAGCTTGCACTTAGTGGCACTACTGTATAGAGAGTTTAGTACTCTTATAAATACTTTTTATTTTATAAACTGATAACTATATGATCTAAATATTTTAAAATTGCTATTTGAGCAGTCAAATGTATTTTTTTAATATTAATAGTTAATTTGTATATGTTAAAGAGATTATTATTTTACAATTAGATATTTTAAAATAT
The DNA here is from genome assembly GCA_028023455.1 of Epiperipatus broadwayi. Lineage (NCBI taxonomy): Eukaryota > Metazoa > Onychophora > Udeonychophora > Euonychophora > Peripatidae > Epiperipatus > Epiperipatus broadwayi. Next base: position 1,018,854 of record JAQFVV010012705.1, read on the forward strand.
TTCATTCCTAATGTTACAATCACATTGACTAATAAAATAAAGATCTTTTAAACATCGTAAAATTCTAACAAACAATACTGGTCAATTTAACCCAGAGTTCCTGGCCAATTGAATGGAACTATTTTACTCAACTTGCTCATACAATAATTGACCTTCTAATTATGTATGTAATTGTATGGTTAATTGCACAATAGATCATGTGATATTTGAACACCAAAGTGAGATTGTGCACAATAGTTTTATTCAAAATTAAATTCTTTTTTCATATTCTTAGTTAAGAATTGATTCTTAGTTAAGAATTGATTCAAATATCTTTGTTTATTGAATAGGATTTTCTATTCTCCAGTTAAAATCTATAAGACATCTTATGATCAGTCTTTACAGCAATATTTACTTCTATAATTTTCTTTATTTTTTGTTATTTATATATTTTAATTATGTTAAAATACAGTACTATAATAAATTCTGTTAATGCATGACAAGCAGGGGTAAACTACCATAACAATAATGTTCAGATAAGTTAGATCCACTTGTCTGTCTTTATTCATATATTTTCATTATTATTCAAATAATTTTTCATTTGCATAAATCTTATTCAAAACTTCAGGTTTTGCTGGCAACCAATTTTAACTTTAATATAGTTTTTTGGTACTTACGTATTATCTTGTCTCCCAAGTTTGGCAACCATTTTTTTAATTACATATTTTTAGAAGACTACAAGTAATTGTTTCTGTTGTTGTTGCCTCAATACTAGTATACCAAATTTATGTTACTTACCAAGTTTAAAAAATATTAATAAATTAATTATAAATTTCTGTTAACTTTAGCAAATCTATTATAAATTTCATTCACAATGTTTAATTAATTTTATATATATATATATATTGTATCATGTAAATGCTAACGTGCTCCAAACATTGGCTTTTTTACATTCAACTTAATATTGTCATGATTTTTTATGTTCAGTGTCTTTGATTTTTCACAAAGAAGAACATTCATTTGTGGTGAGTTTGCAAGCCATTAGGAATTTCAGACTATTGGCATACATAACCCTTCTTTAAAAACATTTATTTTGTTTATATTCATAAGTTGCTAAAAGTGACTGCCATAAATGCTGAAAAAAATTACATTGAAACTGCTTTCTAAGATTCACAAACTAATTATACTCAATATACATAATGTTTACTGCAGTTTAAATCATTAAATTTATTTGACCAAAATATTACCACTTCACCACTTTCTTTATTTTGCTATATCTTATATAAATGCAATTTAATTGTTGTACTTTGTATAATTTCTTTTATTTTTATAATAATAACAAAAAAAGAACATTAAATACAACTGTTTCTTGTCAGGTATTTTATTTTAAAAATTTATTGTAGGCCCATGAAAATGTATAATTAAAAAAAAAAGACTGCCAAACTTGGGAGACAGGGAAATATACAAACACTATCTTTTTTCTAAATAACCAAAATAAATATAAAAAAAATTCATATGTATACACCTCATAATATAGCAGTAACACATCAACTCACTAAAACCACAAACTAGGTTTGAATCCTGACCATGTAAAATCTGAAAATTTTTTACATTCAAATTAATTCCAGAGAAGAAACAAAAGGATGAAAAATATATTGAAATTGCTAATTTTGTTTTTCATTGTTCTTTCCTTGAAGGAGATTCTGAAGATGGTTTTACCCAAGAATGAGCTACATTTAGGCTGCTTTAGTTTGCCTACCCCTAACATATAAATGTTATGAATAAAAACCAGATCAAGTGGATTATAATAATGATATACTTGATCATTGTCAATAGTTTGCCACACCTTTAGCACAATATATATATATATATATATATATATATTGTTATATATATATATATATATATATATATATATATACAGAACTGGATTATAAATTTTATTAACCTACAGAACTACATAAAATAATATGAAAGATATATGGAATATTAGAATAATGAAATATCCAGAAAAAGAATTATGTTAATCAATGGGTATCTGCCCTGTTTGATTTGGCATAGCAGTCGAATGTAGACTTTGAAGTTCAAATTCTATAAGCCAAGGCTTCAGTTTCCATTCAATAATAATAATAATAATAATAATAATAATAATAATAATATAAGAAGAATGATAATGATAATGATGATGATGATGATTATTATTATTATTATTATTATTATTATTATTAGTAGTAGTAGTAGTAGTAGTAGCAGTAGTAGTAGCAGCAGCAGCAGCAGTAGTAGTAGTAACAGTATTACTATTACTACTACTACTGCTATTATGATGATATAGAGTTGTATAAATAAAATGAAAATAGATGTGAAGAATTAATGGAGATGTGAACATTTTCAATTCAGAAAGTATCGATTCTATAAAAGTTATTGTAATTTCCTTTTTTTTTTTTAAATCTACACTTATATTATATTAAAGAATAGTTTATAAAATTAAAAAACTTCTCTTAGACAACTGTACATTATATTCATTAAGGCTTCTAATGAATAAGCTTGTGTTTTTAAGACCTGTAGAGGTCCCTACTATCGCATTTTATACGCATGCGCTTGAGGCTACAGCCTTAATGAATATTATTTACGTAATCAATGTGCGTTTAAATAAATTTATAATTACAACTGTAAATTATAAATATATGTACTAACATGCTCTCATAAGAAAAGTTAGCTTCAAAAATAATTTTAATGCAATTATAGCTTCTCTTATGAGAACTTGTCAGCACATACATTTATAATTTAAAAAATACTTTATACAAATCTAATTGCAAATCTTATTTTATTAAAAGGCAAATCATGGGTCCAATCCCCATAAGAGTGTGATCTCCCCAAGGTTGATTTATTGTTGGCTTACAGATAATGTCTCAGAACTCATCCAATCAACACAGTCAACCTGAAACATAGTCTAACTAATAATAGCAGATATCCATTTATTGACAAATACTTAAACGGCTAGCTACATTGTTAAGAATTAACTACTTGAAAACAAAAATCTAAAGTCTGAATTCAAATCCAACTTATGATCTTGGCAATTGGATGCCTTAACCTCTATTCCATGGGGATTTTCTCTTACTCTTTCTAAAGCAAATTATTTTTCATATAAACATCATTTACTTGATTAGAAAGCCTTCTGATTATTAAAAGTAATATTCTAATAAATCAATAATCATGAATTATGGAATTAGCAATGTATATGCTATATTGTTGGGGGGGGGGGTGCAGCTTTTACCATAGTTACTTATTATGTCTAAATACTTCTACTAATGGTGAGTGGAAAAGTCGTGAAAAAATAAAGAAAAAGTTTAAATTATTGAGGAATATATCACCATGGATACTTGAATTTTACATCAGTATCATTAAAAAAAAATTGTTTAGGTTTAAATGTAGACTTTAAAAATAGAACTTATCATTAATATTTAAAAAAATTTAGTAAGAAAGCTATAAAAAAAGTTTACTAATTTGAATTTTAGTTTAAGTCTGTAAAGATACAGCATACTTTAAAAAAATTCAAAGTACTAAGTCATGTATTAAAACAGGCAAAACTCACTATACGTATTGCCACACACAGCAAGCTAGAGCAATCAATGAATGCCAGAAGGCTTGTGCATAAAATCCCCATCTAGTGCTTATTCATCCAATATCCCCAGACTAGTTTCTGGCTTGTGGTCTTCATCAGTGAAACTAGGCTGAGGATATTGGATGAATAGGCACTAGATGGGGATTTTATGCACAAGCCTTCTGGCGTCCATTGATTACTCTAGCTTGCTGTGTGTGGCAATACGTATAGTGAGTTTTGCCTGTTTTAACAACAGTTATACACAAGCATAAGAAGTGGTGGTCATGTGATGTTTATTGACTAAGTCATGTATCAAAGATGCCATATTGAATGATAATTTTTTTTTATTTTATATAAGCACTTTGTACTTAAATAAAGCTATAACCTTAGTACATGCGCCTTGAATGCTTAATTTATTATAAGAGAGACCTCTACAAATCTAACGCAAGATTTGACTTTATAAAGATAAGAACGGCCCAACTCTTATCTTCAATTTTATTAATCTGATCTTTTAATTAATTAATATTTGATCTACATTTTTATTTTAAAATTTTAGCATTACATTTTGAAAACTGTCAAAATTTGCTCGTTTATTTTGTGTTTTGATGACTTAGCAATAACACCTCCTTAACTTTATCATTCTATCTGCTTATCCATTTATCTATTAATCAACTCACTTACTTACATAATAACTCACCTCACCCAGTAATCTATCTATCTACCAATCAGTCTATCAGAGCCAACATATTCAATTCACACATTCTTTTATAAATATACATATATATCATTAAAATCAGTCAACACTTAGAAATCCCAATATCAATAATAACAAACAATTTCATATGTATACGTGTGTGGAAACTTCATATTCATGCTATCATTTATGATTTAGTGATGGCCTCCGGTGCTTGAAGGTTTTATGAACTCCTGAGAAATAAATCATTTGATGATTTTTTTTAATGCTTCAAGCAAACAAATGAAGATATTTAAAAAACTGCAAAATATGTATTAATTTTTTTTACAATGCAGGCTTTTTCAGACCTGCACTCCAATATGTAATATGTAGAGGGTTTAAACTCAAACTTTCATACGACTTTCAACTATCCATGCTGTCTCACACTGCTGACACACTTGATGACACACATATCGAAAATACCAAGATACATTTCAGTTGATCAAACTTCATCGGTCAGCCCAAATTACGTTTTGTTACAACTTAATCTACTTTGGCCCAATCTTTATGATAATAATCGTCTTTTCAGATAAATATTAGAATGGAAATTGTTATTGTTATTAGTCCAGATATAGACTTTAAACTTAGTTAAAAATCAATATATTTATTATTATAAACTACGTATCTGCATGAAGCTAGTTAGATAGAAATGTATCTCGCCGATCCTTTGCCTATTATCAGATCTCTTTGTTTATTTGTTTGAAGCATTATATTGTTAGTGTAAACAGACATTTTATATATATTTAGTATTATTATATATATAATTGGAAAAAGGAATAATATCAAAATAGTATCGTGCATATATGTAATTTATAATAGCCTTTACCTAAATTTGAATCTATATTTGGCCTAAAAATAGCAACAATCTATCACCTAATAAATAATTATCAATAATATATTTACCTAGAAAAATGGTAATTATCATTAAAATTGTTAAAGAATTATGTTTCTAAATTAAGTCAAAACAAAGTATACTGCGTAGGTGAATATACAGTATATATGTGATTGAGTGTTTCTGAAAAAAATGAAATTAGAATGAAAAGGAACATTGGGTAATCAGCCTTTAGTACCTTGTTTATACATTAATATATAAATCAGATTATTTTGTGGGCTATCAAATTTAAAATTAAGAAAGAAGCTTATAATATGAATTAATTATAAAAGGCTCATTGAAGTTGATGATGTAATCCCAAAGATTGAAGTGCTAAAATCAGTTTTGTTAGGAGGATAACAAATATGTGAAGTACTCAGTTTAGTCTGCAGAGATCTTGAGATAATACATACATACATACGTATATGCGTACGTGCATGCATGCATACATGCATGCCTACATGCATGCTTACATTCATACATGCATACATACATATATACACACATATATGCGCACATACATACATGCATGCATGCATGCATACATACATACAAGCGTTAAAAATATAAAGCTAAGCTAGTCAATAAATAATCAAAATTACATAAAATTTACAACTCAACTAGACTAGCCAAAAAATAAAGTCTAAAACACTACCAATGGTTTCACTGCTACAAACAGATTTCAAATTTAAATATATTGTTATTTTGTAGTTCTTTACATTTGAGAAGTCTGCTTGCAGCAGTGAAACCATTGGTAGTGTTTTAGCGTTAATTTTTTGGCTAGTCTGGTTGAGTTATAAATTTGGAGTACATAAATATATTGTAACTGTTAAGGGAAAATATGAAATGAGATTGAAAAGTCTTTGTATGTGAGTTTGAAGAAAAATGGAAAAAAAATTAATGGAACCGATAAATTTAAAGAATACTACTAATTGTATTAGAAAGTGTGAGTGGGGAAAAAATGATGTAAAAAGAAATTAAGACCAAAGAGAAATTAGATTGGTCATATATACACTTAGAATAGAATATGTTAGTAAGAATTATAAAAAGTGAAAGAAAAAAAGAAAAGCAAAATAAATTATTTTATAAAAGTCTACTCATTATAAGTGACGAAGAGAGTTAGAGAGGATAAAATATCTGCTTTTAGTTGAATATCTATAAGTGATCAGATTCATAGAATGTATTTTGTACCATAAACATTTAAAAAAAAATTATTTCTGTATTATTTGTATTTACTTTATCAATATTTCGTAATTGAATATTTTATGAATTTTATCTAACTAGATGCTGCAGAGCCCAGCTTAATTTTGTTCTGTACCCCTCAAACTTTCTAATTAACATACAAATTTTAATTATAATAAATAAAATTATATATATGGTACATTGTACCTCTTTTCAAATACAGACTGTGAATTTAAGACGGTCACCTGTCCGTGTTTGACGGAGACTGGATTTTCATATTCATTTTCCAATTATGCATTTTATGATAATTTTTCAATATTACCATAATTTTTAAGCATTACCAAATAAAATAATAGAATTAAACCTACACACACTCTACATCACCTTTTATCTGCGTCTTATTTATTTTCGGATCATATACATACTATATCTGTATATACAATATATAAAGCAAACTATCAAAATTTAGTTAGTACGGATTGTATGTACGTGTTTGTGAAAAATCCAATATACTGTTTATCTAATACTCCGTTTATGCACTTAACATATTAAAATTATTTTCATTTTACTCGAAATGTGTTCATCATTTGTAAGGCAGAATAAATTATATAGTATATAATAAAATTAACATTTGCTGATTGATAAGGTTTATTGTTTGTTTGTTTTTTAATATAATCTTCACTATTAATGATTAACTTTACGCTATTGTTAAGATTAGAACGATGTTATAAAAACGAAGGAAAAGTAAATAAAATATTTGTATTTATATTTTATATTTTTCTTCACATATGTGTTGCTTTTTAATTTTTTTGGTTATGCATAAAATTTAGAGGAAGATGTGAACTCTAATTTCACCAAAAAGGTAGTCATTTTTTAATTGACCGGTTGACTCGATTGAGAGCTGGCCGACCCTGATTATATGAACACAATTTTATTTTTTAAACCCTTAGAAATCTATATCTTATTACTTATTTTTAGTTTTAAATTATATATATATTAATCAATGTTTTTACTTCACCATTTAAGTAGTAGAAACATTTTTTTAATTATTTTGTTAAAAAGCTCTATTAAAAAATGGTATTTTTTGGTTAAAAATAATTGCTTTTAAATTCATTTACGTACAATGATTTTTGTAGTCTAATATTATATAAACTAGACATTTTAAGGGGTACTTATACGATTTATGTTTAGCTACACTGAATATAATTTTTTGCTATATACAGAATGAGAGAATTTAGAATTTACAGCTAATGTGTTAGTTGATGGCTCTTTTTGCTTAGTTTAGTGTTAACAAAAATACACTAGATGGAGTAACAATCTTGCTAGCACAGCAAAAGCTTTTTAACTTTAACTATGGTGTTTTTAGAATATTATTATAACATGCACACACATCAGATGTATATTAGCACGCATACAGATTAAGCTAAATTTTTAGGCTTGTAATAATTTATCAATATATTAAATAATTCAACAATCTAACCCATAGAAATCTTTTCTTTTAAAAATGAAATTATAGAATTATAGAGTGGATATTTATATGTCAACGCGTTGACCGGGAAGCGAACCCGGGCCAGCTGCTTAGAAGGCAGCTATGCTAACCGCTAGGCCGCCAACACTTGACGTAGAGTAGATATTTTACATACTTTTTACTAAGTATGTAAAATATCTCCTCAAATTGTGACTTTAAAAAAAAATAGTATTATCAATTCTAAAAAAAATACCAATGGTTTACCCCTTTTTATTTCACTATATTGCTTTTTAACTTAATTTTGAAAGTAAGATTTATTGTAGTCAAGTCGCTGCCGACCGCTGGCCAACGGCATTCTATCTCATTCATAAAATTTTTAGTATGATAAACGAGAATAATTATTTTTTTCTGCTCATTTAACATTCTAGAAATAAAATATTAAAAAAAAAAAAAAAACAATACAAAGTTGTGCAACAAAGAAAAAACAAACAAACACAGAACAAAAATAATACGAGGAAAAATAAAATTCTATAAATTTTGCTGTAACATGAAGGGTGACGTTTTGTGGCTCATGTGATATGACATTAGATTGCACGTATTACACAAAAAGGCAAAAGAATAAGAATAATAAAGATGAGTATAGTCAATAGAGAAAATCACATCTAATATTTCTGTATGTAATTTTTCCACTACCCCACTCTCACTCAAAGTAGGGACTGGTTTCTATTTGCTTTATCACCTTGTGGAGGAGGGTAATCATAAATATATGACCAAAGACGTGAAAAAGATATATGACTCCCAAGATGCACATTTCATGCTGAACCATCACTCATCAGTTGGCCCAGATCACAATCTCTTACACCTATAATTTATCATTGTTCAGTACATATAAATAGGGAATCATTACGGTTTAATTGGGAAGTGTTCAATCTAACTGCCCTCACAACTTTGACACAAACCACTTGATGGAAGTCTATTAGTAATTTTTATTAGTCATTATTTAAACTAAAGATTATTCATTTTAAGGAGTAATATTTCTGTAGTGTAATTTTTCATTACACCACTCTCACACAAGGTAGGGACTAATTTCCATCCACTTTTAACACTTTGTGAAGGGATGTAATCGTAGACATGTGATCAAAGTCATAAAAAAGATGTACGATTCACAAGATGTACATTTTGTGCTGAATTAGACCTCATTAGTCGTTAAAAGCAGATAGAAACCAGTCCCTACCTCGCATGAGAATGGTATAGTAAAAAAATTTACTCCACAAGTTTTATTCATTAAGTGGATAACGAATGACTGTGAAAAATTTAATAAAAATCACACCTATCTATATTATCTCAAGCTTGCCAATGCTGCACCCAGTAATTGAATTTTATTTTATTGATTATACAAAATATAAGGCAAAGACAATATAGTGGTTAGAAAATCATTAAACTTATAATAGTAGAAAAATAAGTTATTAAGCCATAAGTTTAACTTAATAAATTCATTATGATTCTTTGTTTAAAACATATAAAGGTACTAGGAAATACAGTACTTTCAAGAAGAAATATCAATTTTGATATCTGAGATGAACATTAAAGACTGCATCCTTTAAAATTATTTAAAAGACTATTAATATTTATTTAGTTGGTTAGAGTGTTGTCTAAAAAAATTCAATACTCAAGAATCTAAGGGTTTAGGTTCAAATCTCATGCTAGTGCTGTTACTGATCAGGTCAGCAACACTTGAAGAAGAGGAGAGAATAATACATCTCAAAATGTTGTGCATATACTAACCTGTTTGAAGTGCTATTACTAACAGTTGAATGTATTTGAAATATTTAAATAAAGTAAGACATTCAAAACATTGATATTAAATGATGGAAATAGTCCAATATAAAAATACAACCAGAACACCATTATCACAAGCCTTCAGTGAAACAATATTAGTATTTAGTGTTTTCCTGAAGATTTGTAGTGACAGTATTTTAGGTTTTTTTTTTTTATTGGACTATTTCCTTTATCTAATATTAAATATTGAATGTCTTTAGGAAAATAAATTTTATTTAAATTTTACAATTAATATATGCACAACATTTCAAGACGTATTATTCTCTTTTTTTAATTAGGTGCCTGATAGAACTGGACATATTGCTAGAAGAGATGATAATAGATGAACAATTGAAATCTTAAACTGGATTACAAGAGATTGTAAAAGACCCAGAAGGAGACCACATGTGAGATGAATGGATGAAATAAGAAAGTGTGCAGGGATGATGTGGAGAAGAGAAGCTAAAGCTTGAAGAAGATGGATTGAATTTGGAGAGATCTTCATCCTGCAGTGGATTGATAATGATTGATGATGATGATGATAATAAAATAAATTATTTATAGATTGAAATAAGATTTATGTTTTCAATTTAATAAACAGGGAAGGGCAACTGTACAGGAAAGATTAAAAGCTATAATTATTTTTACGATGTAGGACTGCTTTCAACCAAGTCAATCATATTCATAGAATAAATATAGGTATGTGAGAGAACGAATATGTAGATTAATTAATATGCAAATCATGTAAACTTGTATATACCACTTGCATGCTAATGCAATGCATAAATCCTTTTTATTTATCATGTGATAAACCATGCCTTTTTCTATTTTCTCTTTCAATAATTATGTTCAGTGAAAATGACTTTAATGTCAAGCAGATGGAAATTATGATCTGACCCAATTCTATACTCTTATACACTGATTTTATGTGAGTCTGTTTTAGCATATTTGGGTATATACTTGTGCTGTGCTAATGTAAGGGTGCTGGAGAAATGGCATTCACCTAGTAAATTGTATTTTTATAAAATGCTAAATGATCAAATTAATTCAAATTGAAGATGATAACTATTAAAAGAAAATTTACTCAAACCAGCAAAGGAAATATTTAGTGAAAAATGTAAAAAATCATTCATATAGCAGTAAAGAGCATGAAAGAGTTTTTGATAAATCACTAAGGTTTTTGATAAATCACTAAGGTTGGATTATCAATGATATAATTATAAAAATAATAGTAAAAGAAAAAAATGCATAAATATTGTATATATAGGATGATCAACAATGAATTGAGACAAGGAAGCCAATAAGACTCACTAAGTATGATTAAAAAAACCAATAATTACTGATAAAGAGATTTGTTTTAATATGTACTAGAATAAAACAGTTTATGACAAGTAATATATAAAAAAAATATTTAAATAATGTTTTTATCTAAAGAGTAAACCAAAAGGAGAAAAATAAAGTAATCCACCTCTCAATTAATTTGCTATTCTTGGAAAATATCAAAGATTTTAAAAATCTATACTTGTTATAAAACAATTGGAAATTGAAGACTATTGTCATTTCATAAAAGCATTTGAGGCCTTTTTCATTTTTATGATTTATTTGAGCCTTGAATGCTTTTATAAAATGACAATATTCCTGCAATTTCCAATTGATATATAACAAATTTAGATTTTTAAGATCTCTTATATTTTCCAAGAATGGCAAATTAACTGAGAGATGAATTACCTTATTTTTCTACATTTTAGTCGGCTATTTATATAAAAGCGTTATTTAAAAAAAATTTGTTTTACAAATTATTTTTTTCTTTTTAGTTATATTTACATATTTACTATTTTAAAAAATAAACTTAAATATTAAACTCATAACTTAAATACTATTTTAAAAATAGTTAAAACTACAAAACCATTTGACAAAAAGTATAATTTACTAATAAGATGTGAAAATAAAAAACATGTTTGCTAACAAATGAATTTTAAATTTAAATATTGATCGTCAACTTTGTAAAAATATTTATGTATTGGCTTTTTATTTAATTTAATTAAGTATGAGCTAAATCAATATTAACAAAATTTTATTCTACAAATGTTATATTTCCATTGACCCTATTGTTAAGGAGTTTTCTTGGGAAGTGTAAGGATGTGAGTTTGAATTGCAAATAAGAACGGATGTTTTTTTATTGTTAAAATTCAAAAATACGAACATATAGACAGAAATTGACAAATTTAGAGTCGTAGATCACATGATCGTATTCTCTTAAGCTTGTAAGTTATAAACAATGAGGATTGCCAATTCCTCAACAAGCTTTGTGATAAATGCTTAACCAGAGAAAACATTTAAAATATCTCTGTCAGGAACCCCCCCCCAAACCCCTGACCATGGTTTCATGCTTTGGCACTCCTCAGAGAGGGGCCAGGGTAGATCTAATATCTGAACCTATCCTGGAACCTCTCTGAGGAGTGTCAAAGCATGAAACCATGGTCAGTGGTTTGGGGGGGGGGTCCTGACAGAGATATTTTAAATGCTTTCTCTGTCTAAGCATTTATCACAAAGCTTGTTGAGGAATTGACAATCCTCATTGTTTATACAGACAGAAACATTCAAAGTCAGAGTATAAAATCATTTAGAATAGGTCACATAATTTACTTCATCTTCCAATTCCTTGGACCATTTGAAGATTTGAGGGTAAACTTTTACTCTGTAACTTAAGTAATCAAATGTCACATGACTCGTCTAGCAACGAACTATTTAATTTTTTATTGCAACAGATTGCGAGATATAGATAACAATTTGCCACCAATATAAATCTTTTTTAACAAATTTGATGCATTAGGAAAGTTTGATTCTTATAATGGTAATAATATATTGCTTCCTATAATTGTATTGTAAATATACTATTCCATATATAATAATAACTGTAGCTTAATCCACTGCACATGTGCTTTACAGATCGAATGCTAATTATAATGAATACTCTCCTTTCCAAACACAAGATAAAGTATTTTTAAAAGATAGAATGGATCAACTCTATCTTTTTCACCCAAACTATATGTATAGGCAAATCTGAAGCATTTGGAACTGAGAGTGTGAAGATTTAATTAATCACTTTACATGACTTATAATCTGATTTATAATCATGCCTATATTTCTATAATATCAATTAATTTAGACTCCCTTACCCATTCAAAAGAATGGTGTTGCAGTTAAGTATGATTGAAAACAACCCATTCTAGGTTTGTATTAATAATTATCACTTAAAATTAATTATATTTAGGAATGACTTGTAATAACAATGACTATAATGTATTATTATGAAGGCAGGTTAGTCCATGAGGCTATCCTTAATCAAACTGCTCTGAAACATATTTAGGAAACATGTTTATTCATGATAAATGGATATTGATGCTTTATTTGATGATCTTTGGTGTCAATTTATTCCATGCTATTTCAGTTATTTATTATTCACTCCAGGATTTGGGATAACATCTGAAAAATGATTAATTTGAAAGTGTCTCTGAAACACATAAGCTATTTTTCTAGGCCTTTTGTGATCTTTTGGATTCACTTTAAAACTTTAACCACCAATGTATTGTCATCTTTTCTGGTGGGATGCCCAGTCCAGCTTTATTTCACCCTTTTAACTTTTTCAGTGATGTTAAGAATGCATATTTACCCTCTTCCTTTCTTGTTAATCCATATATATATTTCTTTCCATACTTTACTTAATGGTCTGAAATTCTGTAGAGCTTTTGTATTAAGAAACCATATTTCACATCCATAAATAAACACTGGTGAAATCATTCAATTTCAGTATATGATATTTTCTTTTAATAGTATATTGAATGTGAAAGAAGATTTTTGTTAGAAATAACCTATAATTAATTCTCTCATATCTTTCCATCCATATAAATAATATGGTATTTACAGTAGCTAACATCATAAATTTCATTACCACCAATCTTTATTTTATTCTTTATTGAAAATTGAATCAGCATAACTTTCATCTTTTACAGCATTTGTCTTTAATCATCATGTCCTGAAGTTCCACAGCTCCATCAGCAAAATCAATTACAACATCTACAGAACTGGAATTACAAGAATCTCATTTAAAAGATAACAAAGTGAAACCAAAATAAGCTACATTATAAAGAAAATCAAGAAACCTTGCACAGTAGATATGAAGATGAGACAAATGCTGTCAAGCTAGAGATACGGCTGAAGAGATAGAGGAACAATCAGCGCAGGCAGAATTGACCAGCTTCAAATAAATACAGTCTGAAGAGTCTGAATGCATACATTGGAAGAAATTGATCAACTAAAAGAAGCTAACATGTTCAGTGATACTGAATTAAGTGAGAACGGTTCAACTCAAATAGATAAAATGACACGAGGTGCAAGTTTCAAAAGGAAAAATCAGAATGGTTCTGGCTCTCAAACTGATAAGCATAGTGTTGTGGACTCAAACATTGAGCTGTGTGGTGAGCAAGAGGAAAAAACTGAAGGTCTCTCAAGGAGAGAGAGAAAAAGGAAAAGAAGACAGAAGAAGAAGCTGGCTCAACATAAGTCAGGGGATGAGATGAAAATTGAATCAGAAGGTCAGATAGTCAATGACCCAATGATAATGGAACAAGATATTTTAGCTCATCCCATGATCTTCAAATGTATTGTTGAATTTAAAGGGGCATGTCTTTTTTTGGAAGGGGCATGTATATAGTGAGAGTGAAGTAGGGCAGGTAATCTCAAAAGAGGCAGATAATCCAGAGAAAGAAATTGATAACATAGAAGAGCAATGGAACAATGAGGCTTGTAGTGGCAGGTTTGGAAGCAAGCAAGGTGAAGTAGTGCAGGTTATCTCAGAAGAGTCTGATAGTCCAGTGGAAGAACTTGATAATGTAGAAGAGCAATGGAGTGATGAGGCTCATAGTGACAGTTCCGGAAGTGAAGAAGTAGATGGCTGTCCATAGAAAATGCAGCAACAAATTAGTACTAGCCCTGTGTGTATTGATGAAATGGAAGAAATCACAGATGATGAAAAAATAAGCTCACAAGAGGAAAATTTTGACAAAGACTCAGAACAGGAATATGATGGAAATTCAGAAATGGTTTAAAGTATGAATTCCATAGATGTGGTTTATACAAAGATATGGCAACATGGATAAGTTCTAATGATCTGTGAATTAAAGAACTTGGCAATTCAAAGACTCTTATGAATCAATAGAGAAGACTAGGGTTATTGACTGTGGTATGATCTCAAGATTTCTTTAAACAAATGTATTTACATCATGTAGCAGGTGATCAGTCACCTGAATTTTTATCCTTAATAAAAAAAAAACATCTACAAAATCTATGTGGCTTAAGTACTAAAACAAGCAAAACCATCCATATAGTAGTGCCAGAGTAATCAATGGGTGACAGAAGGCTTGTGCACAAAATCCCTTTCTAGTGCCTACTCATACAATATCTCCAGACTAGTTTCTGGCTTGTGGCCTTCATAAGTGAGGTGCCTTGAAACTGAAAGTACTGCACTTAGATCTTAGTAATCCATTGATTACTCTGACTTGCACTGAGTGGCACTACTGTATGGAGAGTTTTGCCTGTTTTAATAACAGTTATGAGCAAGCATGAGAAATGGCAATCATGTGATGTTTGGTAACTTAAGTATTCTGTGCTTTTTATTTCTTTAGCTTTCCACTTTAATGCTAAAATAATTTCTCTATTGGAGCTGTAAAAGGCTTTGGACACATTGAATTTTCCTGAAATATACACTTATCAGTGAAAACCACTCTAGTGACTCCATATAATTTGTTCACTTCAGTTGAATTTTGATAACTATTCTTCAAATTTTTATATTTCAAGCTTATGTCTTTAGAAAAGTTTAACTTTATTTAAATATTTCAAATACATTCAACTTTTAACAATAGCACACAAGTTAGTATATGCATAGTGTTTCAAGAGGTATTATTTTCCCCTCTTCTTCAGGTGTTGCTGGCCTGACCAGTGACAGTACTAGCACGGGGTTCAAACCTAGACCTTAGATTTTGAATACTAAATTTTAAGGTAAAGTTCTAACCAACAGTCACTGGTAAAACCATCAATGCCTGAAGAAGATGCAAAAATAATACTTCTTGAAACACTGTGCATATACTAACCTGTGTGCAGTTGAATGTATTTAAAAATATTTATATAAACTTAAATATTTCTAAAGACATTCAGTACTCATATTAGATGATGGTAATAGTCCAATATGTAAATGCAACAAAAACACTATCATCACAAACCTTCAGGAAAACATTCCGAGCCTACATCTTGAGGTTTATAAAATTTAATTATCACACGAATCATTATACAATCAAGTGCTTTTTCATAATTTATACGGAAAATGATAATCCATTTACACTGGATTATTCTGTAATTTCTCTTAATAATTTGGATTTGATTTTTTATAATATAGTCATTATTAAATCCAATTTGTTTTTTTCGGCTTGAGTTTGAAGTTCTCTAGACAATTTGTAAGGTTATTATGGTACTGTTCTATTAGCTTGTGTCATCCACTTGATGGCATTATTTATATGCAAAAATGCATAGATATGCTGTTTACATGGCCACTACCAGTCTTATTTCTATGCAAAAGCACAGAAAGAGGCTGTTTATGCATGCCATTCTGGTTGCTGTCCTGCTGCTTCATGTTATGCCAATGCTCACAGTTCTAAGTTCACTATAGTATCATGTGAGGGTGTCTTGTCTTCAGCCTGCCACAACACTTCAAATATGGATGTCAAAGTAATTAGATTACAAGTCATCTAACCTACTATTACCTCCTAACAATTGTAAACTCAACACCACACTTCCCTACTCATTGTTTGTGTAAGAACACAACCACGAAAAATAAAATGACTGACTGCAAAACTGAGCTGTTCAAATTATGCCAAATGCCGCTGTTCGCAGAAGCTGGTGCAGTGGCATTTTTACAGGACAACAACATACTTCTACATGCCAAGAGATATGTATGCAGTGAAATGATATGACTGGAGATGTTCAACACCATCTCACATTTCAGATGCAAGTCCCATTCCTGTCAGTGAAAGTTTTCTCTTTGAAAGGGGACCTGCTTCAATGGCTCCAGAATCCCATTTGTTTTGAAAGCCTTAGTGTGAGCCAGGTTCAGAAATGAAGCATGCTTTGGTAGTTTATGTCTATTATATTGGATTGCCAGGAGGAGTTTACTCCAGGCATCTCCAGTATTTAAGGATTGGCTGATGAAGTATTTTGGAAAGCAATAAAACAACATAGACACATTATACCAAGTACTACCCAGTATTGCAACTACAGTCAAACAACCTTATTAACATTAATGTATACACATACCATCTCATATGTTACTATGCTACAAAAAAACCCAATCCATTACAAAATGACTAAAAACTTTTTCCTTAAAGACATTTAATTAATTTAGATGTGGGTATTATACCAGCATTTTATTCTTAGCATGAGTAATTATTAATAGCTATCATCGTTGAACTATTTATGCACATAGATCTGATTTTTATTGAATATATAAATCTATGAAAAAGATTGCACGGTACCTCTCTATTCCAAATATTAAATTAGCAAACATGGATATAACTATTGGCCTTGTAATGCATAATTAATTAATACATATCTGGTTTGATTAAGTATACATATATAATAAATATAACTTGTCTAATTTATATACAAACAAGTTCCTCCTTACATAGCAGGGTGAAAGTAAAATTTGAAGAAAAAATTGTTTTGAAATTATTTTAATTTTTATCATCCAACTTCTTCTCATTTATATACATATATTCTACATCATCAACTAAATAACAAATCAACAAACTTGTTAATTTTGTAGATACGCTAACATTACATTAATATATTGTAATGTCCACTACCTTATTTGTGTTTTTAACAGTTAATAACCCGTATTCGATGACCAAATTACATACTATCTATTAAATTTGTTTCGTCAGACAATTCAGTAAGATTTAATGGATGCAATTATTTTTCCTGGTCACACAACACCCTTTTAACTAATGTAACTACTAAAATAATGGGATCATGTAAGCCAGCTTTTAATTTATTTGAAAGGTGCCAGTATTCTGTATCAGAATAATATCAAAATCTGCTGGCTAACCCCATTTATTTATTTAGCTATGATGACATTTTGGAATCTCCGGAGGGTTGTGTTTCAGTACAGTGCTGGCAATTTATTTGAATTATAATAATGTCTAAGTTATAATGAATTTAGAACTATAAGAATCAATAACAATGTAAGTCATATTTTACTTTATTAATACGAAACAAAACATTAATATGATTGAGAGAATAAAATATAAAAAGACAAAAAAAGATTAAAACTACAACCAATATCTATTTCTTTTATTTGTACGACTCGTGGTGACAGTTCATCACACTTAAGAGTTTAAGAAAGTGATCACTAATATTTGATTTAATAAGTTACTTACCGATAAGTTGAATGTTAATGTGCAGGATTTCTAATGTTGGCCATGCGTGGATTTTTTTAGAATGGATCTGCTGTCCAGTATTCTGGCAATCTTTAAGTTTTGTGGTTGAAATCTAGTAGGAGATGGCTTCTTCACTCAGGTAGTTTGCGACACAGATACAAAGCAAGCCCAGCAAATGAACTGCTACTACTTGCACATCTTAATATTTCAGTCTATTAATAAGAGTAGTTTGGCCCACTTTCATAATTTCTTCCACGTTTATTTAGTTTTTTACTGATCTCTGCAAGAAGGATGATCTCTGAAGAACCTCAGTGCACCAAGTGTTATTCCTTTTATTCTCCTGTTTTTTTTTTCTGTGCAACTCCTGTTGACACCTGTCAATGTGTACCAAATTTAAAAGAATTTAGCTCACAAAGTCTTCTTTTTTTCCTCTTCATTGCCATCTTTAATTACCTAAGAAATGTTATCCCTTTGTTTCCATGCTGCTGATGACCTTGCGATAATGGTTTATTTTAAATTTAACAAATACAAAGTAATTTTTCCTTTGATTTTTATTATACTTTCTACCTTCATTCTCTCTTTTTAATTTCATTAAACACACATAAAAACAATATATGCACTCACGTTGTTTAAACTAATAGATCAAATATATTTATATAAATATATTTTTCGTTAGGAATTTATCAATTTAACTTTCAAATTGCCAACACTGTTTGTACTAAGATAAAATACAGTACAATACCTCTGCGGTCAATGACAAGAATAAAATATGGGGTATGACATTATTTTATTCTCTAAGCTCTATTAATCATTCTTTACTGACATATTTTTTTTATACATATATCAACTGAATGCTTAATATAAATATTGATGTTAAATACACGATTGAGAGGTTTACATAATGCATTGCACAAGAATTTCTTTCCTGCTCGCAGTACACATATACAACTCCATATAGTTTAACAAAGAGTCCAAGTTTAGCATGACAGAGCATTTCTCATTTGTTTGAGATTTATGGCTATGGGCACTCGGTTCGTCCTCCCATTTTTTTGGGACCCTGCATGCACATCATGAATCACCTTGCCGCCCCTAGGTCACTGTTGGCCAGCTTTCCACCATTTAATAAACGATCCCTATCTTATCTCATTTTTTTTCCATGGTCTTCAGGGTTTTGGTCCATCCATTCGATTGTCTACCGTTATCTGTTTGGGTATTATAACCCGGTTGAGTCAATGATGATCTATCCATTTCTCTATGCTGCTCACACCAATCTCTCCACTGTGTATCAAGATCTACCCTGTCGTATTTATCTTGACTCTGGAACTTTTCCCCAGGGCGCGGCGATCTTGCCCTATTCCCTTTTCTTTTTTTCTTTGCTGCAGTTATCTTATCCATTCCTTGATTTCCAGCATTATCGGTCAACATCATAGTGTTCAATTGTACTTGACCTTTATGACTTGGTATTTTGTTCATGTACTTGGTGTTCATCTATTCGTCACTAGCCTTGTTGATCTCGAATGCATTAAGCAGTTCAACCATCCACTCGACCGTCTCGCATCTGGTACTTATCAGTAAGTGCCCTACTGGATTAGGGAAATTTTTCTGTGTAATTTGTATAATCTGTTTCTTTGTCAACTTACACTTCGTTAAGGCTCGTAGTTGTGCTACTTGCTTCCAGAAAAATGGCATGTAATGCTGCTCTGTACCACATTTTTCTTGAGCTACTTTACTCTTGATTTTCTCTTGATGGTCTTCATTCCAATAAAATTTTATTAACATCTGATCATAGTGCACAAAGTTATTCGGTCTCTTGAAGAGAGCCTCCCACCAAGCCTGTGCAGTTCCTTGTTAATGACTAATGGCTAGAGTTAGATTAATATCTTCTGACATTGGGTCTATCATAAAGTATCTCTCAAGACTGTTTAAATGTTCCATCGGCAACTCCCCCTCCTGCCCATAGAAGATTTTCAATTTCAGAAAAGGATTTATCACACTTGGCATGTTTTCTCTATTTTCTAGAGGTTTTATTTCCTGACTCTTCTGTTTATCAGATCCTACTTCTATCATTTCACTTTGTGCCTTTTTTTAACCTTCTCATCTATCATTTCTATTAACTCTTCGTTCATTTCTTTAATCTCTTCCCTTATCTCTGTTTTCATTTCCCTAATCATCTCCATCACTTCTTTTTTTATTTCTTCTTTGAACTCACTTTCCTTTTTTATATCCTCTTTGAATTCATTTAGTGCTTCATATAATAGCCTTTTCACTAATGTTTCCATACCCTCTTTCGATCCTTTTTTGTCTTCTGCCATATTTTGCGTATCTGTGCCACTTCTCAATTTCATACACTTCTATTTTTTTTAAAAAATTATTATTATTATTATTTTTATAAGTTATTTTTCTCTTTGTATATTTTGCTTGATTTCTATTTTATTGTTTCTTTTATTAATACATTTGATATTAAACCACTAAACATCACATGATCACTATCTCATACTAGCACATAATTGTTATTAAACAATTCAAAACAAAGCAAAACTCTCCATGTAATAGTGCCATCTTGTGCTAACAAGAGCAATCAATGGATGCCAGAAGGCTTATGCATAAAATCCCTATCTAGTGCCTACTCATGCAATATCCCCAGACTAGTTTCAGGCTTGTGGCCTTCATCAGTGAGGAGCCTTGGATCTGAGAGCAATGCATCTAGATCTTAGGATCTAATGCAACTCTCCAGCACCCACCTTTTAACTCTATTTAACTACAAAATTATGAGAATGAAATTGAAAAACACAATTAATATTTTCAATCCAAGCTCAATAGTTTCTGGCATCCATTGATTGCTCTTGTTAGCACAAGATGGCACTACTATACGGAGAGTTTTGCTTTGTTTTGAATTGTTTAATAACAGTTACATGCTAGTATGAGATAGTGATCATGTGATGTTTAGTGGTTTAACACCAATCCTGCCTAACAGGATAGTGATGGCTATGGTTGTTAAAGAGCCAAAGACACCAAAATGTATGAGTTCAGACCCATATGACTATATAAGCTATTGAGCTTGGATTGAAAATATTAATTGTGTTTTCAATTTCGTTCTCATAGTTTTGTAGTTAAATAGAGTTAAAAGGTGGGTGCTGGAGGGTTGCATTAGATCTTAAGATCTAGGTGCTTTGCTCTCAGATCCAAGGCTCCTCACTGATGAAGGCCACAAGCCAGAAACTAGTCTGGGGATATTAGATGAGTAGGCACTAGATAGGGATTTTATGCATAAGCCTTCTGGCATCCATTGATTTCTCTTGTTAGCACAAGATGGCTCTACTATATGGAGAGTTTTGCTTTGTTTTGAATTGTTTATTAATACATTTGCCGAAGCTGCTCCCCCCTGCTAACATTTTACCTTATGAGCTACTTTATTTCCATCATTTTGCCTACTCTTATTTTTTAAACCTACATATGTGAAACAAAAACAAAAAAAAACCACAAAACTTTTTTATATTTAACTTTTATTATTTACTCCTATCTCAGGATGTGGCTATCGACAAAGCCTCGAGTTGGGCTGCTATTTATAATATCCACTATGTTATTTGTGTTTTTAACGGTTAATAACCCATATTCGGTGACCAAATTATATCCTATCTATTAAATTTGTTTCATTGGACAATTCAGTAAGATTTAATGGATGCAATTATTTTTCCTGGTCACACAACACCCTTTTAACTAATGTAACTACTAAAATAATGGGGGCATGTAAGCCAGCTTTTAATTTATTTGAAAAGTGCCAGGATTCTGTATCAGAATAATATCAAAATCCACTGGCTAACCCCATTTATTTATTTAGCTACGATGACATTTTGGAATCTCTGGAGGGTTGTGTTTCAGTACAGCGCTGGGCAATTTATTTGAATTATAATAATGTCTAAGTTATAATGAATTTAGAACTATAAGAATCAATAACAACGTAAGTCAAAATTTACTTTATTAATATGAAACAAAACATTAATATGATTGAGAGAATAAAATATAAAAAGACAAACAAAGATTAGAACTACAGCCAATATTTGTTTCTTTTATTTGTACGACTCGCGGCAACGGTTCATCATGCTTAAGAGTTCAAGAAAGTGATCACTAATATTTGATTTAATAAGTTACTTACCAGTAAGTTTGAATGTTAATGTGCAGGATTTCTAATGTTGACCATGCATAGATTTCTTTAGAATGGATCTGCTGTCCAGTATTCTGGCGATCTTTAAGTTTTGTAGTTGAAATCTAGTAGGAGATGACTTCTTCACTCAGATACTTCACGACACAGGTACAAAGCAACCCCAGCAAATGAACTGCTACTACTTGCACATCTTAATATTTCAGTCTATTAATAAGAGTAGTTTGGCCCACTTTCATAATTTCTTCCATGTTTACTTATTTTTTTACTGATCTCTGCAGGAAGGATGATCTCTGAAGAACCTCAGTGCACCAAGTGTTATTCCTTTTATTCTTCTGTTTTTTTTTTCTGCGCAACTCCTGTTGACACCTGTCAATGTGTACCAAATTTAAAAGAATTTAGCTCACAAAGTCTTCTTTTTTTTTCTTGATCACCATCTTTAATTACCTAAGGAATGTTATCACTTTGTTTCCATGCTGCTAATGACCTTGCGATAATGGTTTATTTTAAATTTAACAAATACAAAGTAGTGTTTCCTTTGATTTTTATTATACTTTCTACATTCATTCTCTCTTTTCACTTTCATTAAACACACATAAATATATATATATACACTCACGTTGTTTAAACTAATAGATCAAATATATTTATATAAATATATTTTTCGTTAGGAATTTATCAATTTAACTTTTAAATTGCCAATGCTGTTTGTACTAAGATAAAATACAGTACAATATAAACATTAAAAAATAAGTTTTATGCCGGTGGCCCGGTAATGTTATATTTCTGTGTTTTTGCATAGCATCAATGCCATCAAGAAGCTGACATGAGCTAATAGAACAGTACCATTACTACTACTATATATAAGTGTAATAATGTCCAAAGCTAAATGGGTTTGTAAGTAATCATTACAAACCAGCCAACACTTAGAGAATCCCAATATCAATAAAAATCAACAATTTAGCCCTGTTGTCAAGACAATCTTCTTTTAATAATAAAGGTGGAATCCTACTTTATTAGTGGAGTAATATACTTATATAGACACTAAAGATTGCAACTTAACCATGAAGATTAAAATTATTGATATAAAAAAGTTTAAATAAACTTCTTGAAGCAGGTAAATATAACTTTACAAACTGCAATTATAATTCAAAATGCGCCCAAAGTATTACTTAAGTAATAAGTGTAATAATGCTCAAGGCTAAATAGGTTTATAAGTAACCATTAGAAACCTGTCACATCTTTAGACAATCCCAATATAGATAACAATAAACAATCTCAAACTGTTGTCAAGGCAACCTCCTTTTAACAGTAAAGGTGGAATCCCACCTTTATTTATGGTTCCATATATTTATATAAACACTAAAGATTGCAGCTTGACCAGAGAGACTGAAATTATTGATTATTGTAATGTTACTATAGTCTGCATTCAAAACAGGTTATATTTACCTGTTTAAGGAGGTTTATTTAAACTTCATTGTATCAATAATTTTATTCTCTGTAGTCAAGTTGCAATTTTTAGTGTCTATATAAATATATGGGACCATAAATAAAAATAGGATTCCACCTTTATTGTTAAAAGGAGGTTGCTTTGACAACAGTTTGAAATTGTTGATTGTTATTGATATTGGGATTGTCTAAGTGTTGACTGGCTTTTAATGATATATATAAAGAGATTCCACTTTTATTGTTAAAAGGAGGTTGCCTTGACAACAGTTTGAGATTGTTGATTGTTATTGATATTGGGATTGTCTAAGTGTTGACTGGCTTTTAATGATATATATAAAGAGATTCCACTTTTATTGTTAAAAGGAGGTTGCCTGTTGATTGTTATTGATATTGGGATTGATTAAGTGTTTTTTAATTATTATGTATATTGGATTTATATTTTTTCATGAATGCTTACTCTTATTAAAGAATGGAAATTAAGATATTATATCCATGTAAACAGAGATAATTTTTGATGTTGCCAGGTAACTACCAATTACTACTAATTGGCAATCCTCCTGAGGCTAAACAAGTTTTCTCCATTAACTTACAATAGCTTATTTGTTAGGGTTTATTGAAGAAACGACTTCTTTCCCTTTAAACCCAAGTTCTTACAAGGATTTAAACCAGAAAGAATCCAGAAAAATGGTATCTTTTTTGCCATTCTGCAAGTAATAATTAATCTTCTCAAAGAGTTCTATATATATAATGAGACTAATATCTGTAATTTTTAATGGCTTATTTTTTTCAGGTTTTTTAAAATATCAATATTATTACTTCATTCTTCAAATCACCTGTTGTTGTTGTTTTATCATTTAGGCATTTGATAAATAACTTTGTCAACATTTTTCTATTTCCTCAACTGCTTCTATTATAATGATCCCATAGACTTTCTCATAGATGTAATCTCTTCATTTAAAATGTTGGGGAATTTTTAAAAAATGTTAGAAATATCTGAGCGACTTTATTATTATATTTATTACTATATGTTTTTATATCAGGGATTCAAACTCAATGTTTCACATGACTCTCAACTCTTCATACCATTTTCTATTGCTGATCCACCTGATCAAATACATGTTGAAAAGATATATAATCACCAATATACATATTTCATGCTAAACCAGAAATCATCAGTTCGTCCAGATTACTATCTCCACACATATATACAATCAGTGCTCAGATTTATATTAGTGTGGGCTTTGAACACTGCATCATCAGATTTTCAATGAAATGGATGGTTGAAGAGTTGTGGGTTGGAGTAGTTTAAAGCCTGTCCGTTAAAGTACAAAGATTGGCTATCTTAATATAAAGCTGAGCACTGATTATATATATATATATATATATATGGAGATAGTAATCTGGATCAACTGATGATTGCTGGTTTAGCATGAAATACATATATTGGTGATTATTTATCTTTTCAACATGTGTGTGATCAGGTGGGTCAACAATATGAGATGGCATGGAGAGTTGAGTGTCATGTGAAAGTCTGAATTCGAATCCCTGATATATTACATTATATGTGCAGGTGTGTATAAGCCTGTACAGTGTATTAAATTACTATTATGTTTTTGTAGAATTCTTCACACACTTCATATTGTGATACGTTTCTTTTTAACAATATTATCATCTTTTTATTTTCTTGACAAAATAACATTCCTTTCAACATTAAACTGAAATGGTTTCCTTAAATACTTTTTTAAAACTTTTCTTCTTTCCTATAACTTTTTTTTTGATGATTAAGTTATATTTTCATATATTACCATTAACACTTTTTGTAACATCTATCCTAATTTCAAATATTTGGCTATGCTAAATGGGTCATTTTTAAATACTTTCATATTCTTTTTTATATATATTACTTTATTACCTTAAAAAAATTATTGCTAATTGTTAATTTTTCACCCTACTATTTGTATAGACATTTGACTTTAGTATAGTTTCTGATCTCTTCCCAGCTTTATCATTCAAGTTTAAAGTTCATATTTTACAATGACTTGTAACCTCTAAGTTCAATTCGTTGGAACATTTTTGAAAATTAGAAATGTCAATTGGTGATACTTTTTAATAGATTTTTTTTTTTTTTTTAGTTTTACATAATAAATCTTTTACATCTTATGTTATCAAAATATGAAATAAGAACCCAAGATATTGCATTAAGTAAAGTGTATAAAGAAAGATGATTTAAATTATAAACAATGAGGATTGCCAATTCCTCAACAAGCTTTATGATAAATGCTTAGCTAGAAAAAGCATTTAAAATATCTCTATCAGTATTTCCCTAACATCTGACCATGGTTTCGTGCTCTGGTACTCCTCAGAGAGGTGCTAGGGTAGTTCAGACACTAGATCTAAAAACACCAACTCAAAGCCAGCATTTATCTAAAAGTTATCTATTGAGAGGAAAATCTGAAATTTTCAGACACCTACATGTCTTCAAACTCAGCTATTCAACTCAAATAGCTATATGGGGCTGAAAGATCTTCAACCATACCATATATTAGTAGTCTTAGCAATATATCATTGCATAAGACTTAAGGCAGAGACTATAAATAGTCAATCCTCATTGTTTACAACTTACAAGCTTAAGAGAATAGAGTCATGTGATCTATGACTCTTATTTTGATGATTTAAATTACTCTTGATGTAAAGGAATAAAAATGATTCTATAATCAACAATTACTACGCATTGATATTTTTTTTGTGTTTGAAGTGTGAATAATTTTATGATTCAAGAGTAGTGGACCGCAAACTTTTAAAAAAATCACTTCCATTTGTCTGTAAGTAAAATAAGTATTCACTTATTGCATTATTTTGCATTTAAAAACTATCTTCTGGAAAAATATCTATTCTAATTAACGAATGCCAAGTCTTTTTGTAAAGGTAAGAAAAATACCTATACTCGATTTTTATTACAGGTAAGTTCTTTTCCAAAGTTATTTACCTGATTTTCGTTTTTGTCAAGAAGCCTTCTAATGTCAAGATTTTTCACATCTCAAAGTAGACTAAGCCATCTTTGCATTCTGGGCAAATAAGTTTTGGTATCCCACAATATCATTATATATAGTCTTGTTTAGCTCCTTTCAAACAAAACAAGTAGATGCTTTTTTTTTACCTGAGCAGAAACAAATATCGCTTATATATATTTAAGTGTGTGCGTGTTTATATATCATGCTACAATTTTATTTTAATTCATCGTTAGCCCGCATTTTGCTGTTTTATGATTTTTCATTCTTATAGCCTTGATTTTTATTATAATTTTAAATCATGAGAAATATTTGTTTTGTTTTTTAATGCGTTTATCATTATTCCAACTCTTAATATTTTATACTAATTTTTTATTAAACTAATTCGCTATAAACATTTATCCTGTTGTTTTTATGCCCGCTGTCCCTCCTAGATGTAAGTATTTAAACATTTACGATATATCATATATATATTCACTCATTACACATTCATTATGTGCCAATACAAATGGGAGATTCTAATTTCTTTGACTTCTTTACGAATAAAAGCAAACATCCAATTCATTCATAATTTTAATATAGGATTAATGGATTAGTATATAACTATTTACTGTTGCTAATTTTAATTTGA
Organism: Epiperipatus broadwayi; assembly: GCA_028023455.1. Lineage (NCBI taxonomy): Eukaryota > Metazoa > Onychophora > Udeonychophora > Euonychophora > Peripatidae > Epiperipatus > Epiperipatus broadwayi. The sequence continues at coordinate 1,046,239 of JAQFVV010012705.1, forward strand.
CAAAAACTATTAGCCTTCTATTTGTCTAATATTTGTGATATCTCAGAAGAATTTCATATACATTCTCATATCTCACTATTTTCTTTTCCATATAAAATATCTCTAGAACTATTTTACTTAAGAATATATATTTTTAGTTTTAATATTTCTCACTAGGTGGGAGTTTAGTACACAAAAAAATAGGTGGGAAGGATGAGGGGAGATTAAACTTGAAAATAAATTTTAAATTAATTAAATAGATAATGAAACAGAACTTCGTAAATAAAATATAAAAATGATTATATACAGTTATAAAGATATGTAAAAATACAAATATTGAGGGCTTTTTTTGTGCATGTTATTATTTCTACACAGTATATTATAGAGGAAATTAACAAAATAAATCCATAAATTACAAGATAATTTGCGAAAAATCCCACGTTTAAAGGTAATTTCTAAAGAGTATAAACAGGGCCGGCGGAAGCGGGCATGCACAGGCATGCGGGCGCTGGCAGAAGGAGGCGCCATCACTGAGAGATTAGCATCTGAAAAAGAAGGCGCCATCCCTGAGAAATTAAAACTCTACTAACAAAAATACTCACATTTGAAGAATATTATTCTCAAATGTTTATTTACAAAAATTATTGAGAGTAGATTATTGAAAATCATATGAAGTCATATTATATCTTATTAAATGACACACACAAGCAGGCCTGCATACAAGCTCTGCTTAATATTAAAAATATAAAACAATCAAATCTATTATTTATCATGAACAATAAACTAAACATAAAGTTTATTATATTACAAATTTCATATTGTAATGTTTATATATATATAGTACTGCTTATAGTAAACTATAAGTAACTTTCTGCTAGCAAATATATAAATAAACACACACTAAAAGTATTATAAATTAGAACTTATGTATGTATATGCATATATATATATATTAGATCATGTACATAATTTTGAAATCGTAAGAAACGATTATAATATTGCAAAATAAAACATTTTCTAATTTTTTATTTAAATAATAATTTGATATAAATATTCGAACGTGTATGTAATATATATTATAGGTATAATTCCAGTAAACTTAATATAATTTTCAGTTTACTTTTTATTTTATATATTTTAATCGTTGTCAAAAGTCTATTTTTTCTGCATACTAATTAGGTTTGCAAATTAATTACATACGTTTGCTTATGATGTTTATCGCAAATTTTAAAATCTTAGTAAGAACTTGTAAACAATAATTATAATCCCAGGAAATTTTCTATTGAAATCGCAAATCAGGCCTGGCAGGCCACCTGTGTTAATTAGAAAAATATATGATAACAAAAGAAAATCTTGCCAATGGTAAAACTAAAATGTTCAATCAAGCGTAAAAAACTGGACACTTGAGTTATTTTAAAACCTGACCATTTTTAATGTCAATGGCTGAAATGAATATTTCCAATTTATTAGCTGCCTTTTTTAGGTAAACAAGTTAAACAACTTCTTCCCCTCCGCGTATAGAGTTTTGTATTTTGGCGCAAGAAGTAATTTGTGTTGGACATCTAAATTAGCGATATATAATCTTAAGTATTAAGATACATGATGTAAATATATAAATTAGAGTACGTATTTATTTATTTATTACATTTGAAAATTATTTTAAAGTGGCGTTCATGAGTAAAAGTAATATGGAATCAAAAACTAAGAAAAAACTATCCGGTGCACAAAATCGTAAATGCCAAGCTGAAAAAATAGCAAACATTAAAAAACAAAGTGGATCACTTAATAAATATCTTAAAATATCAACTGCTTCTGAAATAGCTTATACTCAACAAGAACCAGAACCGTGCACATCATCTAGATCACAGGGAACTGTTGAAAATATTGAACAAGATTTTAGTAAGAAACAGTTAAGTGACAACAAAGTCATTGTGCCAATATCATATCAAATGTGTACAAATTTAGAAGATCCAGCTGAATGGAATAAAATCGATGACAAACTACGTGTTATTTTAGTAGAAATGGGGCCTGTTCAAAAGAAAGATATTATATATCCGAACGATGTACATGGCCGTAAATTTTCTGATGTATATTATAATAGAAAAATGGAAAACGGAGAAGTAGTTTTTCGAAAATGGCTTATTTATTCCGAAATTTTGAACTCTGTGTTTTGCTTTTGTTGCAAAGTTTTTGGATCTACTGAATCTAGCCTCATAGAAGGATACAATAATTGGAGAAATTTAAGTACAACTTTACACAGACATGAAACTAGTATGGCTCACATGAAAAGTTTATTGAATTGGAATGAACTTGAGAAAAGATTAAAAAACAAAATTACTATTGATTGTCAATCTCAAAATTTATATGAAATGGAAAAGAAACATTGGAGGAGTGTTTTGGAACGGCTGATTGAAATTATCAAATTCCTTGGTAGTCAAAATTTAGCATTTCGCGGATCATCTGATAAATTATACGAAAAAAAATAACGGAAATTTTTTTAAATTAATTGAATTATTTGCGAAGTTTGATCCCGTTATGGAAAATCATGTTGAGAGGGCCCTAGATCAAAACAATAGAGTACATTATTTGAGCAAAGATAGCCAAAATGAATTATTGGAAATTTTAAGTACAGCAATTAGGGAAACAATTTTATTATCGATAAAGAAATCCAAATATTATTCTATTATTTTAGATTGTACACCAGATGCAAGTAAAACTGAACAAATGACCATAATTATTCGCTTCGTTTTTTGTAATAATGGAACGGTTAAAATTAGAGAAAACTTTTTAGGTTTCATAGATATAACAGATTCCACTGGACGAGGTTTATGTACAACAATAATTGAACAACTGGAAAAATGGAAGATTCCCATTGAAGACATACGTGGTCAAGGGTATGATAATGGGGCCAACATGAAAGGCAAAAAGGCTGGACTTCAAAATTTGATTTTAACCAAAAACCCTCGTGCATTTTACGTACCATGTGCTGCTCATTCTTTAAACTTAATCATAAACGATGCCGCCAAAGTCAATGTAGATACAATTGGTTTTTTTGCAATTGTTCAAAAAATATACAATTTTTTTTCATCATCTTATAAACGGTGGTCAATCCTTTTAAAATTTATTAAAACTTTAACTCTAAAACAACCATCAGAAACACGATGGGAAAGCAGAATTGATGCAATCCGGCCTCTACGGTATCAGTTGGGTGAAATTTATGATGCACTCTATGAAATAATGAACAACGAATCTTTTAATAGAGAAATTCAACATGAAGCTCAATCACTCTGCACTAACCTTAAGGATTACAAATTTATTTGTTCTTTAATAATTTGGCATGATATATTAAATAGAATAAATCCTGTCAGTAAAATGCTCCAAAATGTAAATATGAATGCTTCACTTGCTTTAGAATCGATCGCAAATCTAAATAAATTTTTACGAGAATATCGATCAGATTCAAATTTCAAAAACATTCTCAAAATTGCAGATGAACTTAGCGAAGAGGTTGATGGAGAGAAAGAATTTAAAACTGCCAAAGAAGTTCGACAACGGAAAAAAACTCGTCAATTTGATTACGAGCATCAGGACGAAACACCTCAAATACCTGAAGAAAAATTTAAAATAAACATGTTTTTTACACTTTTAGATGTAGCGATTAATTCTTTAACAGAACGCTTTGAACTCCTCGAAGCATGTTATAATAATTTCAATTTTCTATATAAAATATCAGAAATTAATAAGAGCGAGTTACAATCAAAATGCAAAGATTTAGAAAATATTTTGAAATTTGATAACAGTAAAGATATTAATGCTACAGATTTATTCGACGAATTATGTGCTTTTCGAGATATTTTTCAAAAGGATTTTTTAAATTCTCAAAACCCTTTCGAAACACTTAATTTTATAGTTTCTAATAATTTATCTATGCCAAACTTATCAATAGCTTTAAGAATATTATTAACATTACCTGTTAGTGTTGCAAGCAGTGAACGCTCTTTTTCTAAGTTAAAATTAATTAAAACTTACTTGAGAACAACTATGTCACAAAAACAGCTTGTTAATTTGGCATTAATTGCTATTGAAAATGATATTTGTGCAGAACTGGAAATAAATACAATCATATCAAGGTTTATTAATATGAAGTCAAGGAGTATAAAATTATTATAATTATAACATGTTTTGTAATGCATTTACTTTTTTTAACTGTATTTTCTTTTTTTTAATATTAAAAATTATTTATTTACATTGCCTTGTTTGTTTCCCTTAGAAAGATTTTGTACACTAATATTTATAACATGTAGGTGGTATACATTAAAGTGACCAGATTTTAACATTGGTAAAACGGGACACCATTGACCGGGGGGGGGGGCTGATTAAAAATTTGGTTTATATGGAGCGTTTATATAGATATAGCGTACATTAATAATAATAAATTAAATATGTATGTTTGTAATATTATCTTTTTTTTAAAATTATTTCATTTATAAATTGTAAATTTATTATTAAATTTGCTAATATTTGCATAAATTTAGAGGTTAGAAAAATTAGCAAAAATTTTAAAAATAATGGGTTTGTTAAAAACAGACAGTGACGCAAATAATAAATATGAAATTTAAAAAAAAAAAAATATTTGAGATTAAAATATGTAAATGTTTTTAGAAAATTATTTTAAACATTTAAATATTTTAATCTCAAACATTATTTTTTTTTAATTTATTATATATATATATTTGAATCACTCTGTCTATTTTTAACAAAC